>JADRCH010000138.1:5243542-5282305 GCA_019843965.1 Rhynchomys soricoides | reverse complement strand
ACAGAGGGAGATCTGCAGGGGATAGATCCTTGAGATTTGTCTGTTGGTTTCCTGAAAGGACGACTGAATTCAGTTGGAAATAGAGTCTAGAATTTTCCATATGCACTAAGAGAGGGAAGAATGATGAGCACTGGGGATAGAACACTGTGATCCTGAGGAAGAGACCTCGGGCACTGATGCAGGTGAGAGATGCAAATTCTCGCAGAGAACCACAACGGTTTACTTTTAAAATGACATTTGGGACTGCCTCCGAAAGGTCAAGATATGAATCTGGAAGAATATAGAGCAGGAAGAGGAAGGTGAGGTGGCAAGCTTGCCAGCGGAGTATCTTTGCTATACACCAGAGGATGAGCAGACTGGTGGCTCTGGCTCCCAGAAAGACCCTCCTCAAAGTACCTCTGGATGTTGAAGTGGAAAGCTGGGACACAAGTACAGCCTGAGCACACATGAAAGGTGTGTGTGTGTGTGTGTGTGTGTGTGTGTGTGTGTGTATACCCAGTTGGCTGGTATGAACACAGGCAAGAGGCAAGGAGTCTCTTGGGTGCCTCAGGTTAGGGACAAGCCTCACTGGCCTGCAGGAGGTTTTTCTGCTGTCTGTCTGTGTGGCTGAAGTAGCAGGACCTGCTAATGCAGCAAGCATGCCACACTGCCTCAAAAACTGCATGACTCATCACTGGGCTCCCTGGGAGGGACTGTCAAATCTTCAGACCTTCCAGAGGCTCCATGTGTCTGCTGGGGCTATGCCCTACTTTCATTGACTGCAGTTCACTCTGTGGATGGAGAAGCCAACAGATCCAACCCATCTACACCTGTGGGAGATGTATCTGTGTATCTGTGGGAGGAGGGCTCTCCAGAAACTCACAGCTCCTGGCTCAGTAAGAGCAAGGCTGTCCTCAGTCCCACCAATGCCCTGATTTCTGTTATCAAGAGCTTCTGCTCACTTAGGACATCAGTTCACACCAACTGCAACCTAAAACCAGCAAAACACCTCACAGCAGCTGTGAGGATGAAGAAGGTATTCTGATGGTTTCTGCTTTGGAGTTTCCGTGTATTCACTGTGTGTGTTTGGGGGGGGGGTGTGTATGTGGAGTTCAGGTCTAGAGGCTGACTTCCTGTAAAAGTTTTAGGTATACCGTCATCTATCACAATGGACATGTTCATCTAGAGCCAAGTCCTCAAGTCTTGAATGCAAACAGCCGCCTGTGTTTCTCTGGGGAGGCTCTGGAGCAGGAGTCGCTCAGACAGGTGCTGGAGAGAAAAGCATATTTGGTATCTCAATTATGAAGCATTCAATCACCTTAATTTCATAACGAAGATCAGCACCGCAAAAACAGGGAAGTTCCTAAAAACCATAGGCTGGTTGATTGCATTGCTGTCTAAATGTGTCTCTGAAGAGAAAACCGTGGCTCAGAATAATTTCCGGTGCTTTATTACCACCATGGGGTATTACGAGGCAGGTAAGAGGTGAGCGTCAAGTGTGTGCACATGGAATGTGAGCAAACAGCTGCCTGGTGATAAACAGCCAGTCCCCGAACCCATAAAGAATCCTGCACCGAACTTCTGCTCTGCAAACAAATAGGATTCCCAAGGTCAGAGGAACCCTCTGTGTACTAAGAATAGAGCTAGCCCACTCTACCTCTACGAACACATCCATTCTCTAATATGACAGATTCTTCTCTGGTCAGAACCATCACATTCCATAGAAGGCACCCTCTTAGTCCATAGATACGTACTCTCTTGGGACTCTGCAGGGTGGGTACTCAATGGCTTGTTCAGAAGATAAATGTCTCCTGTTGACACACATTTTAAGTGCTCAAGGCCAACAGAACACAGTGGGCATCTCCATAGCACTCAGGAACCCATTCATGGATGTGATGGAGGTGAGTGAGGCTGGGGTCCTGATGGACAGGAATATGGGGGGCGACAAGGGATTCTCTTAAACCAGCCCAGACTCTAGAGTGGCCAGGGTGCCTTGGATGCTGCTACTGTTCTCTTTCTGCCAGGCACCTGAGCCTCAGCATCCTTCCAGTGATGGGTTCCCTTCCACATTTGAGAACGTCTGTTACCACTACAGGTATTGGTCAGGTGGACACTGGGACAACAACTGGCCAAGTTACCATGAAGCTACCATCGTTACTTACGAAGAACATTGCTTCCCTGGCTTCTTCCCTTCCCTGACTCAATTCATTACCAAGCTGAGGATGTTCAGACTACTTAGTTTTAGCAGCAATTTGTTCTTTGGAGTACTGTAATTAATCTCTAGTTTTAATAAAACTGAATATTCAAATTATTGTGTACCAAGTTACATGAAATCATAAAATAATAAATTAGTATTTGTAAAGTGACAAAAAGAGCTAAATGAATCCTCTACCTCCCTGGGATTAAATAACTTGTCTTTTAGTGTCAGCATTGCTAGGGCTGTGAGAGCTGAGTGTGTGTGTGTGTGTGCGCCTGTGTGTGCCTGTGTGTGCATGTGTGTGCCTGTGTGGTGTGGTGACTTGGTGATTAGGCAACTTAGTGTCTATCCCGTGGGGAATGTGGAGGTAGGATAGTTTGTAAAATCAGGAGCCTGTGGACCTTTTGAACTCAGGTCTTCAGCTTCCTCCCAAACATACCCAACAAAGCTATTACTTTTAGCTTTTAGACTCTGGAAGGAGAATCTTGTAAAAGGTCTTTAGGCCCTGGAGGCAGGGGTGGGATGGAAGGATTAGTCCTGGCTTTGGCCCTTCAGTACTAAACTGGGAAAGGCATTTCTCCCCATGAGTTTGGGAGACAATGACTCTGAAGAAAGCTGACTCTTCTTGGTCAGTTTACTTTGCCTGTGCTCTAATCTGAACTTCTGAGCCTGCCAGGTACCACCCAGGGAAACAATCCAGATTGGACTAAATGGATGGCAGTCTGAGGCATTTCCATTGTTACCACTAAGGCTGAGTGTTGACACCATTGGACAGAATCTCACCCAGCTGATACTTAGGTCCACCAGTAAAGCCAACAAAACATGACATATTTGGGGGACCTAATCCTGGTGCTTGAGAGGTGACTTGGCAATTTGGGGTATGTATACAGATATACAGTGTGAGCTAGACACTGTGGAATGGGCCTACAACCACGCCTATCTCCTCAGAATGCTGAGGCAGTAGGATCACATTGGACCAAGTATTTGAGGCCAATCAAGGAACATTGTCCAGTTCTGAGTCTCTGTGTTCGTTCCTGTTTACTGCAAGCAGAAACTTCTCTGATGGTGGCTGAGCAGGGCATGGCTCTAAGGATATAGCAGAATGTCTTTAGGGGACATTTTATTGTTAATGTCCCTTTAGTAGAACAATGATATTTGGTTTTCTCTAGGGCCATGGCTTACTCAGTCAGACATTCTTGAGATCCAGGTAGGCCTGGGGGATCCAGGGAGGACAGACACTGAGAAATGGCCAGAGAGCTGGGAAGCAGAGGGCACACAGCTAGGGCCAAGTGTGTGGAGTGGCTACAGGAGGCCCCAAGCACGTCGGCTAGTAGAAAATGGAACCTCCAGGGGAGAGGGCAATAAGGACTATGCATGAGTTAATCATCCCTCACCAGGTACCTTCTGTGTGGGTATGAGGGTGAGGGAAGTTGGAAGGAGGGGTGTGAAAGAATAACACAGTGTGCTCAGATACCCTTACTCCATGGCAAGGTTCCTCCACAGTTCTGCCTACTGAGGCTGAGAAAGCGAACCCTAAGACTTCGGCCTCAAGTTCCCTGGAGTCAGGTGAATTGGTACAAGAGTTTGGTCGAAGCCGTTCATCAAACTCAACAGAGAGAACAAAAGAACAGACTGAAGCCCCGAACAGAAACTGCTCTTCACTACTTCCAGAGCCTCCAAGCCCCTGCCCAGGATGACACACATGGGAGTCCAGGTGGGGTGTTCTGGTGGTGACTCCTAGGAATGCAGTCCAGTGACATCATTGTTTTAAGGACTTTACTCTTCCTAGGCTGAGGCTTCAAGGAAGGCAAACACGGGAGTGGCTTGTAAAGCTGCCAAGGGAGGGTCAGGCCAGGACCTGTTCACCATACCCTGTCACTGTTGTCTGAAGGCCTCCCAGCCTGTCCATGGTTGGCAAGGATTCTTTGCTTATACAGCTCTTGGCTAGGCCCTACGGGGAGAGACTGAAAGAAGCAGCAGCTTTGGAAAGGCTCTGCCTGAGATGGTGTCTGGGGTCTGAAAGGAGCTGAGCTCTGGCTAGATTAGTATAGTGGACTCCAGGAAGGGTGTAGTCTTTGTCCCCACCCACCCATCTGGCTCTGTGTACCTATGTTCAGCTGTACCTTGCCATTCCAAGTCACTTTGCTTTTTCCCTTGCTCCAGATTTATGTCTAGAATGATTCCCAGGGTGTAAATTCCAGTGACTAGCTAGCAAAGGGTTTCTTCCACGAATGTATGTTTTGAAAGGATAATCTATCTGGACAAGCTGTTAGTTGGCAGTAGCCAACACTGAAGAGCACTCTATAGCCTTGGCATCTCATAGGGGTGCAGACTGGGACAGTAGGACATCACATACCCTTGAGACTTCCCCATGTTGGAAGATCAAGAATTCATTCTCAGAAAATGAGAACACTATGGTTCATTGGGCCAGTCAAGTCTTCAAGGTGACTATTTGGACCTCTAAGCCAGGCAAGGTGGCCAAGGCCACTGAAGTCCAAACTGACATCAACACCATCCCTGTGCCTCCCTGTGTTGCTCCACTGATGGAAGGTTGCCTGAGAGTGTGGTCTCCCTCATTCTTGAAGGCCATTGTTTGGGACATAGAACCAGACCAGGAAAGGAAGTGGTGACCAAGGGGTGTCCTTCTTACCGGCCATGGGTCTTCTATGCAAATGGCAATCTGAGCATCAGGGTTCTATGCTGCTCCCAGCCCTGGGAGCATAGGCAGGATCAGTGCAGTGAGTCCTTGGGAAAGCCAGCAAGATCTCACTGGGCATGTGAGATTAGCATTGTCTATGGAGCTCAGCAGATGGTCCAGCACAGCTTGCAGGTTTGCTTCCTTGGCACCTTCAGCACTTGTAACGAGACCAGGAATTAGATGTCTCTTTCAGAAAACAAGCAGAACAAACAGCAAAACAAGCGAATATTGGCCGCATCATTAAGCTACAATTCAAACACAAGGAGGTTAGGTTTGTATCAGCTTGTCTCATAGACCCATGAAACCTCTCGCTACTCTTCCAGAAAACCATGGTTGAATCCTAATAGATTTTCTTATCCCTTGGAGCTTAGAAAACCAGTGCCTGCACAGAATGGGAATGAAGAGACTGTTGATGGCTTGCTTCCCCAATGCCCTCTGTGAGTTCCGTGGTCTCTCCAACATGTCTCCCACCCCGCCCAACACATACTAGACTTCCTCTAGAGTGCACCATCCTCATCACTCCATCCTTTCTGCAAAAATGATTACTGGTCAATAGCACAGCACCTGAAGGATTTCCACCAGAGCCAAAAACTATTTGCCAAGCAGACATCGCTAACGAAGGGTTGTTTATTTTTTTGAATGCTTTGCTCAGCAGAGAGGGTGACAACTGGTGCTCATCAGACTCTGCTCAGCAGAGGCTCTCACCATTCTGCTGTTTACCCAACACTCCACAACTGTGAGTCCTAAAGTTTGCCCCAATATGGGTGTCCTCCCTGACAGATGTGACATGTCATAGATGAGACCTCCCTCCCCTATAAAAATTGGGTGTTGAATATTTAACATCTCACTCACTCCAGTTCAGGCCAGATTAGCCCTTCTATTCTTTATACCTGGACACATCAGGAATACACTTGAATAGAAACTAAATGTGATTGTTACCAGGAGTGGGGAAACTTATACCTTGGTTCGAAGATGAGAATACATGTGTCCTGTTGCAGGTGAGAGATGGAAGGGTTCTGAGGTTTCTAGGTGCTTTGTTTGGAGAGGGGTTGTATGTACAGCTGAAGGAAGGTTACTAAGTGCATTGTTAAAAGAGTCCAGGTGTACATAAACTCCAAGCCAAGTGGGGGTGGAGTCCCAGGAGGTAAACTGTCTTCTATGCTTGCCTTCCTCACAAGAACAAGGGCAGCAACTGCTGAAGTTGAGCCCATACACATGTGTCTCATGAACCTGGCCCCATGTTGCTTTGAAGGAAGCACCTAGTTAATTACTGGTTTGCTTGAAACATTGACTTTTATAAGTAATCCTTATGGGATGGCTTTGCTGGCTTATCTCTTCGCTGGCTTAGCAGGTTTTTCTGGCTATACCTATCTTATCTTACTATTTATTTACTCAACTAAGGGATTTTCTGAAGTCCTTTGGGGAAAGGAAGTTCCTGTCATTATTTATCAGTTGACACCGGTTATTGAGCACTTGCTTGCTTATCCTCCAAACTCAGCTGAGAGGCAGATCTCAGGGGGGTGCAGTTGGCGTCCATCCGGGTTCTCTTGGCTCCACACATTTCCTGGCTGGTGTTCTCAAGCAGCAGGTACCCAGCAGCATTTATCTATTTGTGTCCACTGATGCCTTGTGCCTTGCATCTATCATATTGTCTTTCAGTCCCATAGCTGTGTGCAGCTTGGCACAGAGATGCTCTGCTGTGATCCAGGGCTGGGGGATGAGATAGAAGGAGAAGCCAACAGCAGCTGCATTCTCTCATGCATTGTAAACTATGAATCTCTCTGTTAAAGTCTACCAGTATTGTGAGTGTGAATTCTGATTGTGAACTTGATTAGACTGAAAACTATTGGGAGTGAGAGTCAAGGATCCCTGGGGAGTGGATGTCTAAAAGGCCTTCTACAGATGATTAGGTCGTAAAGGCTCAGACATATGCATAGATGAACTTCTGGATGTGTTCACAGTGGGACCATACTACTGGTAAGTGGTGAATGGGAGGAGGCAGACTTTACTTGGAAGAGCTAGGGGTCCATGTGTGTGGTGGCTAGCCTCTTACTTCTGCATCCTGTCTGCAGTGATGTAAACTACGCTGCCATGCCCTCCCTGATGTCATGGACCAAACCCTCTGATACTGTGAGCAAAAGATATTGTGTCCTGCATTTTGGTGTTATGCCAGGTTCTGGGTCACAGCAACTGGAGGGGATAGGAAACACAGCCCTTACCCTCTCTAAGTACCTCCTGCTTGCTGTCATGATCTATGGCCTGTAGAGGAGGGTTGGCAACCACTGTGGGACACTCAGTGGCTCTGATGCCTTTGAGGTCAGGGGCCACAGGGGTCTGGGGCTCAGACAGTCTGAGGGAGATGGGATCTCTTCTTTCTCCATCATCTACCAACACCGGGTACACTGTCCATGCTGCTTGCTAACTTTCTGTTACCACTGGTATTTGACAGATATTGTGAACACATTGGGAGGTGGGGCAATTTTGTATGAAGCAAAATGAACTCTACGTGGGATTTTTTTTTTTTTAAAAATCTTTTCAGTTTTTAAAGGGAAGATTAACGAGCCATAGTTATTTTGCTTTTAAGTTGACAGATGATTTTTGGCAACAGAAATCACGTGGTGATTTAAAAGGTTTTCGTAGTTCTAGCTGCAAAATGCTTTTCACCTGTGCTAGCATCTGTTTCTTTTATAATGGTAACTTTCTCTCCCATTCGTCAAGGTCACTTTCATTTTAAAGAACAGAGCAAGTTTATTTCCAAGGTGGCACATGGCTGAGATCGTGAAGCCTGACTCTGTCTTATAAGGGGGAGACATGATGGCATGGTCCCCTAAGTATGTTGTCTTTATGTTTTGTGAGGTCCCATACTCCTTGTGTCTTGCTGGAGCATGCTTTAGTAGTAAATGTCTTTTTACTATCAGATTACGTTATCAGCTTTGGAGTGTGTGGTCATTAACACTTCTTCAGAGATGGAGGGAGGTTCTACTCACAGGTCTGTCTCTGGTGGGAGCTCTGCAGCCTAGACATTGGTCTCATGGGAGGAGCTTCTGAATAGGGACCTCATCCCATAAGAAGTTCAGAAGACAATGGAAGAGAATTGAGTCTTTAATTTATATCGGATGAAGTAGGGAATCAAGGGCATAAGAACTTTTTACCCTCTTCGTCAGAATAATGCAGTTTAGGCTGGGGCCGAACACAGTTGCAGACATGAGTCTTCCCCTTGCTGGGGCACCTAAACTTGGGTACTCAAGGTTTTATGGACCCTGACATAGGGGTTGATAGAGGCAAGGACCTAGAAGGGGAAGCTTGGTTTAGCATGGGGTCTTGTTTGAGTCTTTGGGGTCTCCCTCACCTATGCTCTCAAGGACAGTTTGGCACCAGAGTCACTAGAAATGAGCTCAGCCCAGGTCTCAGATAGAGAGATTTGGATATGAAGGGACCACCTCTGCCAGGGAAGCAAAATAGAGGGCCATGACTATCCCTGTGGATGGGGCCTTGTCCCCTCCCTGCAGAGCCTGCCTGCCATATATACCTGCTGCACACACAGCCTGGTCTGGGACACAGCATCTGAGATGCCTTCCAGGGACATCCCTGGTAATCACCTGAAAAACTGCTTGCATTCTGTACTGGCCTTTTGAGGTTCCAGTCTGTGAGTTGTGTCTGGGAACAGTAGCACACTAACCATATCTACAAAAACCTTAGGTCCTTTAGCTATCCTAAACTGTCCTGTTCTTCCTGCACAGAACTAGGATCCCTGTGGGAAGCTGTTTTCTAGAGATCTCACAATCTATTGGGCTCCATTGGGACAGGGCTGCAGAGAAGCTAGAGCAGAGACACATGCTTCTTGTCTGTATCTTATGGCTCATGAGGGACTGTGCTGGGGGGGGGAGTGCTAAGAGTCAAGTATCCTAGACAACTTTTGCCTATAGGTCTCTGGCTGGGCACAACTTGGGTCTAGTAGGGATGAGAGGCATTGTTGTAGAGAGCCAGGTACTTATGGAAAGATGGTTCCTAGGAGCTCCTGGCTGGGAAGGATTTTGGTCTTGTAAGGATAAGGGCCACATTGTGGAAGTGTGGGGAACTTTCCATTCCTCTAAACTTGTTTTCAAGTGGAGATTTCTGAAGGATCTCCTCATTGGACCCTTCCCGTCTACCCGAGCCCCACCCGTACTGCCACTTAACCAGTCCTCTGAACTTCTGGCATTTCTTCATACTACTTAGCCAAGCACATGTGTAATTACATTCTAGCTATATTTTTGGTAGCCATAGTGAAATGGGTAGAAGTGGACCCTGAGGGGGGAGATGAAGAAACATTCAAATAGGTCTAGAAGTGCATCAGAACATTCAAAATGTCCTTATTAGCTGACCTTACATTCCCAAAGTGCTGACAGTGTTTTGGGCCTGCACTGTTTTATGGTGGCTGGAATAAAATGATATGTTGGCTCAGCTATTTACACATGGCTACTTCTAACAGGGAGCACCTTCTAACAGGGAACACCTATGACAAGGGTGAGGAGGCAAATATGGCATGTGTATGCAGTACTCTGTTCTCTGGGTGTCCTGATTCATTGGCTATTGGAAGCTATAGGAGGATGAAGCTGTTGATTCTGTAACTTCTGATAAAGGCAAACACACAGGGGGATCATGACGCATTCCCATATCATTCAGACTTCCAGCAGAGAGAGGGGCACAGGCCTCAGTGGGGAACAGAACACTTGCTCCATTTCACCAGTTGTCCATGGTGTGCTTCTATCGTGAAGGTGGTACATTCTTGATAGCACTGACTTCAAGTGTGTGTATGACAACACTGATAGTCTATTACACTCAGAGCAGAAAGGATCAGACCCAGAACACAGATGACACAGAGCAGATGCAAGGTTGTGGGCAGCCAGGATGCTCACTCACTGGGTGGGAAATGAGCAGAAAGATGACCCAGAGGTTCCCTTAAAAGCTGAACACGGGTAGAGAGGTGCCTTCGTGCATTACTTACCTCACAAACTGAGGACCAGACTTTGGATCCCTAGAATTCCTGTGAGGCTGGACATGGAAGCATGTGTCTGTAATCTCAGAACTTCTATGGTAAGATGGGAGATGGAGGCAGGAGAGGAAGCTTCTGGGCCAGCAGTCTGGCATACACAATAGCCACCAAGAGACTATGTTAAACAAGATAGAAGATGGAAGTAAGGGATGATACCTGAAAGTGTCTTCTGTCCTCTACGTGTATGCCCTGTCACATGCCTGCCTGCACTTACGCACATGATCATACACACATATCATACACATGTACAAAGATGAAAAACAAACAAAAAATAATGCCCCAGTGCCACGTGACTCTCAATTATACCATGTTGTTTACCCAAGTCTGTATGCAGATGCTTATAGCAGCCTTGAGCATAATTGTCAAAACCTGGAAGCTGCCAAACGCCCTTCAGCAGGCGTGGGGAAAATTAACAGTGGTACTTCTTTATAATGAAATATTACTCAATGTTAAACAGAAACGTGCTATTGAGTCATAACAAAGATAGCAAGGGAACTGCAATGCAGCTCAGTGAGCAAAGGCAAGCCACTGAAAGGGCTGCACATCGATGCCTGCAATTACATGATGCTCTGCAAAAGGCTAAACGTTGATGCTTTGGGATCAGTGGCTGGGTATGTTGGTGTGTGTGTTTGGGGGGGAGGGGGAGGCAAACAGAAAAGGCAGGTGGAGCAGCCTGTTGTTAAACTCTTGTATGGGATGCTAGGTGAATACATCTTCTGTCTGTCACAATCCACGGGGTGTAAACTAGAAAGGAACCCGTGGAAGGAAAGCTGGCCTTTAGTTAACAGTGTGTCAGTCTGAGCTGATGGTTGGTGACATGCAGCACCCAGGGGACAGTGGTAATGACAAGGGAACAGTTGAAGGCTGTAGGGGAGCATAGTAGCTCCTGCTTAGTTGCTCTGTAAGTGTAATTTTAAAAGACGGTCTGTGTCCCTCTTAGGGAATTTGTAAATGTGGATAGACAGGGAGAGAAAAATCAACTATGATTCCGCCACCTTGACATGGAGTGCAGTTAGGACCTTTGTTTTCCATCCTATGATTATTCTTTTTAAATCTGATTTTACGATATTCAATACTTTCTTAGTCGCCTTCAGATCTCTCTCTCTCCCTTATGGATGCCTCCCTTGAGGTCCACATTCAACACACTGCCTGTTCAGAACTCAGCCCTCTCCCCTGACTGTTCATATACAAAAGGCAGCCAGGGTGGGACCATGACAGGAAAGCAGATCTTTCTCCCATCTGAGTCTGCCCACCATTCTGCAGCAAACCTTATCACTCACACACCCTGCCTAGCACACTGCTCTACTTCACTCTGCTTCTCAGTTTTCCCAAAGCTCCTCTGTCCTGGGGTGCAGCATCTATCCCAGATCTTTAACACTTTCTGGTCCTGTTGTCCTAGGGTGGAGCATGCCTCATTCTCCTATCCAAAATAATTGTGCCACGGGTCCTCATCTCAATAAAGATCTTCTCTCAATAAAGACCCACTCATAGGTTCATCTCCCTTGACTTATACCCATCAACCTATATCATAAAACCAACTTTGGGGAAGTGTGTCTACTGTACGCTTCCTTTTGGAAAGTTCTCAGGAAAGCAGGCATTCCATCTGGCTATTGCTTAGCACTTTGTCAGCTCCCAAAGATGATTGGATGTATGGTTGTATGGTTGATGTTTAAAAGTGAGTTTTCAACATCCTTAGTCACCAGGGAAATGCAAATCAAAAGAACCATGAGATTCCACCTAACACCAGTCAGAATGGCTAAGATCAAAAACTCAGGTGACAGCAGATGTTGGCGAGGATGTGGAGAAAGAAGAACACTCCTCCATTGCTGGTGGGAATGCAAGCTGATACAACCTCTCTGGAAATCAGTTTGGCGAACCCTCAGAAAAATGAACCTAATACTACCTGAGGATCCAGCTATTTCATTCTTGGGCATATACCCAGAAGATGCTCCAACATGTAATAAAGACACATGTTCCACTATGTTCATAGCAGCCATATTTATAATAGCCAGAAGCTGGAAACAACCCAGATATCCCCCCAACAGAGGAATGAATACAGAAAATGTGGTACATTTACACAATGGAATACTACTCATCTATTAAAAACAATGACTTCATGAAATTCTTCATGAATTTCAAGTTCCATGGATGGAACTTGAAAATATCATCCTGAGCGAGGTAACTCAGTCACAAAAGAATGAACATGGTATGTACTCACTGATAAGTGGTTATTAGCCCAAAAGTTCGGAATACCCAAGAGTCTCTTCACAGCAACCATTGGGCTGAGAGTGAGGTCCCAGATGGAGGAGTTGGAGAAGGGACCAAAGGAGCTGAGGGAGTTGGCAGGCCCATGGAGGGAGCAACAGTGGCAACTGGCCTGATCCCTCGGTGCTGCTAGAGACTGGATCACCAACCAAAGAATACACACGGAGGGACCCACCGTGCTGGTCACATATGTGGCAGAGGAGGGCCTTGTTAGCCATCAGGGGGAGGAGAGGCCTTTGGGCCTGAGGGTGTTAGATGCCCCCATATAGGAGAATGCCAAGGAGGGAAGACGAGAGTGAGTGGGTGAATGGGTGGGTAGGGGAACACCCCCATAGAGGAAGGGGAGGGAATAGGGAGGTTCTAAAGGGGAAAGGAAAGGGGGAAACATTTGAAATGTAAATAAAGTATCAAAAAAAAAAAGGTGAGTTTGCAGCCTGAATTATGGTAGCCTTGGTATCATCCCTGGATTCTGTATCAGGATCATCTGGCAGAGTCTGAGGCGGTGCTGATTTCTCCCCTGGATTGGAAGAGGTGGTCAGCATCCTGACCAGTGCTTTGGAACCCCTCCCAACCTGGCCCACAATCACTTCTTTCTGCAGAACCTCCCCACCTTGATTCTCTCAGTATCATTCCCAAGGTCACTTCAGACGACCTACATCACACATGTGTACCACAGTGACTCTATTTCCCTTTATGGTGCGCATGTCCTGGCGCTTCCTTGGTGAGTTCAGTAATGCAGCACTCTGAGCATCACACAGCGAAGTGTATCTGTTGAAGGGCAAGATTCACTCTGGGGACAATGCTAACCAGTTCAGGATGTCATTGAAAGGGTGGTGTTACTTTCAAGTGTCTGAGGGTACTGCTACCTGAAATGGATGTGTGTGTCACGTATGCTGACCTTGGTCTCTCTCCCACAGGTGGTTGCCATGACAGCCTTAAGCCAATCAGCAGGGGTCCCACCATCACCATCACTGCTGCCACGGCTGCTGCAGCTACTGCCATGGTCTCTGTAGACCCCGAGGAACTCCGGGGCCTGACCCCTTCCATCATGCAGCCGTGCCATTTCCTGACGTTGACCCCCATCAGAATCCCCCTCCGGACTGCCCCATTCTCAGGTAGGAACATTGTGCCACCTGGAAAGGTCATAATTACTCCCAGAATCTAGCTGGAGAAGCAGGACCAGCTGGGCTGAGGGTCTCAGTGTCTTGGTCACTCTCTCTGGACACATGCTGTGGGTTATTGGAGGCCAGATCCAGTGTGGGGTCGACTTTCAGATAGGATTGTGTGGAGTTTGCTCAGTGTCAGACAATACAAATACAGATGAACTCCATGGAGCATGGCTTGACTGTGCCCATGTGGCTTTTGGTATGTGCCTGTGTGAAGAGAGAAGGCCCCTTCACAACCCATGTAGATACTTCATGACCCTGAGATCTCAGTCATTTCCTTGTGTGGCACATGAGCAAGGGTGGCTCACCCAAGAAGAGCACTGACTTAGCTAGTGATAAATAGGTCCCACTGCTGAGCTGTACATTTCTCTCCTTAGTCCTGCCTGGGATTTGAGATAGTGCTGTGGGCATATGGGAAGTCCTGCCCATCTGGCAGGGACAGGGGACAAGAGGCATGATGGCCCCTGAACCGTTGGTCCTCAGGGCACTAACCCTTTTTAGAGACTTGGGGAGGATGAACTTGAGGTATCTCAGCATCCTGGAGTGCAGATGTTCAGAGGTGTGGACTCTTGAGTTGTGGAATGGGCCCCTGACTGGCCACATTATCTGCTGTGTCCATGTGATGTGCATGCTGCTCTCTGTGTTTTATTTGTTGACTGGAATCAGTGTGCCCCATGTCCTGTGCAATGCTGGTGTCTTCAAATGTGATAGCAATGGCAACTTGGAATGCCAGAGAGTAAATCTTCATCCCCGAATCTAGCTGCTTTTGAGAGTTGGTCGTGTGCTGTGGTAGGTGCTTATACAGTAAGTATGCAGAAGACAGGTTGAGAAACCTGTGTCAACGAACCCAAAGCCAGAAATTCTCAGCACTGATTCAATGCCATAGGTCAGAAAAGTCCACTTTAGAAAACTTTATTTATGCATAAGATTGTTTAAAACATTATATAAAATAAACTCAAGCCTGTGTACATATTATAGAAAATGAATAAATTTGTGTTTAGACTTGATGTCTTATTATGTATATGTAAATATTCCAAGATCTGGAAATATTCCAAAGAAAATGCAGTTCACATCCCAAGCACGTTGGATAAGGGATGTTTAACCATGTCATTATTTGCTACATTCTTAACATCAGGGATCATATCACTAGATGAGACACATGCATGGACATATATGCACATATAAGCATATGCATATATGCATACACATGTTCTATATATGCACATTTTCTCACATGCATACAAGGCAAGGATAAATAACCCATGCTCCAGGTTTATAGTGTGCCCTCTGTAATTGATTTTATTTCTGGTGAATCTAACATGGTTCTTTTCAACTGGACCTTTGGCCTCTGTGTTCCTCTACCAGCTTCATAGACTTGCTGACCAGTAGCACACTTACTGCCCAGAATGAAATCTATATTCCATTTCAGTGTACTAGTGAATTCTCATTTAGATGTGATGGGAACAAGCCCTCGGGCAATCTGTGTTTGAAGCCCACATTCCTGCTGTGTGAAGCTATGGGCTAAAACCCCACAATCCACTGATGCTTGTGAAATTTTATCTTGAAACCAGACACTATACTGCCTGCCAGCTTTCCTTTCCAGCTCTAGTGAAATCCAGGGCTGTCCAAGCCAGGACTTCTTTGGGAGGTGTGGCCACCTGGTTGTGTTGGTCTGAGTCTCTTGTCTAACTGGGCACAGAAGGCCATTGAAGGGTAGTGGGTAGAGTTCTTGTGAAAAAAGCCATATCAAGTGCCTTTGAGCTTTTAAAAGGAGCTGGGAAGGACACTCAACTTGCCCATTGTTCTGGTTAGTTTTATGTAAACTTGACAGATGCTCAAGTCATTTTGAAAGAGGGAGCCTCAACTAAGAAAATGTCCCTACCAGATTGGCCTGTGTGCAAGCCTGTGGTGCATTTCTTTGATGATTGGTGTAAAGGGATCTCAGTTCACTGTGAGCAGTGTGACACATGGGTTGGTAGTCCTGAGTGCTATAAGAAAGCAGCCTGAGTAAGCCATGGGGAGCAAGACAGGATGCAGCACCCCTCCATGGCCTCTGCTTCGGTTCCTGCCCTGACTTCTTCAATGATGGACTGTAATCTGGGAGTTGTAAGATGGAATAGCCCTTTTCCTCTCCAAGTTACTTTTGGTCATGATTTTTTTTAAAAAAAAAAATCACACAAATACAAACCCTATCTAAGACTCCTGTCTAACTGTAGGCCTGTTTCTAAGCTACCTTCAGGAGTCCATGGAATGAGTGAAGTGAAGGAACAGAGTTTTCAGAGAACCAGTTTGCCAAGAAATTCCTGACACCCCTGCAAATGATGAAGCAGGCTGGGATCAGGTGGAGGACAAAGTCCTTATTGGGCTCAGTGTGGAGTGAGGTGGAGGAGACAGGCTTAGGTGGACAGAGAAGGGAGGTCTGATGTGGCATGTTGCCTATGCAAGCTTGTCTGCAGTCTATGGTCCTTGGTATACCTACAGGGAGCAAACTGTGCATGGAAGAAGGGGAATTCCCATTTAAGATGATGAGTCTGCCTATTGCTTGATGTAAAAAGCCAGATGCCCCAGAAGCTTCATGCAGTTTGGGTTCATGAGGCTGAACTGAGGAAAATTTTGCCTCTTGGGGATATCACACTACTACTGGAGATGGATTTTGGTTATGTCAGCATGTGTGTAGGGGCTGGGTCCTGCAATCTTTATGACAGGCCCATGTCCTACCTCCACATAAGACCCTGGTTTAAATTAGAATATCATTTAAGAAACTGTGAAACCTTGTCCTGGGGCAACATGGATAAGCTCTGTTGGGCAGGGAGGACTCTCTCTCTCTCTCTCTCTCTCTCTCTCTGGTGTGTGTGTGTGTGTGTGTGTGTGTGTGTGTACGCATGCATGTGCATGTGTTCCATTAGCTGAAGCACTGGAAGGAAATATCTCTGTGAAGAGAAGTGAGCCAGAGGAGTTACACTGTCTGCATCCCTGGTGTGTGTGGAGTTCTAAACCTATCCTTAAAGAGCCAGGGGCCAGCTCCTAGCTCAGTTATAATGAGGCTGTCTCCTTTGATGTGTAATGTGCACAACCAAAGCCTGTGGCTGCTCTCCACAGGCCAGACACCTGTGGAGCTTCTCCCTCTTCTGGACTGTGTGTCTTTCCTGTACTCCTCAGTGAAGAATAGGTTATGGATGTGGACCTGTGGACTCGGTGACATCCCTGATCCAGCATCCTATTGGGTCCTTGTTGGGTTGAGAAGAACTGCTCTATCTATCTGTGGAATCTAATGCTATTGCTTGCTCACCTGTCCCTGAATCCTACTTGGGGACGAGGGCAGTTTGGAGTAGGAGCAGGCTCATTTGGAGACATCTGTTCAGCTCACAGTGTAGGCTGGTGGCTGGAGGAGCCACCAGGAAAGAACAGAACAGGGACCTTACTGCCACCAGCAAATGGATTTTAGCTCATTTTTCACTGTTCCTCAGGGTTCCAGATATAAAAGACACATATGCAGGGGAACCAAGGTTTTGACCATCACACCCATGTCTCAATGTTAGGGTAGTCTGGGTGTCTAGGACAAGAGAGGCAGAGGATGTGGAGCAGGGTAGGCATGCTTTTCTGGTGTTTCCAAAATGGACTGGCCTGGCCTGCAGTCACTGGACCAAGTTCTGCTCAGACCTTTGCTAGGAAAAGTGAGCCAGGTACCTGATGCTCTCTCATCAGATGAAGCAGCTGAAATGGCTTTTCTCCAAAGAATGATAGAGTTTACTTTTAAAGTGCGACCCACCCTTTCCAAGGCTCTCAAGTGAGGAAGGTGATATGGGAGCATGGAGACACTGTCTCTAGTATCACCAATTACAATCAGATACAAATATTAGAAAGTACCATCTGCCGCAGAGACCATTCGCCACCTGTTCTCTCCCTTCCAGAACTATTTATTGGTTTAAATTTAGCATGCTGTCTTGCCACAGAACAGCTGGGCAGTGACGATTTTCTTTGTCTCCCAGTGACTTGCCAGCTAAGCCACATACCAAGTCCAAGAACCCCTAGGGCATCAGGATCGCCCCTGGCCTTTCAAGTGATGGAGGCTCTCTCATTAGGGAAGTCCACAGCTGCTAGGCTACTTCTGACTACAGAGAGCCAGCGGCTTGGGGTAAAGTTGGCCCCTCTTTTATTCTATTATTATTATTTAACTACATGGATTATTCCTTCCTTTACTATAATAAAAAGTGTCATAATACATATTATGGTTTTAGAGATTTCCAGAGACAAAAATTCACAAACCCTGTAGCAATATAATTACTGATACTCCCAAGTGCCTGGCACCTGGAGGTCGCCCTGCCTAGAGGGCTCATGATTGAATGTAAACAAGCAAGCAGAAGGCTCTGGGTATTTATTATCTCTGATAGGGAGCTCTATAAGAATGCCCTGAGCCTGCATTCCTACACAAGGCTGTGGGGGAGGGGCAGAACTGTCTCTGTGGGAATCCTGTTGCTGGGCTCTCAAAATAAGGACTGGGTGCACACTGGGAGTCCTCCACACAGTATTTCCCACCTTCTACCTTTACCCCCCAAACTTCCCATTCCTATCACCTTCCCTAGGAATTTACACTTTGAAGTCTGTATATGCTGTGTCTACCATGATATCCTACCCACTCTGTCTTTGAGAAGGAAACTGGAAATGTATCCTCACCCCAAAAGACTTTAGTACTGGACACATCTGCTGCCTCCCTTAAAGGGCACAGCCATTGATCTCTCTCCACTAGGCCCCTTCCATTCCAGAGGTAATGAACCCCTGCAGTCATTTCTTTTGCAGCTTGTGAAATGCCTTCTCCTCTTGCAGATGTGTCGGCCCTGGCCAGGCTGCATGCTGCCTAGTGGGGCTTTGCTGAATTTAACAGAAACAAGTCACATTTATACATTTCTCTGTGACTGTGTTTTTGTATGCAGTCCTTAGTGTGTCCCTAAGACTCATGCTAGCAGATCACCTGTTCACACAGGTTGCAGAGATGCCCCATGCTTGTGACTGGGGGACATTGGGGACACTTTCAGAAATACCACAGAACACCACACCTTCCTTTGAGAAATTCTTTCTTTGCTCTCTGCTTCTGATGCCACTCTGCCGGTGCTCTTACCAAGGGCCTTTGCGGGGTTCCTACAAATGACCCATCCACTTTCAGTATTCCCACGGCCTCATTCTGGAAGTAACTCCCTCAACCTGATGTCCTAAGTTTCCATGGGCTCCTGAGTTTTTCATAAGAGATCTCAATATGCTGTGTATTATACAGAAGGCAGGGCCCCGTGCTGTGCCTAGTCTTCTAGTAAGTAGAAGCTGCTTGCATGGTGCCTCAGAGCAGCAGATATACCCCCATGTACCAAGCAGCTGGCTCAACAGTTTAGGCTGGAGCCCTACCCCAATGTTAGAGTACTCTGTCTGTGGCCAGCTTGGGATGTTGACCCTCTTGTACTCTTCTTACCTTGGCACAGCAAGCCCCCGGGCTGCCTCGGGGCCCTTGCACAAGCCACTTCTCCTGTGAGTGCTCTTCTCTCAGCCTCTCAGTGCCACATATAGCTGGTTGTTCACCACCAAGACAGTGGTGGTCAGGGAGGTGTCCCTAGATCTCTGTTCCATAGTGTACTCTGGGATAATTGCCTTCACTTTCTTGTATGCTGACTTTGAGACTATTATCATGGCCAGGAATGACCTTAAGTGTTGATATTTTTCTTAGTTCCCCTCCCCCCTGGTGAATGCCAGGTTTCTTTCTACTATATATAACCAAGCTTGAAGAGCTGTCTGTCAATAGCTCTCTGCTGAATGGACACAACTAAGGCCTATCACTGCCTCATAGCTGGTACATATGTTGAATGTTCAGTATAGAGACCCTGGAGTGAGACACAGCATTGCTATCCATTTCCTGTAGGACCAAAAGGAAGAGTACCCTCCTCTGAAGATGCCTGTTCCCACCCAAGCTTGCTCCTGTAATGGGTCATGCTAGAAGCAGGGGCGCCAGCTTTGAGCCATAGCCATCCTGGGATAGGTAGGGGCCAAGCTCTAACCACAGAAATGAATTCAGGACAACTCTGATCAGGTCAGGAGGAGAGCAAGACTGCTCAAGGAGGGCCTTTGAAGCAGGGCATGATCCCTCCCTTGTTTCCATGGTTTCTGTAATTCTGAAATTCAAAATTTTCAGCTGAAAGATTCAAGGGTCTCATGTAGCCTGAGCCATTATACTGAGGCCAATGGAGACCAAGCCTGAAACCCCCTGTGGATGGAAGGTAGGTTGGCCAGTGGAGACCAAACCCTAAGCCCCATGGCCATGGAGGGTAGGGTGACACCATTATACTGAGGCCATTGGAGACCATACCCTAAGCCACATGGCCATGGAGGGTAGGGTGGGCAGCACTCAAATGCCTTTCAAGGATCTCTGGGGCCTTTCTATAGCATCCAATGTTCCACACCAACCATAATTCACACCCAGTGTCAGGACCATTGCGCTAACCTGATGGTCTGGCTAACTTAATGAGGGGACGCAGGTCCTGTAGGGTGTGAAAGCCCCTGGAGCCTGGTGATGGACCATATGCAGGGAAAGGTGATAGCCACCTGCAGTGGGCTTTGTGAAAAGGAATCTCTCTCACAGCCATGCAGTTGCTCTTCCCTTATAGTTTCCAAATGTACCTCTCTTAAGTCTCTGAGGGAAACTAGTGTACTCATGATTTGAGTTTAAAAAAATACCTCAAAATATTAAATGACCCACTCCTTCATCTTGTGTTGTACAGTTCTGGCATTTAGTAAGTCTGCCATGCTGTGAGCATCCAGCTGCCTTATTCCAGAACCATTTCCTCCCCTGAAAGGAAGACTCGTCCACACCAGGTGTCAGTCTGCTCCTGCTCAGAGCCAACTATGATGTTTCTACGGCCTTGTCTCTGCTGGAAGTGCCTTATAGTGGGACCACAGTGTACCATGATGCTTGTGTCCACTGTCTCCCAGGCAGCCACAGATGTTATTCATTTTTACTCTGGAAGAATCTTGGTACCAAGGATCTGTTTCTTGAAGTCAGAGCTCTTTTGTCTGTTTACTTGGATTTTTTAATTTGTTGAAACCTTTAAATAATTACATGGAGGTTATTATCAACTCAGGTGTCAAGTTTTCTGCACTTTGCGGAGTCAGTTTCCAGAAATTTCTTCTTCCGTGGCATTTATGCATTTCTTGCAGATCTAAAATTTAGTGGTAGGAGGTTATTCCTGGGATCTTCCTTCCTTTAACGTCTAGCTGTGCTATGCAGATGCTCTTAAACAAGCAGGTTTTACTATACAACAGGATTCAACCCTACCCTCTTTGCCCAGGGCTGTTAAGGACACCTCTACCCTCTGTTCCAACCGCTACCCACTTCCATTGGGTTTCTCGCTCTACCTATCTAAGGCTGCTGATGGAGACCTGCACTTCCTGCATCGTAATCTCTGATGCTTAACACAGGCTCACTCACTCAAAGGTTCTGCTTTATGTCCGTGTTTAAACCATGTGACATGCATTATGAAATATGTAGATAGTGGAATGGTTGCTGTAGCTAACCAAATGGGCATCCACCTCTCCTATGGGTACCTGATTTGTTTTCCAATCTCAAGACTAGCTATCATCCATTTGAATGGTAAGGTCATATTATATATTTGGTATTTAAAGAATTATGATCTATCTATCTATCTATCTATCTATCTATCTATCTAGTTATCTATCAATCCATCTATCTGTCTATCTATCTATCTATCTATCTATCTATCTATCTATCTATCTATCTATCTAGTTATCTATCTATCTATATATCCATCCATCCATCTATCTATCTAGTTATCTATCTATCTATCTATCTATCTATCTTATTTATCTGTATGTGTATGAGCCTATGTAAGTTTACATATACCACATATGTGCAGGAGCCCTCAAAGGCTAGAAGAGGATATTAGATTCCCTAGAACATCAATTACAAGCATATATGAGCCACTACTGGGTGCTGGGAACCAAACCCAGGTCCTCCGCAATAACAATAGGCACTTTTAACCACTGAGCCATCTCTTTAGCCGCATGTTTGATCTTTAAACTTTGTCCTGCATAAAGCTACTGTTAATGCTCCCCCATCTCTGACTAATTTTTTTGATTTATATTTTTCTATATTTCTCATGTGATGTCTCACAACACTTTTCTCTCTGTGCCTGGTTTATTTCATCCAGTGTTATATCTTCTGTGTATACATCAGCTTCTTCAGTCACTCATTGAATACCTTGTCACTATATTTTGACTCTTGGTAACTATGCTACAAGGAACAGGGATCTCTTTAAAAGGTGACTACTTCCTTCCTTTGGGTGTACACCCAGAAAAGGGAAGTCTGGGCCACACGGCAGTTCTTCTTTAACGTCTTTTGAACCCTACATGCTGTTGTCCATCATGGCCACACGGACTTCTGTTCCTGCCATCAGTGAGCAAGGGTTCCCCTTGCTCCAGCCTTCATGGAGCCTGTGTACTCTCTTTTCCACCAATGCCACCTTAGTAGGCTACTCTGTCTTGCAGTAGTCTTGATATCGATTCCCTGATGGTGGGAGATGCTGCCTGCCTTTGCCCCTATCTTCTGGCCATTCAAAGCCCATCCAATGATGGGCAGTTTCTTCTCTCCCTCCATTTTGTTAATTGTTATGAACATTTCCTTGGACTTAGCTTATGAGTACTTATTTTTTTTATGTTAATGCCTACTACACATCCGATTTTCACAGATTTTCTCTAATCCATGGGCTGTTTTTATTTTATGTTTTTATTTTTCGTTTAGCTGATTTTGGTGGAAGTAGAGGAGGGGGAGATAATAGTGGTTTAGTGAGAGGTAGCACTCAGTGTGGTGGTCCAAGATGTGATGGTTCTACCTTCACTCAACAGAGGAGTGGGTGGGTGCTAGGGATGGATGCTGTGAGGGTTGGGCCAGAGCACAGGACAAAATGTTTTAGGGGATGCTCAGAAAGGCCTTGGAGAGGAAGTTCCTAACCCTTCTGCAGCATATGGAAAGCTGTGCAGGCATGAGTCCTTCCTGTAGACTCCTTATCTTGTGGTCAAGTTTGTACCTGAGCCAATGGACTGAAGGGAGCTCACCTTAGAGCTCTGGTCTATCCAGAGTAGGGTCTTGATTTCCCTGAAAGTAACATGGGACATAAGTAGAAACTGAAAAGAAAGAGTAGGAAATGGAATGTGCTAGAAAGTCTGCAGCTTCCTATAAGTAAACGGACTCAGATTGGGACTCGGGCTACTCAGCTGGCAGAGTTTCATGTTTTCACTGCCTTAGTCCTAAGAACCAGGGGTGGTTCAATAAGGACTGGGTGCCACTTTGACACCTGAGGTCTTGAGCTCAGAGCATAATCTCTCTCTCTCTCTCTCTCTCTCTCTCTTCTCATTAGGAGTGGTGACAGGGGATCTGGGGCTAGCTTCTCATCCTCCTAGTCTTTGAGTTGACACTTCCCTCTGCTATCCCCAGCTGAAGCCCCAACCTGGCTCTGAATCAAGGAACAGCTAGGAATATATGCAGAGTGTCAGACTAATTTTAGGACAGTTTATACCACCTGTCCTGTCATAGCTGTGACAGGTTCCTGGTGAGGATGGCCTCTAGATCAGCAGTTGGCAAACTATCAGAATCTTTTCTGGCTGCTGATTTCCTCTTCATTACGTCATTAATTCCCAGGTGTTGATATGATGAGCTCTCACTCAGACACAGTGGAAAGAGAGCACAGATTAGAAAGTTAAAGTAGACTCAACTCCATTTGCCTTAGGTGAGTTCAGGTGTACAGGCAGCATGTGAGTGATTGAGAGGGTATGTTCTGCTAGATGCTGGACATGTATTTCATCCTTGTAATGGCTAATCATCAGCTTGACAGGATCTGGATTATAGGAGATAAGACCCTCCCCATACCTTGAGGAATTACTAAATCTATGGTCACACTATCCATCCAGGATTATGTTAATTAGGTTAATTGAGGTGAATGGTATTTAGGTCTTCTGCTTCCTGATTGTGGATATAATGTGACTAGCTGATTCAAACCCCACTGCCTTGACTTCCCCATCAAGATGGATTGTATCCTAGCCTGTGAGTTTAAAATAACCCCTTTCTCCCTTCAATTGCTTTGTTAGGGTATTTTATTACAGCAACAGAGAAACAAAGTTAGACCGCCTCTTTAAAATGATGGGCTGGAGACTCCATCAAGAAGCCTAGTCAGCCAGCATGGTGGGTCTCCTGGATGTCTGTAAAATATGGTGGCACACATGGGTAAGGTGGGCTCTGGTGGGCTGTCTTGGCTTTTTCCATTCACCATCCGTCCCATTATCATAATACATGGTCAATGTGTTAGTTACTTTTGGATCCTTCTATTAGTTCCTTTTTTGGTTGCTTTAATATAAACACCATGTCTTAGTCAGTGTTCTATTGCTGTGAAGAGACACCATGACCATAGCAACTCTTACAAAGAAAACCATTTCATTAGGGCTGGCTTACACTTTCTTGGGTTTAGTCCATTATTGTCATGGGAAGCATGGCCATACACAGGAAGACATGATACTAGAGAGGTAGCTGAGAGTTCTACATTTTGGATCAGGAGGTAGCAGGAAGAAAGAGAAACACTGGGCCTGGCTTGAGCATTTGAAACCCCAAAGCCCAACCCCAGGGACACACTACCTCCAACAAGGCCATACCTCCTAATCCCTGTCAAGTAGTATTACTCCTTAATTCCAAGCATTCAAATCTATGAACCTATGGGGACCATTGTTATACAAGCCACCATACCAGGGCAACTCAAAGAAAGAAGGACTTGTTTAGGCTTAGCGTTCTAGAGGGATAAATGTTCATCATTTTTCTGGCAGGCTCACATGGCAGCAGGTGGCAGGGACAATAGCAGAAAGCTCACATCTCCACCTGAACACTGAGGCATAGAGAGCTAACTCAAAATGGCATGTGGAACCTCTAAGTCTGCCCCAGAGACATAGTTCTTCAGTAAGGCCACACCTAGTAATCCTACCTAAACAGCCATCCACTGGGGAACAAGTATTCAAGTGCCTGGGGGCATCATTCAAACCTCCACACTCCAGTTGCTTTCCCAGAAACCCAGTCAGGTCAAACTGGTGTCTGCTCCCTGTTTCTGGTGCTCAGTGGGTGTGGCCTGTTTATATAAGCAGAGAGGCCTCTCTTTGATCCATTCTCTGAGGAAGTACAGAGCATTGTATCCTGTTTCTATGTTTTTATTTGCTAGGTTGGTGTTTTTGTGTCCTGTGATGGCTTGGGAAAGAGAAACCAGGATTTGAGGATTTGTATCCACAAGCTGCTCATGTGCAGAGCCTGTGTGTGCACACAGGCAGGCAGGTGCAGCTCTGAGCCAAGTTGAGGCAGGAGCGGCAGCCGGATGGAACCATATTCTGCTTTAACTAGAGCCTTGCACCATATGGCAGTGTATACAGGCATAAGGAAAGCGTCTGAGACTTTTCTAGAATGGAAAGAGATTGTGATAATCACCCGAAGAGGGAATACACTTCTACTGCCAGAACCTGGTGTGTTTGTGTCCATGAGAGGCGTGACCATCCTTAGGTGACTGTATACAACACTTAAGACATGAGGAGAAACTTGTTTCTGGGGTCTGGATAGTATCAATGGAGAACCCATCAGTACCTTTCCTGAGCCCGTGCCTTTCCTTCTGTCCCTTCCTCCAGTTGAGTGGTGTCTGCTAATGTGGCAGAACAGTGTTTTTATATCTATTTAAGATAATAGGCTTTTCTGCAGAAAATAAACAGAGAAGATCTGGCTTTTCTTTGATAAGTAGTTTCCTACCTTGCCTGCTCAGCAAGTCAGTCAGCCACTCCCTACTCATGAGCCATTTCTGGATAAGATTCTGGACAATCTGAAGTGAGTGAGGGGAACCCACCTGTTTCCAAGAGGAGACAATTACCTACATCAGTGGACTAGATCATGAGCTCTGATCTTCCCTAGGAATAGTGAGTCCTGTCAAGAGCTGGCCTGGGGTGTCATTAGGAGCTCACAGCAAGCAAAGCCTCTATAGGGCAGGACACTTTTGGGCTTAGTCCAGCTTGGGACTTGGGCAAGTCTTAATGTCTGTTCTGAATGCACCTCACTCTAAGAGCCAGGAGACACATTCTTTTCTCTTGCATATGTCTGGTAAGGGCAGATGTTGTTCCTCTGCAATACATCCGGGTCAAGACTCTTTGTCAGCCAGACATCGAATGGAGGCAGGGTGGTCACAAGAAGAGAGGATTATCTTGTATCATCTCTGTGAGAACTTTGCAATATATGGCCAGGCCATATGAAGCCATTTGGGTGTGAATTTATTAGTTCTTGGCCAGCCACCTGAGCAGGGAAGCACTGTAGTGTCTATGCAGGTGGGAGAGAGATGCTAAGGGCCTGGACAGAGCAGATGGTGAAGGATGCTGTGTAGAAGCCGGAGTTGGACCTACCTCATTTAAAGGTACAGGCAGCAGGCTTGTTAGCAGAGTGTTTGGGTGTGAGAGAAGTTCAGGGTGGAGTCAAAGGTGAACTCCAAGGCGTCACTCTGCCAGGAAGAATGCATTGCTTCCTAAGCAAGCTGGGCTCTGTTCCCACGGAGCCGAGTGGCATTTCTGCCCCCGATTCTTCCTGTGGATGCCAACCTTTTCTCCTTTCTTTAAACAAGATTCCTCCCAATAAGGTGTACAAACTTGCCAATCAAAATCTCTCTCCTTCTCATTTCTTTTGGACTCAACTCTGGCAAACTTGGACATGTCCACAGCCTTGATACTGTTCCAGTCAAGATCACCAGAAATTTGTGCTTTTCTATATCTGAAAGGTATTTATCTCCTGTGTTGCTATTACTGAACCTTTGTCAGTGTTTGACAGCGTTCATCACTTTCTCCATACCCCTCCCCCGCCGCACCATGCCTGGTCAGGTTAGCCCCAGTTTGTAATATGGAATACCCCATGTCCTGAGCTGCTTCTTCTCTTGTCTCTAAATGAACTGACCAGGCTCAGTCCTGGGATCCCCTTTCCATGTCCAGACTCTACTACCCCAATTCAGCTGCCAAAGTTACCCAGTTCCACAGTTCCAGTCACTGTCCCATGAATTCTGCTCAACCTGACCCCTTCCCTGACTCCAGACTCACATGCCAAGATGTCTCTGTGACACTCCCACTTGCATATTTAATGCCCACATTGCATCAAATAAATCCCAAACTGCATTCAAACATCTTTATAATTTTATCGAGTAAGCTATAATTTTTATTGTTACTCGTTTTTCTCAGGTGACATCTGGGGAAAGAAGTAGCAGAAAGAGGGTCTCTGGCATGGAGAGTGGAGATGGTCATGCCAGGCAGAGTGGCTGTGTGGCAGGGCAAGGCAGGGCAGGGGAAGGATTCCTGGAAGCTCATGCCAGGATTCTCATGGAAGCTTGCTTGGAATAGGAAAGAACATGTGGCATTTGCAGGGGCAGCTGTGTACTGTGGGCCTGGTATGGTTACTCTCTCCCATCAATATGTTGTCAGGAAGTTTATGAAAGATTTATGTGCACTTGTAAACATGCCCATGCAAGACAAGCAACCAGCTTTTTAAAAAAAAAAAAAAAACAAAAAAACAAAAAAAAGAAAGAAAGAAACAGAATTCAATGGCAGTGGGCGGGCACAGAAAGAAATTCTCAACCTTCTTAGCCATCAGGAAAGTGACAATGAGTACCACAGTAAGACTCCATTCTCACCCTTTGTATTTGTTACTTTTCTGTTGTTGTGGTAAAATTCTATGACCAAGGCAACTAAGAAAAGAAAGAGTTTATTGTGTTTATGTTTTCAGCAGGATAAGAGTCCATCTTGCCAGGGCAAGATGCAGCAGGCATGGGGTAGGAGCAGAAAGCTGAGAGCTCACACTTTCAAATACAAGCACAAAGCAGAAGGAGCAAACTGGAAGTGGCAGAGGCTTTTAACCTCAAAGCCTGTCCCCACTGACATAGTTCCTTTAGCAAGGCTAAACCTAAACCACACAAACCTCCCCAAACAGCCACCAACTGGGAATCAAGTGCTCAAATGCCCAAAGACCATGGGGTGGGGAACATTTCTCATTCAAATCACCTTACCCTGTAAGCATCAAGAGGGAAAAGGTGCATAGTGATGTATCATTGGTGAAAATGGAGAGAAATCAAAGCAGTCCCATCCATCGCAGGGATGGCAAGCTAGCAGAGCCCTCATGAGGAGCGGAGAAGCTCCTCTATAGTTGATATGGAGTTACCTTGTGATTCAGGAGGCCCATTCCTAGGTACAAATCCAAGAGATGTGCAAACACATGTGCATTTCACATTTACTCACAGGATAACAGGACCACAAGAATAACCCAATGGCCATCAACTCATGAGTAGATACATTACATGTGGACTGGATACTTACTCAGCATCCTAAAAAAAAAAAAGAGTTCCCATGAATGCTTCAACATAGTTCAATGAAAAGAACTGAAAGAAAGTTGTCACCAATCATATGTTCTAGGACTGTTTCCTTAAACATCTAGAATAGATGTTTAATAGACCAGACCATACAGAGGTGAGGTTTTGTTGTTATTGTTTTGGTTTGGTTTTTTAAAAGGATTGCATCTAGGTGACAAAGGAGGAAGTGGACAAAGGAAGACCTAGGGCTCATTTTCAGGCATGGAATTTCTGACTATGCTTGTGGTAATGGGCACATGACTCTTACATTATTACCAATCACTGATTGTGTGTTGCAAATGGGTGAGTTGTAAGGTATGTGACTTATACCTTAATTACCTGTCTATAGTGAGGTCCACATATGTAGCTATGCAGATGGAGCACACACATACACACACACACACACACTTAATTACCTGTCTATAGTGAGGTCCACATATGTAGCTAAGCCGATGGAGTACACACACACACACACACACACACACACACACGTGTACAGAGAGGGATAGGGGAGAGATAGGAGAGAGAGAGAGAGAGAGAGAGAGAGAGAGAGAGAGAGAGAGAGAGAAGAAAGAGAGAACTTCCCGTTTAGAATGGCCTAGAAAAAAGTGGGGAAAAATTCTCCAGATACCAAAATTTAACTTCCCTTCTTGTAGCATGTAGTTTTTAGAAAAGATCCTCACTAAGACCTGCTAGGCAACTGTGGTATCGCCCACCCCCATGGTCAGTCCCAAGTGGCCATCTTGCCTTGGTTTCCGAGGCCAGCCTGCTGTCAAGCCACTCTAGTCTTCCCAGGCCATCCACCCTCTATGGCTAGTATGTAGAAAGCCAGCTATGGCTTGCTCAGATTCCCTTAGCCCCACAAAATGATAACACTAGAAACTTGAAATATACCAGCCGGATTTATAACGGTTAATCTCCAACCCCAAACTGCCCCAGGAAGGAACACAGAACTCAATTGATATAAATACAAGCTGCACCCCTAGATTGGGCAAATGTACCCTACATTACTTGATTGCCCATCTATGAAATCTCTAGACTACGTGGGTCAGCTCCATCTTCTCCTTCTCCCTCCATCTTGTCTCTCTCCATCCTCCATTTCATCTCTCTTCATCTTCCTCTTTCCCCTCTCTCTAAAACTTTCAGCTCAGCCTTTTCCTACCACTGCCCAATCACAGGCTCTAGCCTTATCTGACCAATTAAGATTTCACCTTCAGAGAAGAAAAAATATAAACAATACACAACACCTTCTGAGGGTAGAAAAGGCAAGAGTACTCTGCTTTTCACCAATGTCACTTCAGTCCCCTATAGGGCCAGCACTTGGATTCACTAGCCAGCCTGCTGCTGCCTTGGAAACCAGTAAAGCCAGGGCTCTCCCGCCTTTACTGGTAAAACCAGTAGTCGGAGGGTACTGCCTGCTCACCCTCCATTTTTAGTACTTTTGGAGATTTAGGGACTCCTCAGACTCGGTTTACTGGAAAAATCCATTGTTTCAGACCAGCCAGCATCCCTGACTGGATTCTCACTCTTGTGTGAGTCCTATCTTTAATTATGACAGGAACACAGAACAGTGGAGCAAAGATAACATTGTGTCCCCAGCTTGTTCTTAGGAGGAGGTACAGCCTGTGTGCTTAGCAAGCTGAGTAACCAAGTCACTTGGAACATGATGTCTAGAGCCATCCACCTGCCCATCCAACGGGGACTTCCTGCTCAGGTCTTTTATAGTATTCAGTCTGTCCCTCTATAACCCCCTCTGTCCTGCTTCCCTGGCCTGAAGAAAGGATCCCACAGGTCCCTATTTCTCACAGCTCTTCATCTCTTGTTTTCAGCTCAGCACTGGACAGCCCTGTGTCAGGACTAAATATTTAACTACTAGAGGACTGGAATCCGTCACACCAGCCTCTTCAGAAGGGCCCAGTCCAGTCCTGGCCACTGGGCTGTAGGTTTCTGGGGAGGATTGATGTACATGTGGTTGTCTCGAGAGCATGAGCTGATGGGTCTGCTGAAATCCATATGCCTGCCATGCCTGCTATGCCTGCTATGGACAGCTATGTCCTTGTGGATGGATAGTGTGAGATACTTTAATGGGGAAAAGAGCCATAGGAAGGAAGGAACCCATGAGATAGGCCAGGCACTTTAGAAACTAAAACTAGTTTCAACCTTCTGGGTTTTATTTTTAATTTATTATTTTAAGCCTATTAACAAGCTATAATGTTGGCTGTTATTCCCCAAAATAATTAATCATAGACAAACTCAGAATTCCAAAGAGGTTAGGCGAGGCAACCCCACCTAATGGATTAAATACTGTAATTAATATCGCTCTGGTACCTCCTCTCACTGGACTCTTTAATTACATTCTGCAGACTATTTTCCAGCCTGTGGCAGAGTCACGGTTCCTGCACCCCAGGCTGGTGGGAGTCATACCAATGAGCCCCTCCAGAGGAGCTCAGGCCTGGCAGGCTTCCACTAGCTGAGGTCCTTTGCCAAGGAGGTCCTGAGTCCTTTAGCAGAAGGATTAGTTCCAACAGGGTGTAATTGACACTGAAGGTCCTACAGTGTGGCTGTGCCTGGGGTGAGAGCTTTCAAAGCTTGTTCTTATAGCACTGACAGAGCCCACAGACTCATCTCCTTCTTTGTGCCCTGGGCCCCACCTGGACTCTTCTTGACACTTGACTTTCCTGGTGGTCATGTTTTTACTCCTCAAAATGTCTAGGACAGGGTGATATTGAACCACTCTGGGCAGTAGATGTAGAACAAGCTGTAGTCCTCACAGGAGAGTACATTCAGGGCACCAGGCTGTAACCAAGCTCCTCTGTAGTCTGGGGCACCTGGATCATTAACTTAAGCAGGCCCTGTTATCATGTCCTTACAGCACTGTGACCTCAGGGACAACAGTATTGTGAGTCTCTTCAGCCAGCAACTTAATCTGACTTTACCCTGATCTTAACCTGTATAAGACTGTGTGCACTGCACTCTGACACTTCTGAGACCACAGTCTGGGCATGGCCAGTGAGGACTGCAGCATAGTGGCTAAGCCTGCTAAACTTCCTGTTGTGGCTCTGCCCAGAACACCTGAAATCTGACTACCTTCCTAGGCTACAGAGAGAACCCCACCCTCAGATTCACTACACATGGCCACTCACCCAAGATCTCACAATGCAGGGAAACCCCTGTCTCTGCCTCTTTCTCTGTCTGTCTCTGACTCTATTTCTGTCTCTCTCTCTCTCTCTCTCTCTCTCTCTCTCTCTCTCTCTCTCTCTCCTTTCCTCTCAAATGCATGAAACCCCTGAGGCCCAAGCCTTTGACATAGTAGGATACACTCATCTCTTTTTCCCCAGACATTTTCTTGGGTTTTCTTAGTATTTTCTTCATATTTATCTTATTCAGATGCACCATACTCACAGGTCTGAAGACTGAGCATCTCTGCCTCATGCACCCCCTGAGTCCTTCCTCTCTCTTCGGCGGTGCTGCTTTTACTTTATATCCTTTAGTACTAACTAGAGTGTCGAGATCTTTGCCAGTTGGCTTATCACCTTTGAGCACTAGCCGTTGGCACCCAGTGAGAGATGAAGTTCCTATTGACCATTGCTATAGAAAGAGAACCATCACCTTCTAGGTACCAAGGCATCCAAAGCAGAATGACCCATAAGAGCCAACTGAATGAGTCAAAGGAAGTTGGCTGGTCTTAGGGAGGGTGCTCTCCTTTTGATACCAGTCATAAGCTTCTGGGTTTGGTACACATTAGATTCAACAACTGGGAAACCCACATGTGAGGTCAAGATGCATCTCTCCTGGAATCATAGCAATCATAAGCTTAGATCTCTGTGGATCTGTGCATGCATGCCTTCTTAGACATCATTGTCTCCAGTTGAAGGGCCTGTTAAATTCCAGAATCAATTTTTATTTTTACAAGGTCTTATAATCTGGCCTTTGGTTCAGAAGTCATTCCACTTTGAAAATCACTCACCAACTGAGGGTTCTATAGCTTGATCGTGTTTGAGTGTGTCTCCCAAAGGTGCTGTGTGAGAAACTTGGCCCTCAGGGTGGCAGCCTGAGAGGTGACAGAACCCTTAGGAGACTGAGCCTAGTGTGAAGTAACTATATCATTGGGGGACTGCCCTCAAAAGGAATTGGTGCTTTTCTGGTTAGCTCTCATGGGATAGAAGTTAGAATGAAGAAAATAACACAAAACAAGACAGGCTCTTTTCTCTGACTTCCTGTCTTTCTCTAAGGAGGAGCTTCTTCCACACTCTCTCACCATCATGCCCTTCACCATGATGCGATACAGCCAGGGGCCCTTACAAGAGCCTACACAATGCTCCAGTGCTTCGAATACTACAAAGTACAGTACTGGCTGACTGTGTGTTAACTTGACCCAAGTTAGAGTCATCAGAGAGGAAGGAGCCTCAGTTGAGGAAATGTCTCATGACATCCAGCTGCAAGGCATTTTCTCAATTAGTGATCAGTTGGGAGGACCTAGCCCATTGTGAGTAGTTCCATCCTTGAGCTGGTGGTCCTGAACAAGCCAAGGGAAGCAATCAGCATCCCTCCATGAATTTGGCATAAGCTTCTGCTTCCAGGATCTTGCCCTGATTGAGTTCCTGTCCTGCCTTCCTTTGGTGACAAAGTGATGTGGAAATGTAAGCTGAATAAACCCTTTCCTCCCCAATTTGCTTTTTTTGTCCTGGAGGTTTGACACAGCAATAGAAACCCTAACTGAGACAAGTATCCAGCCTTGGGCATTTTGTTACAAAAATGAAAAACGCACTAAGACAGGAAGACTAGGAACAACAACAATGACAACAACAGAAAACAAAAGCCCAGTTCTTCTAATTCAGCAAGGTCTAGTTCCTCTCCATTCTACTTGCATCCTGAACAGTCCTTGGCTCAGTTTGTCACCTCAGATCTTATTGTAGGCAATCTATGGAAGCTAGCTGACAGCTCAGGAGTTCCCAGAAGCCATCTTTGAATGGCTTCAGGGTCATCATGTTGGGTCCTCCAACATGTCCCAGAAGTACCATGGCTGCCTCTTCTGAGGCCACCCCCATGGAGCTCTTTTTCTGCTTCTGAATTTTCCTTGCTCATTTTCAGACTTACCAGTTGTTTCTTAATGAATTCTCTAGCATTCATTCCCTACCTAGTCCTGAAGAAAATGCCTTTAGTAACTTTTTGTAAGTTTAGCTTGAACTGCTGCCCTTTCCTGTATCTGTTTCTGAGCCAGGCACCCACAACTGGACAACAAACACTTCCAAAATACAGTGGCTTAATACAACCTTGATGGCTTACCTTTTCTGTCCACACACACCTGGGGTGGGCTCAGCAGGGCACTTAGCTTGCTGGCTATACTGCATTGCCTCTTGGTAAACTGTGATGTTTTGCATGTAGGCGGAATGACCCAGTATAGTATCACTGACCAGCCTGTCATGTGTCTCTCATCTCCAAAGCCATATTTCTCATATTAGCTGAGATAGAATGATTGGGCTGAGGAAATGGATGATCAAGATGGATTGGCAGGCTTTTATTAACTAGCTATGGTGAGCTGAAGATTGGTAATTTCCCACTGGTCACTGAAACAGCTTTGAAATTTTTTTTCTTCTTTCATGAGAATATCCTGATCTAGGGGCTTCCAATTTAACAGGTGGCCAAGCTGGCCTGGGAGCAGAGTAAATGCCCCAAACAGTTCTTCTGGAATTCTGGTAGGTCTGAAGGATGTTTCAGGTAGTTCAGCACACGGAAGAAAACATAAGAGCAACTGAGTAGACACACAGCAGCTCCTGGGGGCAATGAGTCAGGCCAACCTGCCATAGTCTTCAGAGAAAGATGCTTTCAATGATCAACATGTCCACAGACAGCCGAATAGAAACTGACCCACTTGTAGGGAAGCTATGGAGACAAACACAGGGAAAACACCTCATCCCTTTCCAGTCACCCACCCACCTACAGGACCAATAAAAGAGTCAACATTTCTGGCAAGTATAGCTTGAATATTCTTCACATGAATCTGGACAGCTGTTATTGTAACCTATGCATCAGAGTTAGGGCCCCAGAACACAAATCACAGGAATAAATAACCTATTGCTTGGCTGTGTGAGTTTTAAGTCAACGCAGGGCAAGGACTGTCATTTTGCTATGGTGGCCACTCTGACTCTAGGGCCATGGAAGACAAACATTCCTCTTTGTCTGTGTCCTTACACTGAAATTTTGGAATCTACCAGAGGTCATTTGTGGAGCTATGTAGTATCTCAGCTATCTTTGCTTAGTTCCAGATCTGTACACACTCTGGCCTCATGGTCTAAACCTAGGCTTTGTGGCAGAGCAGTTGAGGAGGTTACACGGATGAAAGCAAAAGAAAACACAGGACACGTAACAGGTAACAGGCAACGGGTTAAAGGTGCAAGGTGTATCCGGACTTTGTGGGTTCTTCTTTTTCCTACCCTTTATCCTCTGATTTCACCCTCTCGCCCTAGATATGAGAGAAACAAGGATGAGGGGAGAGAGGAGTTAGGAAATCTCTGAATCTAACTTCTTCCCTTTTGTTTCTTCTTCGACCGTGGCTACTAACGAACCACAGCCAACCTCCCCCAGCAATCAGCAACCACTCACCCAATCTCTTGGGGCCCTCACATTAATGTACCTTCTGAAAAAGTTCCCAGAATTCCAAATGTCACACAACCACAGAAACTATCTGCAGCTGGCAAAACCGTGGCTCTGCTAGAGCACGAGGCAAATCATAGCTGCTGTAGACAGTCTGAAGCAGCCCCATAGCCCCTACACCTGGGATTAAAACAAAACCACATTCTTATAATATTTCTGTGTATTTTTTAAAGAAATCAAAATTCCAGAATCCTTGGTACATCAGGGTCTACTTGCCTATTGATTGTCCCCTTGGCACCTGCCTCTTTGGAGGGGTGGGTATAAGAACAAGAGAAGGCAAACCCAACATACATGTATGTGCTTTCAACTCTTTGCTAACTACTGTCTCAGTGACAAGTGCAGGCATGCAGGTCACACTCAGAGTCAGGGAGTAAGGGACATGTAGAAAGACTGGGCTTAGAGACTTCTATTCATGCTAGGGACCATCACTAGAGACCTGGCCTGCAGAATGCAGCCCTTCACACCATTCTACAGAATCATCCTCAGTTTCAGATACTTATGACTACGTGTCCTTTAAATAAATTGTAATGAAAATAAAAACACTTAAACTTCACATTCTCCTTCCATAAAGTGATGTGAATCTCCTGTGGAGTGGTGATTCTCTTGTCTATAACCCGAGGCTCTGTTGCAAATCACTATTTTCTATTACAAATCTGCATTCTCTAGTATGAATTCTTATCCCAGCTTTCTGAGCTCTAATTTCTGCCGCTATGCTTTGCTTTCATATTTCAAGTATGTTAATAATTACATCCTGCCTTAGACATGCCAACAAGTTTTATAGTTTTTGTTCCCAGACTAATCCTACAAGTTAACAAATAGGCACATTTTGATAATAGGACTAGGTAGGTGACATTCCACAGGGAGCCTCAAACCCTGCGACTATGTTTACATCCAAGCCATATGGACACATCTACTCATCTCTTATGTGTCTGAGACCGTGCCATCCTTTAGGCCGTGGAAAGATGAACAGCTTAGTTCTTTAGACACGCCATTTGTCTGTCCACCAGTGTGTCCTTCCTATATCCTTTCCCTCCCCCCTCTTCTTCCCAGAGTTACTTATTTCTGCCCTTATCAAGAATTTGGTGAGGGCTTGTCTGTGTCAGAACCTGTGCTAGGCACTCAGTATAAAAGCCCCAAGAACCTGCTCTCAAGAAGGTTTGGAGAGCAGAAAGAGATAGATCATAAGATCAACCAGCTCCAAGACTTGATTCCATATCTCATCGTTATCCATGGACAAGTCAGCCTCTGGTTGCCTAAAGGAGGTTGTGGGATGTAGTTATGTGGTCTGAGTTTGCCCTGACATCTATGTTGGTCTTCCACTGCTGCTTCCAACAACATCCATGCTTAGGGTAGGCACAGCAAGGAAAGCATCAGGCTTGGGATGTGCTCTGGAACAATGTTATGCAATTCTCCATGAAGTTAGCGACGTAGGGTCAAGCCAGTGACTGCTGAGCTCCTGGTAGGAGTAGGGCTTTGTTCCATTCTAGGTACCAGTGCATCCACAGCAGTCTGAGAACAGGACCATTGACTCAGCTCACATACCCCATTCTTAACCCCATTGCTGTGTCCCTGTTTGCTGGGGGGAATTCTCTTTTCTTTTGGTGGCAGGGTTCAGTAGTTTCCCCTATTCCAGGTCCTAGGGTCCTAGAGGGTCTTGTTTTTGGCTAGAGGCTGGTGCTGGTATCTCTAAATATAGGGGTGTGGGGGCTGCCATTCTCACCGTGCAGGAGTCTGGGCAGGAATTCAGCTGACAAGGTTTCTACCTTCCCAGAAATGATACTTGCCAGCATCCTCAGTGTCTGCAGTCTTCAGTGTGAAGTCCATGGAAACCCCTCTGAAGAAATAGCTGCCAGTCTCTCCTGTCTTCTACCCATCCTCTCTGGGGTCAACTCTGGTGTGCTGAGATGTAAATGGCCAGCCTGCCCAGCAGCCAAAACCTACCCATCTGGGGCTGAGTTTGATTTTCATGAAAGGTGTTGGGTTAGCACTACCCTTGTCTCCAATATTAGACCACTTGTCAAAGTTGCGAATAGCTTTCTTTAAAGGCAGCAAACAAACAAATGGGTAGCAATGGGGAGGAGTCCTTTATTTTAGGAGATAAGATGCATCCTGACATTTAATTCTCATTTTATTCTGAGCATCACTATAAACAACTTCCACAGGATGCTCTTTGCTATGTGCATATCTTTGGTCCCACATCAGCAAACAATTTATAGGCTGTTGATTATTTTTAATATCTGATAAAGGCTGCTAACTGAAGGCATGGAATTACATTTCAGAAAGGCAACTATAACCTTCTTTCTGTTTCAGTGGGAAGGAAAAGCCCCTTTAGGACTTGTTCTATGGGCTTTATCCTATCTCTGCTCTGGGAGGTCTGTGCTGTGAGTCTGGGTCTCTGGAAAAGTAGTGTGCTGCTGGTCATCGGAGGAAAAGCATGCATAATCCTGGCTCTTGGATGGTAAGGATCTTACAGTCCAAGTATAGATGTCAGGGAGGCAGAGAGATGAGGTAGCCTCCTAGGTGAGCAGGGACATCAGCATGCAGCCATGCTTCTCAGAAAACAGCAGTGACCAGAATGACAGATTCTGCTCTACACTAGGTGGGAAAGGACTCCAGACAGCAAAGTGCTGGGTTAGCATGAACCCATATGTGTGAGGACAGGAGGATGACCCTGTTTGGGGAAGACTTCACAGTACTGGCTGGAGTGTGTACTTGCCTGTGTGATGTATGAGGGTAGAAAGGCAGGACGTTGGTCTTGCTTGTCTGGGGTAGCTGTGAAGCTCTTTCTAGCATAAGACCCTCAGCATTTGTAGCAGTTTGAATGGGGGCTTCCATAGTCATGTGTTTGAATGCTCGACCCACAGAGTGACACTTTTAGGAGATGTGTCCTTGTTAGAATATGTGTGGCCTTGTTGGAGGAAATGTTTCACTGTGGGGGTGGGCTTTGAAGTCCTCTGATCAAGCTCCACCCAATGTGGAAGGGAGCCTTCTGTTGGCTGCAGAAGAGACATTCTCCTTCTGGCTCTCTGTGGATAAAGATTTAGAACTGTCAGCTCCTTCTCCAGCACCGTGTCTGGCTGGATGCCGCCATGTTTCCTGCAGTGATAATAATGGACTGAAACTCTGAAACTGTAAGCCAGACCCAATTAAATATTGACCTTTATAAAAGTTGCCTTGGCCATGGTGTCTCATCACAGCAATGAAACCCTAACAAAGACAGCATTTCTGGAAAGATCTTTGCCAGGATTGAAAATAGAAGTTTTCCTGCTTCACAGACTCAGGGCATACAGAGGGTACACACAGAGGAAGGGAATGTGGTAGCATTTGGTAGGCACAGGTACAGTTTCCCAAAGCCCCTGCCTTGGAGAGAATTTCCTCCATGCTTCCCGTTGCCATGGTAAATCTTTCCATAGCTGCTGGCATCCCTTGTTGAACTGCCGTTATCCTGCTCCTAGTGTGTGAGTAGTGTGTGGCCCCTGGTGTGCACTGGGACTCTACCCCAGATCACTGCACTGGCATGGAGAACCAGCCTGCCCTGCAGTCTGGGGGGAAAGCGTCCCTTAGCATTTTCTATAGACTCACCCCTGGATGACATTTCTAGGGAAGGAAGACTCCTTGCTTACACTCTAGTGTGGGCAGAGATTTCTTGCTAAGGTGGCCGTGCTAACTGGAGGGCCTGTGGGAGCCACCTGCTGTCCCCTGTCTCAGTGCATTCAGGTGGGTGGGAAAGAACACCCTGCAAGGGATGGAAGGTAATCATGGGCCAGTATGCCAGGGCTATGAGCATTGAGAGAACTGAGCAGAATCAGCTATCCTTGATGAGCTATCCTTGATGAGCTATCCTTGATGGTTACTTGATTTGTCCAAAATACAAGGCCCCTTTTTTGTTTGTTGGTTGGTTGGTTGGTTTTTGGTAAAGATAAGACAATTTCTTGCAGCGTGTTTGGTGAGGCCAGTTCTCCAGGAGGATGTGGTGGGTTGGCAGAGGGTGAGGTTATTGAGCAGATGCCCAGTGGGAAATCAATAGAATATCTAAACAAGGGAAACAGACCATGAGCAAACAGCATGCACTCAGCGAGAATGAAGGGAGGGGCACTGACCCCTGCAAACTGTGGGGTCATTGGGTGAAGACCCCTCTACTAGCCAGCACATCTAGAAGAGAAGCAGCTGGGTTTGGCTCAGCTGCAGAGCTGACTTTTATAACCCTTTGACACCAGGCCCCATCGGCTCTCCCTGACCCTTCTGACCTTCTGACCCTTGACCCCACTCTAGCAGTTTCCCCTTTCTTTCTTTCTTTCTTTCTTTCTTTCTTTCTTTCTTTCTTTCTT
>JADRCH010000138.1:5210138-5243532 GCA_019843965.1 Rhynchomys soricoides | reverse complement strand
CTTTCTTTCTTTCTTTCTTTCTTTCTTTCTTTCTTTCTTTCTTTCTTTCCTTCCTCCCTCCCTCCCTCCCTCCCTCCCTCCCTCCCTTCCTTCCTTCCTTCCTTCCTTCCTTCCTTTCTTTCTTTCTAATGGAAATCTACTGAAGTCTCAGGGAGGTGACCACACAGCATCATTCCTGCTTCCATCCGGGTGGGCATTACTTTTCTTTAATGTCCCAGTACAGGTCTCTGGGACCCACCCACCAATCTACCCTGGCTGCAAAGCTATGAAGAGACTTTAGGTAGATGTGCACTGTTTGCAGAGCTCCTGCCCTTCTGCAAAGTCCCGATGGGCAGTCATCCAATAGGCTCTTGAGTTCTGTCAGCAGCAACTCACAGCACATTCAACCACCTTGTTCCTCCATGGGGTTCACTCCCCTCTGCCTCTCACTAGACCAGGAGAGTATACTGACCAGCAGCACCTGCTCAAGGGCCATGCTGAGATTTACTTCAAAAAACCCAGCATTAGGATCCACTCCAAGCACTCCTGTGGAGGAATGCCACTTCAGGAGGTATTAGTAACTGCCCATGTACTATATGCAATGATGGAGTTTCAGTTGTATCCCTGAAATCATTCTTCTACAGGTCTACATAATCACATATGATGAAACTAAAACATTAAACTTGGAGGTATACTTATAGTCTTGATTAATTTATTTACTCATTCATTTATTTCAATGATTACGTCTTAACTCTATAATAAATAATCTAAAGAACTGTTCTGGGTCCTTAGAAAAAGTTGGGACACAAAAAGACTTCTGTCTCATTGAGCCTCAATCCAGGATGACAGGCATACACTGAAGGCAAGGTTTGCTTCTCATATCCTCGAAGGTGACACATATTCTAGAAAGTGGGCTCCGAAGGAAAGAGGGAGATGGCCAGGGTGCAGCCAAGGCTGTGCTGCTGGGATTTAGGTGGCTCATGATAGCATGGCTTTTTGGTCACATCTTAGAGTTTATCGTGTGTCTCTCTGGGCAGTGTGTTCTGCAGAGAAGATGGAATGGCTTAGTCCATCTGCTCAGAAGATGGAATGAAGACCAGTCAGCCAGCACTACACATCTGTAGACCAGCGAGATGCTAGGGAAGGAAGGAGAGGAGGTGGGGTTGGAGGCCATTAAAGGCTGGGTTACAGAGAGATTTATCAGACAGGTAGGCCAGGTAGAGTTCAGGACAGAGAAATAGCACAGAAGGTATGTCACCTCCCAGAACAGGCCATGTTAGTGAGGGCGATGCATGCGGACAAGCGTTATTAGGACGAAACACTCAGAAACAGTGGATTGCAGAGACCCACAAAGCAAGTGGATTAGACAGACTTTTTCTTTGCACCAGCCTGCAGGGACATGTGTATACGCTCGCACTTATCCACCTTAATACCCATCTTCTCCGAGTATAAGCTCCTGGTGGAGTCTCATTATAGACACAATTGCCTTCATTCGGCATCCCCACTCCTGGACCATCAGCAGCTGTACTTCAGAATGCGCAGCCGAGAGCTGATGAAGAGATTTGCAGCTCTTAGCACAGTGGGGACGGCTGTAACTGAGTAGATGCCATTTTAAAACTGCAAACAAGCTGAGCAGGAGGATGTGCAGAAGGGTCCTGTGATGAATGGGCATGGTACTTCCTCAAGTGTAATTCTGGAGATCCTGCAATGCTAACGTGACCTCCCAGTGTGTCCCATTGTTGTTCTGAGGCTGTGTTCTATGGCTAATGAGTAAATAATAGTTTTGATTAAATTGCTAAGAAGGTGGCATAGTAACTTAGTTACTGAGAACCACTGATCGGTGGTTCTGGTTGAATTTATTAGGTCATATATCTGAATGTGGGCCCACACAGGCTTTGAGGGCTATTGTCCATGGACAGGATACCATGGTGAAAAAAAAGCTCAGCTCAGTTTGCCCATAAGAAGGACATTGGTGTCTTGGGAGGCAGGTGTACTGGAGTTTGTTCTGGAGTCCCGTATCACATCTGTTTGGATGAGATTCCCTGCATTGCAGAGTGGCTTACTTACCCTGGGACATAATGTGAAGTGTTATTGGTACAGTTACTACACAGCTCTTTGATTAAAGAATGGTACTTTGTATACATGAGCTTCTTCTTCTTCTTCTTCTTCTTCTTCTTCTTCTTCTTCTTCTTCTTCTTCTTCTTCCTCCTCCTCCTCCTCCTCCTCCTCCTCCTCCTCCTCCTCCTCCTCCTCCTCCTCTTTCTCCTCCTCCTTTTCCTCCTCCTTCTCTCTCTCTCTTTGTGTTTTAATGTGTGCACATATGTTTATATGTGGTGGTCCATATGTACCTTGTTCCTGTGTATATAGACCAGAGGTCAATCTCAGGTGCTCCTTTCTTAAGAATACTGTCCATATTCCTTTGGGACAAGGTCTGTCACTGGCCTGGAACTTCCTGATTTGGTAAGGCTGGGCCAGCTGGCCCTGGAGATCTGCCTTTTTCCACTTCCCTTGTTCTGGGATCACAGACGCATGCTACCACACAACACTTTTTTACGTGGGTTCTAAGTGTCAAACTTAGGTTCTCACAGCTGGCAAGCACTTTACTGACAGAGCCACCTCCCCAGCCTACAACTGCTGCTTTAAACTGATAAATAAATGTGTTTTCAATTGGTAAGTTTCACATGCAGCAGGAAGACCCAGAGAAAAACTTGCAAGCTGACCACATCTAGCCCTGCCAGTCATACCTCTTCCTTCAGCCTTTGGTGGCCCAGCCAGCTAGACCCTTTCTATGCTGCAGACACATGCATAGCCTGCTGGCCTCTACAGGGTCATGTCTCACTTGATGGCTTTTGAAACTTAACCATTTCTTGAGAGTCTGCCTTATTGGTGCATAGAAATCCATCCAATTCTGTTCAAGTGAGAATTCTCAAACAGCAGTTGCTAAACTTCTTGGCTAACAGTACCACTTTTACATTTTGGCAGAGCAAATATTACATGCACAACTTTGTCCCTGTTTGTGGGTCTTCAGGACACATTGTGGGTTTCATTGGGTGTAAAAATGAAGCCTCTTCAAAAGGTGTGCTATGTCTTTACATATTTAAAGGGGACCTATGAAAAGGGTTCTTCCTCCCAGTCTCACTGTCAGAGAAGTAGGAGAGCCACTTCTCTGCTGGTCTATATTTCTAAAACCGTCTGTAGCACTTTCTCTGAGGTCTAGTGTCTATGGTTTGGTCATGTGCTTAGCATTGTAATTATCTTAGAAAATAACTTCGTTGGCACTTCTCTAGGCACTGGGCTTCACTGGAGATGGTTTAGGTGAAACTGGTCTTGGGCACTACCTGTTTGACCTGTGAAAATGCAAGCACTCTGTGTGGCATGCCAGGTCCCTTGCTATGGTGAACCATGCTGACCTACAAGAACAAGCCCCCCCACCCCAACTTGCTCATCTTCTATTTAGTGTGACAGAGGCAGGTCAGGGGAGCTGCAGAGCTTCCCAGTGACTTCCTCCCCATCTTTGGTCTTCTTTTGGCTTTGATCAAGAAAGCCTGAATGGATTCTCTTGTTACTAAGACAGTGAAGTCCAAGTTAGCAGTCTTGGTTCCCCATCCTCACTAGGGAAAGGCAGAATCCATATAGCTGCTCAGAAATAGGACACGATGATGTATTCCAGTTCATCACTCTCAGAGTGGTGTGCCTCAGATCTAGTGAAAAGCAAAATTATCATTTGTAACAGCAAGGATCCATGAAATTATGTGAATCAATGTAGCCAAATAAGCTACAAAGCTATCCAAATGTATACTTCAGTCAGCATGAGGTCCTGGGTACAGAGGTCAGGGCTGGTGGGAACACAGGAATAAAAAGGATGTGATGATCAGTGGCCAGGAATATTTAAGGGGTGAAACAATTCCCTAAAAGTTTAATGCATCTGAAAATGGTGAATGCTGTCTAACATATTGTTAGTTTCACAATTTATGTTTAATGTAACATTAAGTGGATTATAAACTTATCTATAAGAAGTAGAACTAACTAAGGAAATGAATGAAATGAAAGAAAAGAGCCACAAAAGTCAGGACAGAGAAATGCAAAATCAAATTGAATGTGTATACATATTTATATCTTATTTATTAAAATGTCACTGTTGTGGAGATGGCTTATTCAGAAAATGCTTGTTACTTAAGCATGAAGACTCAAGTTCAGGTCCCCAGCAACCATATAAAAGCCAAGCATGGCAGCACACTCTTCACCTTTAGTCCCAGAGCTAGAGAGGTCGAGACATCGCAGCATTCTTGGAGCTTGCTGGTCCTGGTTGACTTTCTGGGTTCACTGAGACATTCTGTCTTAATACGGTAGAGATGGATTGAGAAGGACGCCTGACACATGCAAATGCATGCATGAGTATGACCAGATACACACACACACACACACACACACACACACACACACACACACACAAATTATATACAATTATATAATTATATAATTATATACAATTATATATGTGTAGGTATATGTATGTACATATGTGTATGTAGTGACTGTGAATAAACCACAGGTAAAAGGCAGGAGTTAAAATCCTGCCTTTACACAATCAGTGTACAGTCAAACAATAGGAATGGAAACTGCAATCGCAGGCCTTCACTCTACAAACTCCCTTCCTCTAAGATTTCTCCTCCTCCCTCCCCATTTCTCCTTTGTTCCATCCCTCCCCCAATATAATCGCCCCCTCCTTCCCACCATTTCCTGATGCTGGAGAAGCTGTTACCCAACCCAGTGATAGACACTGCTGACAGCAGAAAAAGGCTCCTAAAGCTCTTGGGGAGTCTGAATTCCTGGCCCTGGGGACACCTGGTGTTCCCAACTGTGATTCTTCTTCAGAGAACTGAAGGCACAGAGTGTTTCTTCTAGGCGGCTTGTGGAGGCTAAAGTCACCATCAATTTGCTTCTCCAATATTAGAAAAGAGAGAGATTCTTACAAGTCTTTGCTCTGTGAAGCCTTTGAAAAAGCAACTCCCCAAGCAGTAGAGTTCTGGGCCATGTGATAGCACAGAGACGCACCTACCTGGTACTTAAGTAATGCAGTGGGAACCTTACACACAAGGGTCTGCTGCTGCCCTGCCCTGTCTTTGCGAGAATGGAGGGAAGGAGAGAGGTGGGATAGGGGTAAGGGTTGTTTTTTGCTCACTGGGATTTGGACCTGAGTTGTTCCCAAGGATGTTTGATTTGGAAGCACGGTCCTCAGGGCATGGGTTTTCACAGGTTGCCTTCCGGAGCTGAGTGGATCACATGGGCTTTTGACAAAGCTCTGATAGAATTGCAGCTGAGAGCATTTGGGGGAAGAGGTAGAAACTAGGAGTGGACCTGCTTGGAGGGACTAGTGCAACAAGTGTGAGTCCTTGAAGGGAATAGCCTGTCTTTGTCTGGCCCCCCCACCACTCCCCCACTTAGCCACCAGGAGGTGAGAAGCAATCTTCTGCAGATTTCTACTTGGTGTTTTACCTCACCAGCAGCTTCAAAACCACCAACCCTAAGCAACCGTGGAATGAAACCATCAGCCAAACCAAATGTTTCATCTTTTAAAAACATCTTTGATGTGGTATTTTTGCACATCGATAGCAAGACATCTTGTACAATAATAATCTTGGTAGCAGTTTCTGCCAACAGGCTCTGAGGCTGATATACCCCCAAGTTCAGGCTCTGTTGGAACCTGAGAGCTTCTCTTTGAAAATTGATTCTTCTATATACTTCAATTTAAACAAAATGAAAAGCATACATTTTAAAGATTTTGTCAGGACTTCCCAGCTGTCATGGTTTTGGTGGTGGTGGGAATTGCGTGGATTTTGTTTGTTTGTTTGTTTGTTTGTTGTTCCTGTCCTGGGGATTGAACCTAGGGCTTGTGCATGTTGGGCAACCGAACAACATCCCCAGCTCTTCTTAACTTTGTTTCCAGTCATAGTTCCACTTTGTTTCCAAGGCTGGCCTTGAACTCTCTCTGTAGCCCAAACAAGCCTCAAACTTAGGATCCTCTGGCCATAGTCTACTAAGTTCCTAGGGTGACAGACCTGTACCACCAAACTATTGGCCATGCTTTGACTGTGGACCAAAGTATTGGCAATTGTCCACTGGTGGAGTGGCAGGTGCTGGCATTAGTCTCAGATGCACAGGTGATCTGTGATGGCTTCACAAAGGGATGCTCAAGAGCAGGGTCTTGATCGGGCAGCTGACCATTTTGGCCATTCTTCACCAGGGTGAGAAGCTTGACTCTGTTGCCTGGGTTTCCTATGCTTATCTTTTGTGACCTGGTTTCCTCACCTGACCCAGCTACTCACTGTCCAACATGTCACACTGTAATCAAGGTGAAGTTTCCCACATTAGTCTTGGCTGTGTCCCAGCTTGCTTTCAGGGATGTCAGTATTGTTGATCTTTGGCCACACTGGCCACACAGGAGTTGCTTCAGGATTAGTGGCTGAATCCATAAATGATAGTTAAGTTCCCTGGTGAGTGGGGCTCTCCCCCATCATATGGTTAAACATTCACAATCATTTCAGAAGTGCCAATGAAAATGAAGGTCAATATTAAAAGTGTGGCCCAGGGGACACATATATCCACCACATCTGCATATGAAGACACAATCACAGACTCAGGCAGGCACAAAACCAGATGCTTAATTAAGCAAGGAGAGCCTTGCCCTCTTCACAAAATGGTTTAATTATAAAAGTGTTCTTAAGTAGTGGAATGCATTTAACCCCAGCCAGGTTAAATGGGGTCACAACTGAAGTATCTGAACTTGTATTTTAGGGTTACATGCTCTGATTAAAACAGACATCCTTTCCCTGGACCCCAACAATTCCCAGCATTTAGCTCTGCTGTGTTATGGGTCACAGAATATGTGACCCCTGAACACAGATGTCACTACTTCTTGCAAACAATCAGAGACTTTCCAGGTTGTGGCTGGGCTGATGGTGGCCAGCAGAGGCTTCCCAGGTATCTAGATGCCTCTACATCTTGGTAGGCAGTTTCTGTTCACTCTGCTGTCTGGTTCTTTGGCAGGTGCCTGGGATCTTGCCAGGCCCCCTGGAACATTACCAGTAGGAGACAGACAAGTGTTGGTTACTTTCCTCATTTATCTTACAAAATACCTGACAAAAACAACTTACAGGAAGGTTTCTTTTGCCTCACACAGTGAAGATACAGTCTATGGGGATGGGGAAGGCATCATAGCAGGAGGGAATCACAGTGAGGCCAGAAGCAGAGTCAGGAAGCCAGCAGTCAGAAATGATTCATGCTGCTCAGATGGCTTTTGCCTTTCATCCCATTTCATTACCTTGGTCCCTAGCCCATAGGAGAGTGCCACCCACATTTAGAACAAGTCTTCCCTCTTCAGTAAACCTCTGTGGGAATACCCTAAACAGACATGCCCAGATGTGTGTCTCCTAGGTGATTCCAAATCCAGTTTGAGTTGACTGTAAACATTAATCATCATAGCAAATACTGCTAAAAATCACTCAGCTCAGGGACTGCCCAGGATGGCTGCTCCTCTTGTGCTTCAAAGAAATCTTGGGGCTCAGAAGTGGCTCTGCAGAAGTCTTCAGCTGTACTTATAAATTGTACTGACAGGAAGGGGCCTCAGCAAACCCATATTATCTGGCTGGGAGTCAGCTTGTAGACATGGTGAAGGAGACAGAGGTAGTCAGGTGCTAGGAAGAGGTGGAGGCAGAAGAGGAGGAGAAGAAAGAGGAAGAGGAGGAGGAAGAGGAAGAGGAGAAGGAGAAAGAGGAGGAGGAGGAAGGACTCTTGAGGGTGGGTAAGATGAGGGTAGGAGCTGGTTAGGCAAGCCTGGAAGCTTTGAGCAGGAGCAGCCTTCAACAGTTGCTTCCAGGCTGTGTCAAATTGTCCATCCAGAAGATAACCACTCAAATTAAAATTTAAATATTCAATGGAAACTGAGAAAGATTTTTCATCATCTATTTATAAAGAATCAAGAAAAGGTGACATCGCTCCTAAGTGATGGATATGTGAATGAATGCGGTGGGTAGTCTTTTCTGTGATCATAAAAATGTGACCTTCCTCCTCAGCTCTATCACAGCCATCCATTCAGCCTTAAGTGGCTAATTCACGGTGGCAGCAGCTTGTCTAATTGAAACACTTCACCTTATCTGCTGCTTTGGTTGAGTCTATATGCTGGATTCATAAGTGGCCTCAATGTGCACAAGCTTCCCCCAATGGCTCTAGAGGGGACAGTCCTGGGAAATATCATTGACTGCGCAGGTGGGAACACTCCCACAGCATGAAGCCTCTGGTGTCACAGAGTCCCTCCACCTCTGCCTACCTCATAGAGTCCTTTGTTCTTCCTGTTGGCAGCTTCACAGGAGAGTAAGGACTAGACTCCCTCCTTCACAGGTCAGGAGAGAGAGAGAGAGAGAGAGAGAGAGAGAGAGAGAGAGAGATCCCAGGGTTCAAGAGATGGGATAGGGTTAGACTGAGCCTCATTACTTCTAGTTGCAGCAGTAAACCCCTTGCTACCAAAAGGTGGGGGCCTTTGTGCTGGGAGCTTTTCTCAGGGATCTCTGGCCCGGCCAAAAGTGAGGGTTCAGGCAATGGGGAGAGCTCGAGCAGGGACGGAGTCTCCTCCGCAATTGCCCCCTCAGTTGCTCCAAGACGCTCCACCCGGGCCCTGGCTGAGCCCACAAGAGGCCAACTAGCCAGAGAAGGGGTGTGGGAAGCTTCCAGTGGAGTTTGGGAGAGCAGACCTCTTCCCAAGCAGCAGTGTTACAGCTCTTATGATAGAAGCTCTCAGATGACAGAGTAGTTCTCACACTTATTCCTTCTGGATGGGGATCTCTTCTATACAGGTTGGGATGGCCTAATATACTGTTTGGGATGGGCCAGGGGTCTGACAACAGGTACTTCCCATTGGCTTGATCTGAGAGTTTAAGGGCACCTTATCTGCATGTGGGAGGGCTTGGTGTTGCACCTACATGACAAATCTCACATCACAGACCTCTACAGGGGCTGTGGAGGTTGTAGTTGTTTGACAAGAGCCTTCTGGTTTTCCGGTCCCTTGCAAATTACTCTGCCAGGTCTCCCAGAGTTTTCAGCCTGTGCTCAACCGGATGCCAGACTGCCTGCCACAGACCACTACTCCACAAAAAGGCTCTTTGCTTTGGCCATTGGCCACTCTCTGTGAAAAATGATGACATCTTTGAATGAAGTGCCTACCTGTGGCCAGTAAAGGCAAAAGAGCTTGTTTAGAGACAGGACAGATGTACATGGCCAGGTGAGTCCTAAGCGGGCCAGAATATGTCTAACTTGGCAGCAGGCATCCTCCTTCTCTGCTGACGGACACCAGCAGATGACAAAATCTCTCTCCTGTTTGGCTTCCATATCCTGATTTGGAAGCTAGAGGCTTTGTTCCCTCGTAAGTTTTAGACAAACATGAAAATACAGCTCTTTATCTGTCCATCTGCCCCAGGCAAGCTCAGGATACCTCTTTGTTTAAAATGAACCTAGTTTTTGTTGCCTGTGCTTTTAAACTTCTAAACTATAATTATTTTTGATTACATATATTTACTATGTGGCTAATTTACCTTGAATAGCTTGGAATTGCATTTGTGGGCTGCCCCACCCTCTCTCACATGCCAGCTGCTGCACTGATTATTTCCACCTCCTTCAGTTGGCGGCCTAATGAGAACGGGCTTCAGTGCTCTGCAGAGCAGAGAGCCCACTCCTTCTGCATGCTGATTTCAATGGCTGGAATTCCAATTTCAGTGGTTCTGAGGGAGGGCTTGGATGTGCCATCCCTTTCTGGATCACACCATCATTCTGGAAGGTGGACACCTGTGTCTGACATGCCTAGAGTTCTACTGAGCAATGATTGGGGCCAGTGGGTCTTAAAGAAGCTTCCCATGGGATCCAGGGTGACCTGAGACATGTATTCTTCAAGACACTTCATCTCATTAAGATGATGTAAAGCAAAGACATAAATGGTGAAATACATAGCAAGGCCAAGAGCATTGAGGTTCATCTTAAAACTAACCCAAGAATCCTTTGATACAGGTCATGGAGGTACTGGACAGTGTTCATGGCTGTGCATTGGTACGAAATCCTCCTTTTATACCATGCCTAGCAGGGCATGGGCATGTTGAGGCGAGCACCTTTGTGCTATTGTGCCAGTGGTGGAGGTACCCCTTGTGTGCTTCTTGGCTTATTGGAGTGAGATGGTGACTAGATCCTACAATGAGTTAAAAGCACCCTTGGTCTGAAGCAAAGCAGCAGACATGAGGCATTGTGCTCTCAGATGCTGACCTAGAAACCATTGGTTTTGATACATGCACAGTGCCTGTGCCCACCCTTTCTTTACACATGGTGGAATGATGTGCCTGTAAGATTGGTGCATTTGTCTTCTCTAGGTTCATGTCTGCAGTCCTAGCTGATGACTCTAGATATAACATGATGTTTCCTATCTTTTCTGTGGACTTTGCTATCAGCCATGGCTTACCTGGGCCATGTAGAGGCAAATTTAACATGCTGGAGCCATTTGGTTCTCTTCTTAAACCTTTTCCTCAACCAGCCAACAAAAATCCAATAGGAGCGAGTTAGAATCACAGTTCTGTGGATCTTGGGTCAGGGGCTGCACCATGTGGGATCTCTTCACTCACTAGCAAAATGAGATTTCCAAGTTGGTGTGTTTGTGCATTGCAAAGCAGTTTCCAAAGCAGATGTGTGGCCCAGAGTGATGAGTGTGATGTCTGTGATGCATATTGTCCCTGTGGTCAGACTCACTGACTGGAAGTGTGGGAATTAACCACAGTGGCATCCCAGGTCTATCTCTACTTCTGCATGAAGGTATGACAGTCTTTGATGGTCTGTCCCTCCATCCTGGTAATTCAGAGAGAAGTAAGAACTTGGGTTTAGAGAGAGGCCTGGGTATAGGTGACCATCTGTCAAGGATTATGCAACTTACAAGGGCCCAGTCCAGGTCACCTGTGTCAACAGAATAATGCAGCTGACTGGGGATTTTGGGATTTGGGTAGAAAGGCAGCCACTCTCTATAATTGACATGAGCCTCAGTATATCTCCTCTGACCTCCAGAGGGCTCTGTCATGGAAGAGAGAAATCTCTACATTGAACCCATCAGCAAGAAAGGCCAGGAGGACATCAAGGACATGTCCATGCAAATAGTCATGTCCATAGTTGCTGGGACTCAATGTTGCCCTAAGTGACCACCCAGGCAGCTCTCAGTGAGACTCATGTGGGGAAGGCGCTGCATGCTGAGGACCTGCCAAGAATATTCTCCTTATGAATCAAGACCCTGCTAGCTCTTGAACCTCACAGCAGTGCTGAGATTGGATTGCTCTTGAGTTTCACATCTGCCCAGGAAGGACTCACTGTTCTGAGGACAAACACACTGGGCAAGAGGGATGACAGTTTTCAGACTTAGGCTCATTGGAATCATATGTGGCTCAAAGTGCAGCTGTCACTGTCTGAATGGAAATATCTGTGGGTAATTTTTGCAGCATTTGTCACATTGGGGCCTTAGGATGCCCAAGCATGCATCATTGGCTCATTGTTTTGATGGATGGCTGTTTTTGATGTGCTAATGCTTGCACATTGTGGCAACACAGCTCTTCTAATGGCCTGGAACTTGTAAAGGAGTCTGTATTGACTGTGTAATATGTCACAGGTTACTTTCTGGAAGGAGAGATGTGATCACTGTGTGGGCTGTGAAGTTAGCTTACAACTTTCTCCATTAGAACAAGGTGGAGATTCCTGGGAACTACGAGATGTGGGAAAGGCCCCCAGGACTACAGCTGGCTTTGGTCACTTCGGCATGAATGGTGAGGCCATTAGCTGGGACTTCCACATGGAATCTACGACACTTGTAGTGCACAGGCAGGACAGCGGTTCTTCTCAGGAGCTCACAGTTCTGCTAGGTTCTTAGAGTTTCCATTTGTTAGAGATGAATGCAGGGACTGGTCAGTGAGCACTGGATTCCTGAAAGTGTCCCTGCAAGAGAGGGGAGCTGACACACCATTTCAGAGGAAGTGGAGTCTGTGTGTAATGAGCTGTACTAACAAATACAGACTTGAGCACAAGCTCGAGTGTTTTAAATGTACAGATACCAGCCCTAGATACACCTAGCAACTCTCCCTACAGCTTCACACCATTGTTGCAGAACTTAGTCTGTCTTCAGCTTCTGCCTTCTTTATACCAAGGTCAGGCTGCTGTCTCCTTGTTTCTTGGGTTTTTCCTCACTGCCTTCCTTCCTCCCTGAGCCCACCCTCAGGGCTCCCTTGTAGTGTTCTTTAGCTAAATTTAGGAACACACACAGCCCTGGGTTCTGTTTGATGGTGGTACTGGCCTTCCCGGCTGTCTCTGCAGTGGACTGTGTGTTGACCCAGTCATGTACTTTTGTCAGAATGAGAACAGCCTCTGCATAGTCATCACTCTACCGACTATACATCAAAGAAGAACCTATGGTGAAAATTTAAAAATTAGCAGGAAAGAAATCCTTTAGGGATCTTTATAAATTAAAGAGCTATAAATGTAGAGTTAGTAACACCAATGAAATTTTCCTCTGAAAGAGAGATGATTTCTCTGATAAAAATTTCATATGCATTCTGCTCAAACTGACTCTAAACTGCCTAGGATTAGAAATGACAGTATGCTTGCTTTAAACTCAAGCAATGAATACCAGAAACTGCACTTTCTTTCAGCCATAAATTCTAAGCAATCCAGTGGGGTATTTAGATTTAAGACATGGGAGAATACACACTCTTCAACCACTGTCTTCCTGAATGTAGATAAAAAAGAGGTAGAAGCTACAACTCTGAATCCTAGACCCCTCTGTCCTGGTTAGTCGATATTTTCAACTTGACACAATGCAGAGTCACCTAGGAAGAGGGAATTTCAACCGAGCAATTGCTGCATCAGACTGGATTGTGGAGAATTGTCTTTACTGATGATTGCTTTAGGGATGCCAGTCTGCTCTGTGTTGTGCTTTAGCTCCTCCTGTGAATGATTGTGACCTGAAAGTATAAGACACATAAATTCTTTTCTCCCAAAATTGCTCTGGCCAGAGTGTTTTATCATAGCAACAGAAAAGAAACTAGAAAATAAATTGGTACCAGGAGTGGAGTATTGCTGTGATGGACCTGGCCGTGCTGCTTTGTGGAAGCATTTGGAGGTTTGAACTGGAACACTTGTAACTGGAGAAGCCATTGAATGCTGAGAACTGAATGGGCTGTATTGTGAGAACTTGAAAGATAAAAATATTGAAATAAATTCAGACAATGGGGACCTGGCTTGTGAAGTTTAAAACAGAAGCTCTTTGTGTGATATTTTGGACTAAGAATCTGTATGTGATGAGTAGCTGTGATTAATAAGAGCCTAGCATCACCGAGTTAAAATATGTGAATAGAAACGTGTTTTCTCAGGGTTAGCACATAGAATCTGTAGCTGAAGAGGACTAAGGCTATTTCAGGGTATTTGAGCACACAGTGAAACTCAAGATTGTGTTATTTACTAAACAATAACATCAAACTGCTCTAGTTATGGTGTGACTCAGCCCTTAGCATATACCTTTAATCTCCCGGGATGGAATACAGGTATGCCCTTCACACATACCTTTAATCTCAAACAATGAAGGTAAGTTAGTTTGTAGAAGGAAGCACCCATGTTTGAAAGTGATGTCTAATTGAGTGGCAGACAAAGTGATGAATCAGAGAAAGATTTGACAGAATAGGATATGACTAACTCTCACAAGAAGAGAGAGGAAATGGAAAATACTTAAGGGGCAGTGCAGAAAGAGGAAGAGAACGAAGAGGAGGAAGAGGAGGAGGAGGAAGAGAAGGAAGAGGAGGAGGAAGAGGAGGAAGAGGAGGAGGAGGAGGTAGTTTTACTGGGAGATATTTACAGAGACAGGTTGGAGAGAAAACAAGCTAGACACAGGTAAAGACAGAATGAGGCAGAGAATGAGAAGGAGCCAGAAGATTAGAACAGATTGCTAGAGTTAGTTTGAGGTCAAAGAGCAATTCAGGAGAGGCCAAGAATGAAGCAAGATTGAACCAGTCAGCTTGGAGAGGAGTTTGAGCCAGAATCAGCCAGACAGAGATCCAAAAGACCTAGTAAGGGGTGAGCTTATTCAGCAGTAAGTTTCAGAGGATAAAAACATTCTAGGCCTAAATTAGATTGTATAAAGGATAGAAACTTCCAGGACTTGACCTAGGTTGGCAGACTGAAGCAGTAAGTCTTGGAGACGAAATTACATCAGGTGAATAAGAGTTACATTAACATAAGGCTGGTGTCTAAAACTGGTGTCCAAACTTACAAATGTAAGTTTGGCACTGGTTTTGAAAGAATGAAACCTTTAATGTTGAAAGTATTGTCAAAAGAAGCTGAGGCTTGACACCTTGTGATAGGGTATACATTTTACAGAGCAGCACTGAAAGGCCATTATGAAAGGAGATGCCTCTGTTGCAGTGGAGACACCAGGGTAACCAGGGTATTAGAGATGCCAAGATAATGGAATGAACCAAGGACAGTGTCAGGTGTGATGTAGAGCTGGCCTTTCCCTATGAGACAAGTTGCATATGTTGTGATGGCAAAGCCACAGGATTGGGACTGCCCAAGCCCTTTGGAGCCATGACATATTCTGGTCAAGTCCACTGGTGTGTAGTTTCTTGGAAGTGGAAAGACCTGGGTCTGCAATCTGGATTGTCTGGATAATGAGCCAGTCACTTGACTGTCACACTCAATGTGAAAAGGGAGTCTTGGTATGAAGGGAGATGAAAGCAAAAGGCACTGAAGGCCAGAAGACTAGCCCACCTGGATGGGGACTTGGTGTGTTTTACTAATATCCCAATAAGTGGACTAGACACATTGATATATTTATTTCCCAGAAAGCAGGAACATGTCACATAAGATAGTAGACTATGTAGATAGTGGAGAGGAGAGATGGAGAGGCAGAGAAGGTGGGGGAAAGGGAAGAAATAAATGGGTAAATGTTGTGGGAAATATTAAAAAAGAGATAGCCAACATGTTGCTGAGCTCAGGCTGGCAACCCTTGGGCTGCAGCAGATCTCCTGCTGGGTGATCTCACTCTCTCAGCCAGCCAAGTCTCCGGAGCTGAATTCCTTGGCGGATCTCTGCCACCAGGCCCACTGGATAATTGCCTGCCCCATGGTCAGCCATCTCAACACCCAATTACCTGGAATAATTAAAACTCTTAAGCATAAAGTTAACCAATCAGATTTACGTATCAATAAAAACACAATTTACAAGATGCCAAACAATAATTTTAGAGCCAATTGATAATGATAAAAGCCGCCCACCTAGATTAGACAACTTATCCAAAACTTCTAACCTTTATGATAACATACCCATCGGTGGACTACGCCAGATTACGTCGTCTGCAGCCATCTTCCTCCTTCTCCCAGTACACTCTCCTGTGCAACTCTTAGCTCCACCTCCCTGTTCCCTGTCCAATCACAGGGCTCCTGTTGCCCTAATGTAATTGGACAGGGAAAATTCTGCAACAGGTAAAGGGGAGGAGAAACAGAAGGAAAAGGAAACAGAGGAAGAGAGAGAAAAGAAAAAGGGAAAGGAGAAGGAAGAAGAGGAAGAAGAAGAAAAGGGAAAGGCAAAGGAGAAAGGAGGGGGAGGGGAGCTCAGGAGTGGGAGGGGAAAGCAGGCATTTGTAGCAGCCTGCTCCACCCACTTGCCTCTTAGCTACAGTTCACTACTGCTCACTTCTCTTTGGCTAGCTCACTGTGCTTACAACCCATTCACTCTGCAGTTTGTGGCCTGTAGCACCTTCTTGCCTAGGGTTGCTACTTCACTGATCATTGTCCATTGTACTCAGCCCTCTCTCCCTCAGGGCACGTTTGCTAGCCCCATCTATCTGTAATGTGTATGGTATTGGAGGTAACTGATGCTTAGAAGTAAAGAAATCCTAGACAAGGACCCTATAGTATTAATGGGCATATCTGCTCCCAGAGAGAAAGGACAGTGGCTGCTCATCACTGTTGTTCTAGACAGTTCTGAAAACAGGAGGTAGGGGTGACCAAAGGTGTCATGGGAGGGAGGACTCTACCTGGCATGGAGGTTATCAGAAAGGGAGGTTATCTGTTCCCAGGAGCTCTCATAACTCTGAACTCCTGTCCCACATTGATCTTGGAACAATGCAGGCACCTGGTGATGAAATGTCTACTTAGCCTACCCTGCCCAAGGTGGGGAATTGGGAAATAAACCCCTGGCTCCTGACACTAAAGCCTCTGTTCAAACCACTTCCAGCCAGGCCAAATCTAGGTATCAATGCTGCTGCTGGCTGTCATGTCTCTGCCTTCTGTCTGGGACCTACACACACACACACACACACACACACACACACACACAGTGCACATTGCAGGGCCACAGCTTTAGGCTGTTGTTGTAATGGAAATATTTTCTCAGGACATGATAGGACCATTGGCCACCATGAAGAAGAGTTGTTTGGTATTCATACAGAGGTAAGACTTTCCAGAGATGTAGCTGTCTTTGAGTCAAGTTGGACATGGTTGGAATTCCATCTTTTGTCTTTGATGCTCTCTGTAAGGTGAGTAGCATTTCTTTACAGCTCCTCAGGATAATCCTGTGAGTCTCCTCTGACTGGCTTCTAGGACTTATTCAGACTTCTCAGGTTGTGTTTTATTTGCTAGCCTCTTTTAGGTAAATTTGCATGGGTTCAGAGTGAGTCACTTTGGGAAAACAGCAAGGGAGCTCTGGTTAGGAGGAGCTCTGGATCAGCATGCCCTGTGCTCATAAGGATAAGGGATAAGAATGGAGGGAAGCTGACTCTGGCTGGGATACTGACTAGGGCTATGCAGAAGGGTATATAGAAAGGTCGGTGCTGCTGGTGGTAAGAGAATTCCCCAAAGTCATGAAAGAATGGACAAATAATGTTTATTGAAATACACAGAAGGAAATGGAGAGCTCCCAGAACAACCAAAGCCCTGTGAGGGAGAAGTTACTTAACCTTAGGGTCCTGGGATTCCTGTGTAAGGCCTGGGCCTGAGGGCAGGTGGATATCACATTATCTTGTTAAGTGGAAAGTTTTGCAGGCTGAGTTTTTTTTCCCTAAGACTGTCCATTTGTGTAAGGTGTCATGGCTCATTAAGGTCACTCCAGATGTCCTAACAAGGCACCGTGAGTTATTGGGATTATGACCTGATTGTTCAAACATGGTAATTGTACTTCTCTTTTTTTAACCCTTGGTCTCTACAGTTCCCTACAAGAGGACTTTGGGGAGGTGGTCGCCTAGACAGATATGACGTGGTTCTCCGTAGGTTCTCAGTATTAGATCAGCATTGACAGAGATGATGCGGAACTAAAAGAAAGCAGACAGGAACTTCCAGAAGTAAAATTGTTCTTTAATGAGAACATTTAAAGTGCCACTGTTTCTCCATGGAAACGACACTATGCTCACATGGCATGGGGGTGGGCCTTAGGGCTTTATAGGATGAAAAAGAGGGAACTTCAGGGGAACGACCCGTGGCCCACGGTCCTGCAGTCTGGAAGTGGTAGATCCCAGCGGGGTTGGTGTGTGGGGCCACTGATCAGAAGTTTCCACAGGTAATGTCAGTCAAGACAACTTTTCTTCCAGAGCCTCTCAGTCCTTCTGAGGCTTTTAGGTCATTAATCCTTCATGCCAGATCTAAAGAAGATAAAAAGAAGGGGGTGGCATTTTCTTTCTTTGGCTACTTCCTGTGGAAGGGGGATAATGGAGGACAGGACTGGCTCTCTTCCCAAAATCTAAGCAGGCATACATTGGGTTAATCTTATATAGCAGGAGGAGAGCTTGAACTTGATCAGCTGCAGTGGATTGTGGCATTGCCATTATACACTCCCAAAGAAACTTAAAAAATAATCATTAGAGGGCTGAGAATAGATGATTTGGTTATAGACTGAAACTGATTTTTTTTTTTAAAAAAAAAAACCTGGTACTCTCATCTTTGGGTCCCGTTTCAAACCAGTTTGGGTTTGTTGGTGTGGAAGAAGCATTGTTCTTGAAGGAGGGCACAGATCCCATCCTTAGCCATGGTCAGATCTAGTCCTCTTTAATTGTGAAGTACTGTCACAGCCAAAGAATCAAGTTGGTCTTGAAGTTGAAGGCAGAGAGAAGTCTTAGTCCATCTATTTAGTTTTGTGTCCTAAAAACATTCAGGGTGGCAAGAAGAGGGTAGAGTTCGATGGCCCATTACTCCCATTTTCAGAGGCCACCTGAACTGCAGTTAGGAGTCTGTGCAGTGCAGATATCTCTTACCTGTTTTGAGCATCAGTTAGAATGTTCCCAGGAGGGCCCATGGAAGAGTCTATGATAAAACTTAACGGATGACAGATACAGAACATAACAGTTATTTGGTGATCCCATGTATTCTTGGATTGAGCTACGTGAAGGAGTTAGTGTCTGTACAACTTTGTATGGAGTAGTAAGAAACAGAGGGAATGAGGAAAAATTTTAACATAAGGGATTTTTTCTTTTTTTTCTGAGTTAGAATGTGGTTATACAACTGACTGGATATATACTGGAGGCCTAGATCTAACAGGATAAGGTTACTGCCATCAGCTGTTTGTTATAGCAGAATCCTGCATGAGGAAGAAGCACCTGGAAGCTTTGTAAGACAAATCAAAGTCAGCATCTAAATGACAATTTAAAACACAAATAGAACCCCATTGGGTACTTTCATACAATTTTCTAGCACTGTCTCTAGGACATCACTTTGGTATCCTGAATAATTTCCAAACCACATTGAGTTTGATGACAGAGTATCTGGCAGCCTCTTTAAATCAGGGAACGTGGGTGGTTAAGGTTTGGAAAGACACATTAGACCTGTGAGAAGAACTCTTCCAGAAAGTGATAATGTTCCACAGTTGGTAAACACAGTCTTTCGATTTGGCCATACTTACGAAGCAAAGCCTGTTTTTCTCAGCTGTGGGTAGATGCTGCAGCTGCTAATGCAGCTGAGGTCTTATACTATGTCTGGAATCTAGTGAGAGATAGTTGTCTAAATAACATTTCATCTTGCTAAGCATAACGCCTGAAGACTGCAGTCCCTTGAGCTGTTAAAGAAACATAGAAATCATTTTAATCTTGGTTAAATCTTCCTAATCTTCCTGCAGGGTGTTTAAGACCATGTAGGTGGTCAAAATTAATTTCTGTCACTATACTGTCGAGGCCAATTGAGAATATGGTCCTTAGGGGTCACTTGGGCTTGAGAGGAGCCTTTGACTCCCTGAGCCTTTCTTTACCAGCTGTCTGTATCTGTGAGACAGTCCAAGACCTTGTGTGGCCTGACTGTGGCTTCCCTCAGAAGCAATAAGGAAATCTCTCCTCTGTATTGACCTCCTTTGTAGGCAGGATGCTGATTAGAACTCATTGGGTGGGTGGTCATGGCCTCCCTAAACAAGAGAAGAGGTGGCTGTTCTCACTTGCAGAACATTTTGAAGTGGAGCACAGTCCCCTTGGATTTCAGTGATCTTGTAAGGCAAGGAGGAAAATATTCTTCTGTTTTTCCCTCTAACCACATTAGCATGGTTATTGAACACCTAGAAGATCAGTTGTACTAGGTTTGTACTTTTAACTACTGTATAATTTAAAAATCAGACATTAACTAAACTAGGACTCGCAATACATTTTAGGTAGTGCTGATAGTTGTTGATCTGTGACCTTAGAAACTTTAATGTCATAAACATCACCTCTAAGTCTTATCCTTTGCATGCCTTAAATAACTTGCTCAGACTTTTATAACTTTCGAAAGATTTCTAGTTTTTCACTCTGAAACCATCTACCCAGGTTAATCTTCACACACACACCCTTCTTTATTAAAATAATTTCCATTTTCATACTTATAACGTTCTTTTTAGTTGCTTAATACCATGAGACACAATAGCTTTAACAAAAGAATTTACTGTCTGTTGTGAGAATTTCCTTCCTGGGCGAGGGGGATGTAATGGCCAACCAATGTTCCTTTCCTCTAAGCTCACCCTGGGGAACCAGTGGGTTTGCTGGGCTGACTTACAGAAAGTTGGTAAGGTGTAACAGACCGTAGGTGACTGAAGCAGTCGCACCGAAAAGTCTTTCTTTCCTCAGTGTATGTGAGGACACTGTACAGTCACACAATGTAGATCACATGCTCCATTTTTCCTTCTATCTATATAAAACTGGCTGGGATGGTCTGTTCATCTCATCTTTTGTGAAGGAGTACTCACATTTAACAAATCCTGCTAAAATCATTTTAGGCCAGCACAGCCATAGGTAGAAACATCTTGGCAAGAACTGTATGATTATGTATGTCTTGTCCTTAAAAGCAGATTTTAGAATTTTACAATTAAAACCTCATGTTAATTGTTCCAAAGAAGGGTTTAAGACCATCTCTAATATTTAGTCAGCTCTATTTTAGCTATTATAGCGATGGTGTGGAGAAACCACTGAACTACACAGCTCCATGGGTAGAAAGAAACAGTTATTGTGGATCAAGCTGACAAGGCCATTTTGGGTGCTTCTGGGTAGAGAGGAGCAAAATTGAGGGAAAGCAAGCTGACTTTATATGACAGTCAATAGGGTGGGGGATCTGAGCTGAGGCAGGCTGTCAGAATTAATAAGGAACTAGGTGCCCTTGGCCAAAGTAGGTGACCTTTAGGAGAAGGTTAAGGGAGGTTCCTTGAGGATTCAGGGCACCTGCCTTTAGACTTGTTTACTTGACCAAAGTCCTTCTGTTTTGGACAATGTCTCCAGCACTATCATTTGTGTTGGGTGTGGGGGGGGGGGAGGGGGCTTTGGCCCTAACACCTATGTGGTCATATTAAATATATATACGGACAGAGAGAGAGAGAGAGAGAGAGAGAGAGAGCATTTAATGACAAGTCAATTTTGTAGTACATGTTGTAAAAGCAAACTGTAACCACATGTAGCCAACATACATAATCATATGTAAGACAATTTTAATCAGCCATGATTTTAAACATTATTATTTGTTTGGATTGTGTTTTTATAATCCTCATTGCAAAATGAAAACCTAACAGAGATCTTTAGCAAGCATATTAAGAGTGAGCAGAAACAAAGGCAGAAATATGTGGTAGAAAGGGTGTGGGAGCATTTATCTCAAGGGAAAGTGGGGCTGGAGATACCAGGTGAAATGTTAGGTACTGAGACCTAGCAGAGCCTACCAAAGCAGCTCTCACTGGCAGCAGCTTGTCTACTGCTTGACAATTTATCCTTTGAGTATCTGTTGGGAACTGTGAATCTCACAGCATTGGCTCCCTTTGTTACTATGGCAGTTTTGGAGGGATGTGGCCAAGAAAACTCTTAGGTTCTCATTAGAAGTCAGTAAATGTATCATGGATGAAACTGTATCAAAAAACAAACAAACAAACACTAAAATAACAAAAAATACCTTGGAGGTGTGATGCTTTCTCCTTAGTCAAGATGGTGATGAAGATACTTGACATTTGCCTTTTTAAATGATATTATTAGAAAGACTGTGGCCAAGTCACATGATTGCTTCCATCTTGATGAGGCCTGTCAGCCAACACTGTATTAAACCACATGGGTATTTTCTGCTGAAGGTCAATTCTGTCACATGGTAAAGTGAGCCCATTTCCCATCACAGCATTCCAAGTCCCAGTGGAATCTACAATTTTGAAAATCAGATATGGATCATTAGACCCTTTAAAAAAAGACACCAGTTAGGTTAATATGGATGTAAAAGGAAATGGTACCTATGGCCTAGGCAAGTAGTAAGATGAGGAAACAGGAAGGAATCCCATGTCCCATCTCAGGGAAGCCAAGTCTGTAAGTGTGGTAGAGTAGCATCATCTCTCAGAGTTGCTAGCAGTAACTGCTAAACAATGTTAACAATCCAATTCTAAGATGTGGTAAGAACTGTGCTCTCTTGCTCTCCCTTCCCAGCCAGAGTCAGGGACTAGCCTGACCCAGAACATGGGTTTGGAGGACAAATCTGTGAGTCTGGAGTGGGAAGGCAAAACCCATTCAGAGCCAGTATTTTGGCTTAAACAGTATGGGAAAATTTATGAACATTAATTAATATGCTCTGGTATTGAAAGGAGAGGGCTTATTAACCAGTTTAGCACCTGAGAGAGAGTTTAGGGAAATAGGTTTAGACATTTGAGCTTGTAAACCCTAAAATGGAGGAATAAATGGGACAGAAGTGAAGAAAGAAAAGAGATTTGAAGGTGGTGTGTCAGACCTTTTGTTGTTCTGTCTTACAGAATGATATGAGTCAGCAAGATCTGTCAAGTCAACAGTATTATCCAATTTGCATTGGGTGCAGACCCCGGTTGACAGGCATACTACCTTGAGGTTTGTTTTAAGACAAACCCAAAGTGTGTAGGAATGGATAAAGCCCAAGGTCTATGGTCAGTCTTGTTATGTAAGGTGTTCTGCTTCTTATACAGAAGTGAGTTTTTAGCCAGCTTAGCATCTGAGAAAGAGGGAGTTTAGGAAATTAGCCTTACCAGTTGCAGTGTAAAACCTAAAATGGTGGAATAAAACAGAAAACAGGAGTCACCTTAGGCTAGGGTGAGGCTAGTTTTTGGTAATAATCCATCACCTACAACCAGAAAGTGGCTGAAAATGGGTGATTGGGGACTTGAACTGGTGCCCCCAATTCCAGCAATCTGGCAGGCAAAACCAGAAGACTATGCCTTAGTTTGGGTTTTATTGCTGTGAAGAGACACTGTAACCAAGCTAACTCTTAAAGAGGTAAACATTTAATTGGGGCTGGCTTACAGTTTCAGAGGTTCAGTCCATTTTCATCATGGCAGGAAGCATGACAGTGTCAAGGCAGACATGGTACTGGAGGAGTCAAGAGTTCTACATCTTGATCCACAGGCAGCAGAAGGAGATTGTATCACACTGGCCAGACTTGAGTATATATAAGATCTCAAAGTGACACACTTCCTCCAACAAGGCCACATCTACTGCAACAAGTCCACACCTCCTGATAAGGCCACTCCCTATGGGACATTCAAACAGAAGAGTCTATAGGGGCCATACATATCCAACCCATGACATTCAGGGTCTGGACAAGGATATCATGAACCTGGACCTTGCCTTGGTGTATGGATGTTGAATGTGCTATAGCCAAATGGCAGAAGGCCTCTGCAGTAGAGGTCAGAGGACAGTGAAAGAGGGATGAGGGCAGGTCACAGAAGAGCCAAGCTGAGTTTACCTGGCATACCAAAACCCTAGAAGTTTCAAGTTATGACTGATAGAGGATAAGCCCTAGTAAGCTTGGTGAACAGCCATGGTATATATAGGTCGAAGAAGAGAGAGGGAGTCTCTCCACTGGAGTACTGTATGCATGTGGCGTGGGGACCTTGGAGTTTTATAGGATTGAAAAGGGGGGACTTTAGAGACAAAAGAGTCCACCTACAGGCCACTCCCCTGCACTCTAGGTGGAGTGGATACCAGTGGTTTGTCATGTAGATCCTTATCAGGAGCTTCCACGGGTGTTATTAGTAAAAACAACCTTCTTGTCCAGAGCCTCTCAGTTTACCTGAGGCTTGTAGGTAATTAACCGTTCACTCAGAGTGCCAGGGCCCGCACAGAGGGCAGCCACTGCCTTTTGCATATGATATAGCTATCTTTCCCACAGGCTTCCTGGCACGTCCATGGTCCAGAAGGTTCTTCATGATCTGTCCTCTGAGACTCTCAGTCAGAGGCCAGTCTTGTTTCTTCTTTTGCCAGGTCTGGAAAGCACCTTCTCCTACAGTCCCAGCCCACACAGACAGGGGATGAGGCTGGGAGAGGGCAGAGGGGCATGGAGAAAGCCAAAGTGATCACTGGTAGCTTTCTGCAGACTATGGATGGATGGCATGGGAGGGAAAGTCAGGAAGCAGAGGGTCTGTGGAACAGATAGGATGGAGCACAGGGCCTGGATGGACGTGGTGGGGCTCGGAGGAGAGAAAGATGAAAGAAGCTGAGGGAAGGGAAAGGGATACAGAGGAGGCATGAGTCCTGGAAGAGGGGATGTGGGTGAAGGGAGAGGTCCTTTGAAATAATTGGAGGCGGGAAGGTATAGGATCATGGGTAAAGGGAGAGTCCTAGAGGCAGCTACTTGCTTGCTTCTCCCAGGAGCACCAGTGATCCTGGCCACAACAGTGAAGAACAGAAAGGCTGGTTCTGTGAATTATCCCTTCAATGAGAACACTTGTAACAAAGCTGCTCCTTGGCCCAAAGCGTCCATCTGTGTCAGCGAGATCCATTTAGGAAACAACTCTTTTAGAATGGATCTTTTCTCCCTGGCTCCATGTAGCAAGGCTGCCTGAGACAAAGATGTCATGGGGCTTCTGGGATCATTGTAGGCCTATGTCCCCCAGTGGCTTGATTGTGACCACAGATCTGTAGACAAATATGGTATCTTCCGTTGTCGCTTTGCTAGGGATCCTGTGAAGAGAAATGTTTCTCTTGACATTTTTCTGAAAACCACCTGACTCCAATAAGCTTTGTGGCAGATGCTGACATGTTTGCTGTAGAGCCCTATGGAAAGATGGTGTGGCAAAGCTTTGTGGTGCTTTGAATGCCTTCTGCACCCTCACAAGACCCAGACTCACCAGGGGCTGTGGTTGGCAACCAGCAGGCCTAGTCTTCATTTTATCTCCAGCAATCAGTATATGGGCACCTTGCCTTTGGCTACTCAGCCTCCTAAAGCCTCCAACCCCATACTTAAGGGTGAAGGGTAAGGCCTTCCCTGAAGTTGTGTGGATCATTGAGGATGGGTAAAAGCATCAGGACACCCGTAACACAGGCCGTAGCATGAAGGTCTCTGTATAACCAAGCAGCTCTCCACCCACAATGGTGTTGGCAGCTGGCCTGGGAGCTACAGGCCAAGCTTACACATAGAAACATGACTATGCATACAGCACATGTACAAATATGTGTTCATTCACTCATATACATGCACACAAACTGCACGCAGACACCCACACCCACTGGCATCATGGCCTTATTGAGGGCCATTTCTGAAGCCAATTTTCCCAGTGAAAAACTCAGAAATTAAAACCTTGCCTAAAAGCTTTCCTAATGCCAGGGGACATTGGTAGATGCTTTTAAAAAATCCCACTCAGCTCTGGAATACATCCTAAGAGGAGCTCACAGATCATACCACCCACTTCTCTATTCCACTCAAATGCCCTGGAGACATGTGAGGCTATGGTTGTATCAGAGCCCATATGCAGGATTCAATCATCTCTTCCCAGCTTTTGTGAATTTCCAATTTAAATGTCTTTCTCTTTAGGAAACTTGTTCAATTCACTTATGATGTTTTGTGTCCACATTCAATGTCTTTTATACTTGTGAGTTTATTTTTCACACCAGTCTTGTTTGTCATACTGTCTGTGATCCATGTACATGGAACACATCAGGGCCACTGGTGTAATGTAAAACTGGTGATCACTCAGCCCTAGCCATGTCAGTGAAGAAGAGTGGATCTGTGTCTAGAAGGTGGGGACAGTTAGAATGTAGAAACCCAAGAGCAGCTGTGACAGACATTTGGTGCCCTGTAGGCACACTGGCTAGTGGTAGACTAGTAGAGCTTCTTCCTCTAGATCCAGTCTTACTTTTGTTCTTCTCTGCTTACAACATTCCAGAAATACATGGTATTGTGTCCTTTCCAGATTTGGGGTCACACACATTCTGCTGTGTGGGTGCATGTGCGTGCTCATCTGCAGGTGTGCATGTATGAGTTCGTGTATGCAGCATGTTTGTATACAGAGGCCAGAGGGTGATGGGCATGTCGTCTCCGATTGCTCTCCACCTTAGGTTTTGAATCAAGAGGTCTCTCTGGTCCTGGAGCTTAGCTTGGCTGGCTTGGTTAGCAGGTGTGTTCCTGGTCTATTTTTCCACATTAAACTTGGGTAGAGTGAGCAACATGTGTCTTTCTGATGACTGATGACCCGGGCTGCGTTTGAAGACATGGACCTTCACTCCAGGCTGCTCTGAGGTCACGGCTATCTGTTCACCTGCCCAGTCCCTCCCTGGACCAGGCCATGTATCAGGGAGAGCCTTCCAGCCAGAGGCACATAGACTGCTGCTACAGACCTATGCTTCTACACAAGTAGCAGTATGCTACTCCGAGCTCTCAAGCTTGGCCACTGCTTTTCTTGAAAGTTTGGTCATCCATGGAAAATAACTTCATGGTTCCCTGTGACCATTTCAGCTTATTCTTTTCTTTTTATGATATTCCTGTTTCGGATCCACCGGGGAGCAGGGTAAACCTTTTGCCCAAGATGATTTATTGTTATTAGTAGTTTTCTATAAGGCCCCTGTGGTGTGGTGTGGTGTGGTGTGGTGTGGTGTGGTGGTGGTGGTGGTGGTGGTGTGTGTGCTCAGCTCCTTTGCCCAGCCTTGTGGTTTGAGTGTGAACTGTCCCACATAGTCTCATGTGTTTGAAAACTTGGTATCCAGCTGCAGCTTCTGTTTTGAAACATGGGAAAGTAAGGCTTAGCAAGAGGAAGAGGATTTCTGGGGGCCAGGCCTTAGGATTCATACATAGCCTAGTCCTGCTTCCTGTCTGTTCTCTGTTTCTTAATCCATCTAGATGTGGAAAGGCGGCCTCACCCTGCTGTGGTCACAGTCACAAGCTGCTCCTGGTCTCATGCCTTCACCACAGTCATCTACTGCACTCTTAAATCACGAACCAAGACAAATTCTCTTCCTCTTACATTGCTCTGCTCGGGGATTTTGGAACAGCAATTAGGAAAGCCACCCATGTAAGCATCTTTCCGAGAGCTGAGTTAGAATGCAGGTCTCCACACATGACTGTGGAATGTGGATGTTTTCCCAGGCTGGATCAGGTTTTCCAGTACTGACTGTGGAGCCTAGATGACATTCTGGTTAGAGTCACTGCTGTTCATGGACACAGAGCCTTCACAAGGAACTAGGCTTTTGGCAGCTGTGCTGTTGAACCTTCAGCTAAGCATTTCCATTTCAGGTGACATATAAAATTTGGGGTCATTTTTCTCCCAGCAGTTGATGCTTATCTGGTGCTGTGCTCCCAATTTAAAATGCTTCCTTCAACTTAGGAACACTCTTCTATCATTAGCCATGCATTTCCAGCTCTCTGAGGGGCTGTGTGAATTCAATGTGAGCATCCTCCTAGGTAAGGGGCTTGGAAGGATCCATGGGTAATTTCGAGTGGGGGTGGGGTTTTAGATCATAGGAAATGGTGGCGCATCTGGAGCTCAGCACCAGCAATATCCTTAGATCAAGTGGTAGGAATTTAAGTGTGTCACACTAGGCACTGGTTAACTCGGGTTCACCTCTTTTCATATACTCTAACCTTGAGCAGCCTGTCCGTATCTGCTCTGAGCTCCGGATTTCCTGACTATAAATGGGATGATACTCAGGCTGCATCAGGCTACAGTGGACTCAGGGTGGTCTGTATAAAAGCTTCAGAGGAGTGCTTGTCTAGCCTGAACTTCAAATCTACCTATCAGCATGTACTTGTTGGCTCTTGCTACCAAATGCTTTCTTACTTCTATGGTCTGAAGTGCTAATGGTCTAGTGTGGATTTGTACAACTGATCATCCGTGTCAGTGTCTTCTTGGGAACTTGGGTAGGAGCTATAGAGTCAATAATGTGTCACCCTGTATCTGCTTCTTTTGAAGACGAGATGCCCTCATGCTCAGCGGAGGAAGGAACCTGTCAGGTTTACTGGCTGGGTTTTTCCACACCAGAGCTGCCCTTGCTTCAGGACACATGGACACCAGTGAAACCAGGAAGGGCCTGGGAAGCCACAGGATTTCATACAGAGCATGGTCACCCAGGACAGTGTCTCTGTTCCCATCCTTTTCTAACCTAATTCCCAGAGTAGAGCCAGCACATGACCCCATGGTTTTGTGGAAATTAATTCTCATGTAGGTGTATGCCAGGAATATTTTTAGCAGACACACTGGGGGTGGGGAGGATTGGAAGCAGGAGACACAAAGTTTGTAGGACCATGGAACCAGATCTATCATATAAATTAATTTATCACATTTTTCTGGGTTATAGGAGTGGACACTGAGGTACAGACTGTTGACTGGAGTCCCAACTGTGGCTATAGCTTTCTGATACCAAGTGCTTAGCTTCCTAGAATCATCTTTAAATGGCTTCTTGGAATTTACAAGTATGTTGTCCCAATCAGAAAAGAAAAATTTGTATTCAGATTTGTATTATAAGTTATGGTTCATGTGTTCACATTGTATCTACTTTCTGCAGACATTTACAGCCCCTGGAAACCTGTACAGATGTAACCTCTGCCTTTCTTGTATGCCCTATGCATTTTTCTAGTTCCAGGAGTTGAGAACTGGTAGAGTCTCTTTCCTTTGGTCTCCAGAATGGGCTCAGGAGAACCTCTCTCATCTCTGGGACCCTATGGACTCATGACCAGCATGGGATTCTCATTGCTAATGTGATCTGGTTGAAGTTGATTAGGGGGCAGCTTGCTTGGCTTTCTGCTTTATATAGGAGGACAAGGGTGTTTGGGGCAAATGAATGATTAAGGTCTTGAGGTCCAAAGTACATCTGTATGTCAGGGTAGGCATGGGGATGTGATGTACTTCCTCTTACAGCCTACCCTACATTCTATAGGCCAGCACCCATGGCCCAAACCATCCAAGCCATCCAGACCGGAGGTATGCCTTCCTCTAATGAGATGTACATATACTTGTATCTGTGGCTTCTCTCTCACACCAACAGCTGGAACAGCGGTGTTGTCAGTAGGTTTGGGGATGTTCAAGTAGAGTGGGGACGTTTTATAGGGCAACTGCCTATGTTTCTGATAGCCTGGACTCCCATGGCTTGGTTGGGTGTTCTGCTTTGAAGGACACAGTTATAGACTGGCTGGGTAAAGCCTAACATATAGATCTGACTTAAATGTCTCAGTGTATGATGTCTAGATGAATGAAGATTCCCTTTATTCCCTTGCACTAGATGAAGTGTCCTACCATGCATGTGAACTAGATAAATTATATCCTATTATGCATTTGGGCCAAGAAATCAAGTTTTGTACAGTGTGTATAAGCTGGCTGGATAAATGAATACATGTGGACTATATGAATCAAATTTCCCATTATATATTTATTCAAGATGAGTGAATACCCATCAGGTATTTGTGCTGGATGCATCAAGTTTCCCATCATGCATATGGGAAAGGTGAATGAAGTTTCCCATATTTTTGTTGACTAGCTAAATGGAATTTCCTATCATGCCTTTGGAAACCTCTTAACTTCAGGCCAATGATGGACTTGAAAGAAAGAAAAAGCCGTTTCTTTCAGCACCTTCTTGTCCCTGTCTTGCAGATTGAATGTGAGCCTTGTGTCTGAAGCAGTTAGTGATGAAGGGTGAGAAGAAGCATCAGACACAAGCTCAGCTGCCCCTTTCCTGTAAAGTGGAGTCTGACACTCAAGCCCAGGTATAGGACAGTCATTCTCACCCTCTAAGCGATGAGAATGAGTAGACACAGTGCTGTCCTTCATGCATGTGTCACACAGTCCCCGAGGTTTGAATCTTGGAGCTTCTCTGGACTGGAGATAAAAGCAAGGGCTCCACTGAGCTGGGGGTTTTAGCAGGGCTGATGATGAGGGTCCAGCCTGGACAGACAATTTTTCTAATCCATAACATGATTTCACCCATCCCCATGTATAGACACAAATCTAATTTTTAATGAAGTTTCCCGTTTTTGAATGCCTAACCTTTAGGGACACCAAGTAAACCAGCTTGCTCCAGGGAATCCCCATTTCCGTCTCCTGAACACTAGGATGATATATATGCCTGTGTGCCCTTCTGGAATTTACATGAGTTCTGGGGACAAGAACTACAGTGTCAATGCGTGTGTGGTAGGTGAAGCACCCACTGAGCCGTCTCCCTAGCCCCTTAATTACATGTTAATTAGCTTACACAGTAACGGCTTTCCATATACCCCTAGTTTTGAGTAACCATCCCCACACTCTCTTCTCCTTTACCCCTTACCCTCGTCCTATATGACAGGAAAGTAGAGAGGGGAATGGTAGGGTAGAAGGGCAGAAAGGTCTTTCCCCTCTTAACTAAGCTCAGTGCACTGCAGCCCTAACTTGCAGCTTGAGGTGCAACAGTAAAAGCAGCATGGCTTTCTGTTTTCTAGAAAGAAACCATATTCCTATCACCAATCCCAGTGACCTTAGTTTGGCAAAGTTCCCTTTTTAAATGGAGAACGTTCTCATTTTATCTTAAAGGAAACACTTAGCTACTCTTTGTTACACCCAAACTGCCAGCCTCATGAATCTAGGGGGAGGAGCTCTTGCTAAGTCAAATAGGATTATATATAAGTGCCACTGTTTTCTGGAGGTCCCTCTGACAATGACGAGATCTACCACGTGGTGAAAGAGCCTAAAGAGCAGGTGGTGCATTCATGCTGGAGAAAGCAGTGAGTTCTGGATTGGAAGCTGGGGACATCATCCTGCCACATAGAACAGCGCAATGAGAAAAACGTGGATTCTTTGATTTTGGAATTTTTCCATTGACTATTTTCAGACTCAAGTTGGATGTAGGTAACTGAAGCTAAGAGTAGCAAAACTGAGGCTGCAGGATCATCTTGAGCTCTGGGCAGCCCTGTGGGGAAAGGACTGTGAGGCACTCTGGTCACGGTCTCTCCAGGTTGGGCAACTGGAGACTTGGCATCGCTTCAGAGACCACGTAACTGAAGGAGAGAAGTTTCCTTCTGATGCCTCCTTGTGTGAACCAACAGAGGGAAGGTGTATTGTACAAACCTTAGACTTGCCTCATTTTACAATCCAGAGTTAAAAAAAAATGGTCTAGGGGCCCACAGGTCTTCTCAGCAATAGTGAAAAAAGGACCTTTTTTAGGGTCCCATTGATCTGGTGACTGGAAGCTTTATGGCTCTGACACATAGCTCTTCCATCAGAGCCATAGGCTGTGCCTCTGGTGCTCCTGGGTGTGTCTGCTTCTTGGTCTCTATTCCACTCTCCATGGTAGCAGATGAGACTGTCATCTGTAGAGGGAAGCCTCTTGTCCTTCTTCATCTTTCTTTGCCTAGACCTCTAGTTTTCCCAGCTCAGACTTGGCATTCATTGAACTCATTGTGGGAAGTGACTAAAGAGATCCCAAGAAGGGGCATTATTTATCATGGGGACTTATGAAGCAGAGAAAGTTCTAGGTAATCTAGTTCCTGGCATAGCCTGGACTCAGGACACCAGGCAGAAGTTATAACAGGAAGCTATGGCATGGTAGCAGACTCAGTAAGTTTGAGGCTCAACATGCATATTCCTGATCTGAGGTGTCTATTGCAACATGAACTCTAGGTCCTGCTTTCTGAGCACCCAAAGTGGCTCCTGGCCTTTGGAGGCTAAGCTGGCCTCTTGGTTGCAACTAAGGGTAGAAGGCTTGCTGTTTTCTAGCTTTGCCCGTGCCCCACCAGTATCCCTAGATGTGCAGGGTGCCAGTGTCTGGACACTTCTTCAGAGGTTGTTCTCTGTGCACAGCAGAGATGGAACAATGTCTTGGAGGTGTGATTTTGATTCAGACATGAAGGTGCATGGCAGTGCCTCCTGTAAAACTATAAATCTTGACTGGAGGAAAATGAGAAAATGGTCCCGTCATGGAATAACGACTTGGTGCTTTGGCAGTTTGCAAGGCCTACTTGATTTCATGTGGGAGGCTGTGCGCTGTCACTCCCAAATTAATTTTTGGAAAATGAGTTATTGACTGCAGATATAATTTATTACTAATAAGCAAAATATGCTTGTAGTCTGGGCATGACAGAGTAGTGAGCAAAGCTGGAAGATGGAACTACTGTAAAGAGGGAGAGAGAGAGAGAGAGAGAGAGAGAGAGAGAATATGAATTAGGAGACCCGCTGGACATCTCTTGGCATTGACAAACCCACCCACCGTGGTGCGTTTTTCTTGGCCCCCTTGCTGCTGTACAGTCTGGAAGGCTGAAAAACTTGGCAGAGCTGGGTAACCCATAAGTGGCACGGCCAGTGTCTCCCTGCTGTTACTTTCCTCAAATAAACCTCGTGCCTTGTTCTTCCTTGAAGCCAACCATAAGTGTTGGCTTTGGATGTCTGTGATTGAACTTTGTGGGGAGAGTGGTCAACCACAGGTGACTCTAGATATAGAGGGGATTGTGGTAAGAAATACAGGGTGTCCTAGGCGAGGGCAGCACAAGAGAGGAGGGTCCGGGAGCTGCTATCTTGGTCTCTGAGCTGCAGACAGGACAACCATGTCCTTCTCTACCAGCAGGCTGCAGAATGAGCCAATGACATCTCTCAGTGTTCTTCTCAGTGCTGTAGTGATGGTGAGAGCAGAGAGAAGGCATTGAGTCTTGGGTAGAGCTTCTATTTTCCCCAGGTAATCATTATCTCATGATTCTCCTTCTGCAGGAAAAAAAATGACTTTTTCCCCCCCAACAAACTCAGAAATGAGTCTAGATTTCTAATTCTCACTTCTAGTGAAATGGCTTCTCTTGTGAATTTACAGGGACAGGATGTGGTCTGATCAACGAGTGCCATGTTTCCAGGTGAAAAATGACTGTCATGCTGCTCTTCTGAGTGTGGCCTAATTAGAATTTTGATATATTAACAGGCAATATTTTAGAAGTGTTTATATTTGAAGATTAATATTAAAAACATACAAACTTCTTTATGTTTAAAGTTATTTAAATAATTACATGCATTTAGACAATTACACAATGGTTTATTTCAGAACTTATTTTAATGGCTCCTTAAATAACTGTGAAGTGTAATTGCTGCCCAGCTTTGAGGCGGTGTATGTGGCTGTGGTGGGAAGACAGATGGGCACTCAGCTGCCAGGTCCTGTGGAATGAGAGTCAGGGTGATTATGCAGAGGAGGTAGCTAGCTCCAAGAGGGCAAAGGCTATTCATTCTATATTTATAAGGACATTTATCTAGAATAGTCACACTTGTAATGACAGAACTATTTCACTCGTTATACCATGGGTGTGTAAAAATGTTCATTAACATTCTAATAGTGCTCTCTTAATGCTTTTTGAAACAAAATTCCTATTTTAAATTGTAATTACAGTAGGCAAGAATCCACTTTATTCTTCTTCACATTAACTAGAGATTATCAGTAAACCTAGTCCATGTTTCTGTTCAAGTAATTCATGGCTTTTTTTTTTTTCTAGTCTAGATTATTTTCTTAAGCTGGGCTGAGAAAGGATGTCGAACTCTAAGATGCTTCTACCTCTTTCCTAGAAAAGTTGACCAAAGACAGGGCAGAGGCACTGGTGAGCTGGCTCCATGCTCTTGCTAGACTTTGATGATGAGACTGTTTAAATTACAGGCTGAGAAGGATTCTGAAGATGTGGACAGGCAGACTTGACTTCTACTCTGTGCCTGCCCTGAAGGACCATCCCTTTAC
>JADRCH010000138.1:5121972-5205244 GCA_019843965.1 Rhynchomys soricoides | reverse complement strand
CTCTCTCTCTCTCTCTCTCTCTCTCTCTCTCTCTCTCTCTCTCTCTCCTATTAGGGACTGAATCCAGGGCCGTGCACCTGGAAACTAAGAACATACATCCCTGATTCTACACAGGATTTTGTGCTGTTGTCTTGTTCTATGCTCTGTAAAGTTTGGGGTCATACCTGTGGCCTTGCACTCCTGGGGTGTTGTAAGCTTGAGACTGTTGTCTATTGATTTCTGCTAGATTAATCTTTTACTCAACAACAGGGGTGGAAGTGTACCCTATGGTGACATTGCCATCTCTAGTCTGTGATGGTTTGGATGTCGGCACACACATTCTTGATTTGTGATGGGGATATTCTGCTCCCAGTGTGGACACTCATAGGCAGTGGCTGAGACTTTTTAACTCCTTTGTGCAGCTGGCAATAGTAGAACACATACAATATATTTGAAGTAGCATTCTCGTTTTACCCTTGTGGTACCAGACACAGAGTCTATCCTAGAAATGTTGTCAGCAGGACTATCTCCAAGCCTCCATCCACTAGACTTGGAGTGGGCCACCCTTGTCTCCCACAGCCTGGTTCATATAGCCTTGTACTTGAGGGTCCTTTCTAACATTTCCTGTTTGCTCTTTCTTCATCCCTAGGGGAATGCTGATAGGTGTTCTGTCAGGCCAGGCCCTTGTGAACCCTGCAAATGAGATAAAGGCTGTGAGACTTGGCAGAGTGGCCAGTAGAACTTACACTTAATGACAACTGGATGTGTCTAGGGATCCTTACTGGCCCCAGAGGATGACTGGTGAAGATATTCAAGGGATAGAGCTTGAACAGGGAATGAAGGATGGAAAGGGTGTGTACCAGACAGCAGGGCCAAACAAATTGTAGCTTGGGTCTCTGCTAGGTATTAGTCTCCATTAGCATTGTGCCCATAAAACAGCCCACTGACATGGAGAATGTGCGTGTTAAAATACTGAGCAAAAGGAATGATCCTAAGTTGTCAGGAATGGGTTCTCAGAAACACTAGGTGGCCTGAACTCTGAGATTCTCCCTTTAGGTTCTGCCAAGGCATCATAGTGCTCCCAATATTGCTTTCAAGTTCCCACAGAACTGGCCAGGTTGCACCATTGCCTAGCCGAAGCTGCATGCCCTTCCATTCTACCTCTATCACAGTTCCCATCCTGCCTGGGTGCCAGGGTATAGCCAAGGGGACATGATTTGGGGAGGGTGTCTTCTAGTTTCACTGCTGCATGAGGGGTGAGGGACTCACTGTCAATTTTCAGTAAGACATAGCCTGCCAAGCCAGACATGACTTCCCTGGGTCCTTTACACATGCCAGGAAGGTACAGGGTAGGCTGCATGTTCTATTGTCGATGACCCTGAAGCAGCTGACACTGTAGGCCCATGTAGGGACCAGGTAACCTGTGCAGAGGTAGAAGGTGGCTCATGGGAACTTCTTCCTCAATAGACACGGCATATTTAAGTGATGGTTCCGTATGCCACCTTTATCTTTGGTCTTCTGTATTTTTCTATCTCATCTCTCCCTTTTCCATCCTTTCTTCTTCTCTCCCCATTTTCTTTCTGGACTCAGGCTTTGGTGTCATTTCAGGAGTTCTCCTGGACACTGAGAACTGGATTTCTACTTTTAGCTGAGACAAATACTTGTCTGCAGGCTTGTGCCTCAACTTACCCTTATGTTGACAACTCAAAATAGCCAATTTTGGGCTCTCACCTGTGGGAACACACTGGGGAGTGAGGCATCTACAAGATCACAGCCTTGCACTTGTGTGGTTCTCATGATGATCTGTAGATGGGATGAATGGAGCCCCATGACCTGCAGCAACGTTCCCTGAGTATGTCTATGTGGGACACCATTACATTGGGCGTGAAGGATGATGGGTGACTTCACTCCTGATGCTTCTGCAGAAGCCTAGGAAAGTGATGCTTCAAAAATGGTGTCAGATGCACAACCGTTTAAGTAGTGTGCAGCACAGAAAAATGGGAGCTAAAGTGACTTGGACTTTAACACAAGTCTGTTGCTTGTGTCTGCATTTTCTGTTATTTGTAGTATTTCATTATTATTTTTCTTTATTAGTTTTTTGAGAATTTTGTATGATGTGTTTGACCCCTGTGCCAACTCCTCATAGATCCAGATCCATCCCCTTTCCCTATTGTCCTTGCTTATTCCAACCAAATTCAGTTTGTGCTCCTCCCATATACTTAGATGTGTGCCCTTCCACTGGAGCATGGCCAGCTTGCCAAAGGCAACACTTCTAAGGAAAACTGATCCCCACTATCCCAGCAGCTATCAATTGCCAGCAGTTCCTTAGGTAGGGGTAGAGTTTCGTACCCACTTCTCCTCTCCATGCTAGGATATGGTCTCATTTGAGCTTGCATGAAACTTGTGCATGCTGTCACAGTTGCTGTGAGTTCATATCTGTAACTGCCCTGATGTGTTTCAGAATACAGTTCCCTTGTAGTCATCAGCTGCCTCTGGCTGTTGCATTCTTTCCACCCAATCTTCTGCAATGATCCCTTAGCCTTGGAAGGAGCAGGTACAATATAGATGTCCCATTTAGGGCAGAACATCCCAGTCTCTTATACTCTGTACTGTGGGTGTCTTTGTTAATCACCACCTACTGCAAATAGAAGCTTCTCAGATGAGGGTTGAGTGATGCATTCATCTATGGGTATAATGATAAGTCATTAAGACTCAGTGTAATATTATGTCTATTTAGTACAACGACAGTAGTAGATCTTCCCTAGGGCCAGTGGCCTCTCTAGCCACAGTTTCTTGGCCTGATAATGGTACCAGATGTGAGTTTCATCTGTGGAGGGGAGGGGCTATTAAATCCAATTAGAGAACATTTGGCTACTCCCGTGATGTTCATGCCACCATTACACCAATGGGTATGTCTTGCCAGATCAGTCAGTAATGTAGCTCACTGAGTCTATAGCTGGGTAAAACCCATGAGTCAGACAGGTCCAGAATCCATGAGAAAGATAGGCATGAAGTGAGATTAGAGAGCTCATAGAAGCACATATGCAGATGCCCTGTCCTGGGAGTGCTCAGAGGCACTCTCAATGCTTATTGTCTGGCTATATAGGTGGGACTCACACTATTTGTCCCTTAACATGTCTGGAACAAAGGACAGAGCTCCTCAGTGAGAGGTGTCTCAGGAATTAGCCTAGTATACCATGTGAACTGGCTCTACCTCTTCTGGGGAGTCGTCCTCACAGAAGTGCTCTGGAATGCTTAGTCAGTCAGAGTGAAACATGTGTATTTGTAAATACATACATGGTGATGAAGTACAGACTAACATATACCACGGTGCATATTGAGTCATTAAAGATGGTAACATCAGGACTGGAAAGACGGCTCAGGGGGTAAAGTACTTGCCATATAAGTGTGAGGACCTGAGGTCAGGTTCCCAGACCCATAAAAATTCAGATGCAATAGCACAGATTGTTAATGGAAGAACTCCTATGTGATATGGGAAGTGGAGATAGGAAGAACCAATGGATACTTGGGGGTTAGATTGGCTGCAGCAGTAAACAACAAGAGACAGTTTTTCCAAGTAGGTAGAAGGAGAAGAACAACACATGTGGTTTTCATCTGACTATCATCTCTCTCCCTCTCTCTCTCTCTCTCTCTCTCTCTCTCTCTCTCTCTCTCTCTCTCACACACACACACACACACACACACATGCACACACACTCAGGATGAGTAAGAAATAAAGAGGATGAAGTATTTATCTACCTCATATTAGAGATACTGAATTTTAAAATAAGATTCAAAGCAAATATATGTCATGGTGTGTTACCGAACAAGAGAAGGCAAAAGGCAAATACAAAGGTAATATTACTGTGAACTATGAAACATCTAGAAACCTATATGATGGGAGCAAAATTTACTTTGTCAAGTGAGAGTTGTGAGCTGGGTGTGAGGGAAGGCTGATGGACCCTTCTGATCTCTCTCTGCACTTTGAAATCTAAACTGTGAATATAAGATGACACCTGCTTATGTTTATTTAAGGTGTACAGTCAAGAAGATTAATGATTTACACATGTTTAAAAAACAAAGTCAAAACTATTGAGTTACTTGAATAAACTACCTTTCAATGTTTTTCTAGAATAGTATTGAATTAATGCTATTGACATTGCTGATCGTTACTGGGGCTAGGAACAAATGAAATACAGAATTTCATCTTTGTTTCTGGGTACTCATTAGACATTTAGGATGGTCAAAAAGGAAAAACCCCTCTGTGGATTACCTGCCTTGGATTTCTCCAGTTTCTTTCTGTCCACTGTGGGCCTTGGATCTGAGTGTTTCTGGCATGGATTTTGTAATGGCACCTCCTGGAAAGAGGGAGCCATGATCTCCTAGTAAAGCTTGGACACCCATTTCCTAGGCACTCTGTGTTGGAGACCAGCAGGGCACACTCACTCTTATTGTGTTCCCGTCTGTTAGGCAGGGCTTTAATCCCTGCTATTTCAACTCATAAACCTTGCCATCGATGAGACTAATTGCTTCAGAAACAGCCAGGGAACTTCACAAGCATTTGAAACACATAAATAACGCCACCAATTAGCCACCATGGTGCTGAAGCTCTCCATCTTCTTGTCAAAAGTCGGAGCATGCTTTGCTCTAATTGCACCCGAGGAGGCAAGGAATGGCAAAGTCCCTGCCACCTCTTGCCTGGGAAGTATGCTGGGGACCAAAGTAGGAGGCAGCTCTTTCGGAGAAAAAAGCAACCTGGGATGGAGGGCATTTATTTTACTCATGTCCAAAGGGACCCCTTGACAGCAGGAATCAAGTCCAAGAGCATAAAACAAGATCCGAAGAAGAGCACAGAATGCATACCTTTGAGAACACTGGTTCCTTCTCTTCTCTTAATTGGTGTGTGGAGCTGAGTCCTTTCAAAGCTGTTGAACACAGAGCTTGGTGGGTAACACATACATTGGGCTGGCACAGGAGTTTCACAAAATGCGAAGGTCTAACCCTCCACTTAGGACAGACTATGACTGAAGGATAGTGGAGGAGGCATGAAGGTGTTGCAAACTCAAGACCACAAGGAGACCCAGGAAGACCCTTCATCCAGATGCAGCAGATATCCTAAGTCTTGGTTTTCCATGATGGATAGGAAGGATAATTGTGTAGCACCAAATGGCAGGGATGTCCTGCTAATGCTTCTCTGAGCTCAGGCTAGGAACTAAATGAGGCCAACTCATGGATGTCAAGAGTGGGCAATAAGGCTGAATGTTTCCTGCTGGGCCAGTGGCATGAGGTTTAGGATAACAGAATACAGATGGCAGACTTGAGGTAGGACAACCCTCTTAATTCTAGATTAGCTGGGACCTTGGAAGATGTAAATACAAGTATATGTGAATATCCCAGTACACATATCCAAAAATATCTGAGAACCTATGGTCCCCAGAGTTCCTTGGTGCTAATAGTGCACTCTTGTCTGTTTGGAGGAGCATACTCTAGTCTCTTAGAGGATAATATGCAGGCTCTGAATAGGCCTGATGCCTTCTGTCTTATATGATCCCCAGGAAGCCTGTGATCTGTCTCCTCCAGCTATCCTTATTTCTGCTGCTGGCATGGCTGCCCTTTCACACCTCAGAGTGGGTGACAACCGTTTCTGTGTTCTCAGAATGAGGGCCATAGCAGCCGGTTCTCATTTCAAAGTGATGCACCCCTGTCTGCCATTTACCCTTGAGTTCTCTACGTGACCGTGGCTTTGTTCTGGTGGTGGAATTCTCATACCAGCTGTCCTGGCTCTTGGTAGACACTGCGTCTCTCTACTTGGTTAGTTTCTGGCTTGTTTCTCTTTCATTTGATTGTTCTCCACATGAGAAGAGCGAAGGGCAGGTGACAAGCCCAATTGTCTCTTCCTATGGATAGCAAGACATTCACTGTTATATTCATCTATGAGCTATGCCTTATTGATCAGGCAACTAATGTGTGTCAGTCATGCAGCTGATTTATAATTGATTTAAGATTAAGAGAATGACTTTAGTTCCAGGGCTTACAGACATGAGATGGGCCCATTATGTGTGATGCACAAGAATGGAAATATGTAAACCATATTTAAAATCACATAGGCAGTGAGGACCTTGCTCAGTGAGGCATCCTGGGTACAGGCTTTGAGAGGTATGAGAGTGGTCTCTCTACTTAGAAGGGGAGGCCTTTACCAGGCGGAAAGGGAAGTCCCCAGAATCTGAGCCGTACAGGACAAAGGAGCTGTGTGGTGGGTCACAGGAACAACCTACTCTTCCTGTCATTTGATGTACAACTAATAGGGATATAGCCAACCCAAGGAAGCTGGCTGAACCTCACCTGTAAACAGGGATTATGGAAAGAAATGTTGAGGTTAAGATTTCTGCCTTCCAAGAAAGAAGAAGATACAGTAGCCAACCATTCTGCTCTGTAGTCAACACACTGTCCTCCACGTGGTCCAGAAACCTAGGGAGGATACGTTCCAGTTCAGCTTGGGGAGCAATGGGAGCTATGAGTAGCAGAAATGGTCACTCTGGAGACACATTGTTGTGAAGTCTTATGTGAAGGGTTGTGCACAGGGGTGAATTCCTGAAACTGAAATCTGATGAGGAAAGAATGGGATTGTCTGCTAGCCTGCAGAGGGCAGGGAGAGCCAGTGAAGGGCAAGCGAAGCCCAAGGTGAGGTTTGCAAACAGAAGTGCTAGTCTGTGGGCCAGAAATCCTGATTCAAGTTTAACAGGGAGTGAGGAATCCCTGGGGTACCGTGCAATGGAATATTAGAAAGATGGACCCTGGAGAGGTGCTGTGTTTTTCAACCAGAGGGTCTTATTTTACCAGATGCTTCATAGTAAGTTAGGATTGATCACTTTAAATTTTTAATGTCACTAAATGAAATAGGCATTAAAGTTGCACATTCCCTGGAAAATGCCTAAGGCCTCTAAAGCAATCAAATCTCTGCTATGGCTCACGGTGTTAGAACACAGTCACTTTGGGCCTTTTTCTCCCCATCCTTCAGAAAGTACTGTTCCTTATCAACCAAATGTACTTTGCCTAGCTTTGGTGACGGGGTGGCTTCTCCATGCTTTGGCAGAAGATTTTTCTTCCAAATACTGGGTGGTTGGTCTGCTTGGTGCCAGCCCGAATCAGATGGTCTGGCCTGATGTGACAAATGAAATCTGTGTGCACAGAACCATTTCCATCCTTCAGTGCAGGGCCCACGATCCCAAGCCTGCATTCTTTAAAGGTTATGTTTGCCTTAAGCTAATTAAAGCTATTTGTATCAAATGACTGGGAAAGCTTGCCTTTTGAAAATAGAGAAAATAACTGAAGAAGTTGGTTAAGAAAGTCTGAGTTAATTTCATCAACTGAGCTGAGAACTGCGCTATTAATTTTATTACATCTAAATGCGAGAATAAATCAGTTAGGTGAGGATTGCATTTCCATGTAGATTAGTCTGCAGAAGTCAGCACTGACTCAATCCTAGCCTTCTGGAGGAGAGCAGCAGGCTCGAGCAGCAAGCATGTAAATCAAAAACTGCTCACTGAACTTGCAGAGGGTGCCCAGTGTTCTTCTGAAATCTTTCTTTTGCTTCCATGATATGGGGCTGCCAGCACAGTAAGTACTCTTGTGCATTGTGCTCAGACTGCCTAAGTATCTGTTCATTTAAATCATGCAAACGCAGTGCCCTAGGATGAATTAATCATAAGCCCTCATTTATGGCTGAGTTGTGCTTAGGTGCTTGCTTCTACTTTATCAACTCGTTGAAGTTTTCCCAGTGTGAGGGCCCCAGAAACAGCCAGACCATGAAGATACTCACCCTGGGGTGCGTAATACTAGCTTGAATGGATTTATTTTGCCTAGTAGGCACTGAGATCCTGTATTAGGACCATCCACTCTGCTGTGTATCACATGGTACCATGGATGCATCTTGGTCCAGAGCCCTCATCCTGTTTTGTGGTTGGAGACATTGAAATCCAGAGAAGAAAACCAATCATTTTTCATGACTGCGAGTGGCTGAATTGGGTTTTGACACTTCGCCCATCTGACTTCAACCTGTAGCCTCTGGATGAAGCCCAGATCTCTCTCTGTGAGTGGTAGGCAGTATCCCAGCCTGTCTGTGGACTTCTCAGATCAGATAGAGGGAAATAGGCTTCTCTCATCTGGGCCAGCTGCAGCTCTTGCCTTCCTTCTCCTTGTCCTGGTATCCTTCTTCTTCCATGTCCTGGCAGAGAACTGTAGGGCAATCTCCCCTAGTGACCAGAGAACTGAAGATCCCTTGGCCCCAGGGTTAAGAACTCTAGTGGGAAGTGCTGGAGGTCACACCTTTCCCAGCCAGAAGTCCAAAGAATAGAGTGACAAGAGAGGGTCTTTCTGAATATAGCATATGCCCTAGACACCCAACAACACTGTCATCCTGGGAGTAATGACATAGCTTAAACCAGGATCCACTCTGTGGCTATAATTACCCCATTCTGGAGATGCCGGTGTAACAAATCTCTCTCTTGTGTTACAATTGCTTTAATATTGAATCCCATTTATACAAAATGTTCCTACTTGATATAATTTAATGATACAATTTAGAAAATTAATATATTTAATCATGCCTTTCTCTTCTATATTTAACTGCAGGTTATATAAAAAGGTACTTTGAGGAAGTTTTAAAATATGAAGTGACGGATGCCCCTGCCAGTATTTGAATGTTAAGACAGCCATACTTAATTTTAACCTTGTCAGAATGCACCTTAGACAAGCACTAACCATGCTTAAAGTCCCATCTCTTCTGTAAACTCATAGTGGGCAGTAGGCAGGGGACTTAAAAAAAGTCTTCAGTGTTTTCCGGTGCTGGCCATTTGGTATTGGATACACAATTGGTACAGGTGTGCTCTTCCCCAGAGAAGATTACTATTCCCACTCTTGGCAATCCTTAGTTGCTTTTAGGAATGTGTGGTGTGCGTAGATGTATGTATGGTGTATGTCTGTGTGTATCTCTGTGTATGTGTGTCTGTCTGTATGTGTGTGTGTGACAACATACTAATGAAAAAGACGACATGTTTGGAGGGAGGAAGGGGAAATAATATACTTATTTTATCATCTCAAAAATTAAAAACCGTCTTCAATATGGCACTAATTTTTCTATTTTCTTACATTTGTCATACACTATATAATACACAATATAATATGACTCATGCTCTGGCAGCACCTGGCTCATGTTTCCAGCTCTCACGGTCCTCAGTGTGACAGTCTGCCCCCACCAGGGAGAGAGAGGAAGGGGTGGGTACTTGAAGAAAACCATGACAGTGACAGGGCTACCAGGCCCTGCCATCTGCACAGGCTGAAAGACAGAGCTAAAGCCATATGCATGGGAATTTTGGGGACAGCAGCCCAGGTGCAGCCTTCCTGTAAGTGTACAGTTGTCGTCACAGACTCGTGTCCATGCAGTGGGTAACACACAGTGACTGGCAGTGCTTTGTTTTCTTGTTACACGATTAGCTGTGGCTCTCTAGAGTGTAGTGCCATCATCCCATCTGTTGACGCTGATTTGACTTAATGAAGGCAAGAACTAGCAAGTGAGGATCGGCCTCCCCAGAGCATTTATAATGTGATGAATATTTCTGATGGGGTCTGGAGATCCCAGGGGCCCTTGAGATAGGCTTAGGAAAAGGTGGCATAAATTCTTACTTGAATATCTTTCGTTCCCCCTCGCTGAGCTTTGATGAGTAGGATCTCAGGCATCTCACGCCTGGTTCTGCGTGGTTTTCAGACAGCTGGAGGATCAGTAGATTGGAGTGTGCTCACAGGAGAGGCCAGCAGAGTACTATGGGAACAGGAGTTGATGTGCTGCCCTGAGGAGAGTGGATGGTGGTGTGCTTGTGTGGTACTGTATGGTGCTGTGTGGTGGGGCCCTTGGCAGTGTGCTTGTCTCTACTAAGCTCCTGGAAATTTCAACTGTGCCATCCTTTGCTTTAAGAATGCCATCTTTTACAAAGTAAGTATGTAATCTGCAGGTGTGAAGGTTCAAAGCACCTGCCACAGGCCACAAGTTTCCTACCCTGAGAAGACCCCATCTACACGGTCCTCAGAGTCTCCTGTTCTATGATCTTGTGGTGGGCTGTGAGTATGAGCTATGGAGCTCACCCTTCAAACACCCTCTAGTGATCCATGGCCCCTGCGAAGCAGCTTGGATTACAGGTCCTGGGAGGACACAGAGGTTTGAAAATACCCTTGAACCAAGAGGAAGGGAAAGACTTCATAACTGTCTAAGAAGGTAGAGGATGCTAGATTTTTAAAAAATGGCCACAAACCGGGGATCACATTTGCAGATGAAAAATAAGTAGGAACTGACCCTAAATCATGGGAGGGGCAGAATGGCTGGAGTATTTACTGTACTGCCCTGCTCTGGGTGGTAAACGGAAAAGGCACATGGATCTGTGATGCTGAAAACAATTGTATCTGTGAGTATGTGTGTGTGTACGCGTGTGTGTGTGTGTGTGTACATGTGTGTGTGTGTACATGTGTCTGTGTGTGTGTGCGTGCGTACATGTACATGTGTCTGTGTGTGTACATGTGTGTGTGTGTGCGCGCGTACGTGTACATGTGTCTGTGTGTGTATGTGTACATGTGTGTGTGTGCGCGTACGTGTACATGTGTCTCTGTGTGTGTGTACATGTGTCTGTGTGTGTGTGTGTGTATGCGCGTACGTGTACATGTGTCTGTAGGAGTCTATACCTGTTAATGCACATATATCTCTGTATCTGCGTTTCGTACACTTGTCTTTTTATGTACACCCATGTGTACGTACTGTTTCAGCCTATGAACATGTTGTGTACACACGTCTGTCTGTGTATGGACTTTTGTGTCTGTGCGAACTTGTGTGTACACATGTTCTCACTTTGTGCCTGTATGTCTATTGGTGTGTATATAGTCATATGGCTCTCTTTGTGTGCACTTGTGTGTACATCTGCCTGTGCACAGCGTTGGCATCTTAGAGAGTTGGAGAGCTTGTCCCACTTGTGCAAGGCCAAGTACTAAGTACAACTATGAGGATCCTGAGCTTCCTGGAGTACAGAGGAGCGATTCTCAGCTTTCTCTCTCCCACAGCTGTGATTCCATGTTGCCTTGAATGGTGGGTGTTGCTTGAATAACATCTTGCTACTGAAATGGATTTCCAATTTTTGGAGAAACTGCTACACTTTTCAAGGTCACATGAATCTCTCACTTCCTGTCCCCTCCTATCCCAGCCTATGCCTCTGTCTCTTCTTGGGGCCTGCTTCTTCTCTAGCCCTAGCCCATTTGTTCATCCTCTCCTCTGCTCCAAGCCTGTAGCCAGGTCCCATGGCTGCCAAGTGCTGACCCCAGTGTGCTTACAATATGTGTGCTTTTTTTGTTTTTCTAATAGCAATGGTCTAATTCAATGTTCCTGCCTTTAAAATCTCTACTTTAGGCTGGAGATTAGAACCTTGTTACTCTTGAAATTGTGCAGGGTCACTTATTGTCCATTAAATTTCCTCAGAACACATGATTATGGAGGCCAGAAAGGCAGGCTGGGAGCTGGTTATGGGCTCACTTTCTGGATCCAGAATGTACATGATGTCAACTTCTTCTGGGCATAGCAGGACAAAGACTGCATCTGGGGTACGTGGCAACAGTGCCCTGGTGGCCTTGGCACAGTCTCTAGGAAATATATGGCATTGTCCAGTACTTTCAAGGATACTGAAACTTATTTGTCCTAAACATCATCAAGGAGCCTTAAGTGTACCTCAGGTCCTCCTCTCTTCCTTCAGTCCTACAGGGCAGCCACGCTATACCCTCCTTCATATGGCTGGCACTGTGATGGGTAGTGTTTCTGTATCCATAACCTCATGTGACCTGTCCACATCAGGCAGCCCAAATGTTGCAGGTTCTGGAATGTTCTAGGGAAACTGACCCATTCCTTCACAGATTATTCTGTCCCCTACAGTCAAGTAAACAATGGAGGGAAGGAAAGACTGGTGTCTGTTACAAGACAGAGTCATAGTACAGGGTGGGTCACCTTCAGGGCTTGGATGGATTGTCTTACATTCCAGGATCCCTACACCTTGAGGAAGCTCAGCCCTGCCCTCCTGTCTGAGTGTTTTACCACCTCGTTGGCATAGGAAGTTCCAAGAAAATAAAAATGGGTGGAAAATCAATTCTCTCTGTCACTTGTCAACTCTGAAATCACAACCTGTGAAAAATTTAGGAGGGCTCAGAAGTGATTTGCGTTGCCATGAAAATGATCTTCAGTTTTGTGGAGCCTCAGGAGGTCCCTGGGGCTGTGCTGCAGAGCCAGAAGCTGTAAGGCTTTAGGATGTCTCACAGATGAACACTAGGAGCCCAGGAGCCTGCACTGACAAGACCCAGTATCCTCTGGATGGCTGTAGGGCTTGAGCAGAACTTGGCAGTGTGTCCACAGAGTGGTGGCTATTATTCTACCATTTACTTCCTGGGAGGAGGTCTCTGAGGATGTGCTGGTGTGGCTATCATTGTGGTCCTGGCCTTGCTGGCAGCCTGATACTTGGCCTAAGTATTCTGGGATGGGCTTTTCAGTCAGGCAGTAGACTCCTTGTCCTGCTCCTGGAGCTTTGCATTAGGACAGTTCTGTCTCCTACTGCCATGCCACTGGATCCTGAACTCCTGCTTTGATTTTTTGGGTCTGAGTAACCCCCTGTTCACTAGCCAGGTGTTATAGTCCTCGGGGAGCACTGACTGATAGCATCACATCCCTCATCCCTCTCCACCAAAAAGGGGACACTGTGTAGGATCCCCAGAATAGTAAGCTGACACCTGCCGGTCCACAGCTCTGGCTCCTGTCCTCCCAGACTGCCCTGCCATCAACCTATTTCTCCTGACCCTCAAGATTGCCAAGAAGAAAAATCAAAGGGGAAGCCCCCAGGGAGCCTTCAAAGTTGGGCTTGATCAATAGATGGATTGCAGGGAAGGCATTACCATCGTGCCTTGTTCTTAGGTGGAAATATATCCTGCACTCCCTCAGGTACATGGGAGCCTGAAGTCTTACAACTTGTTGATTTTGCTTCATAAACCAGTTCTCTTTGCCACTTCAGGGAGTCCTTTACGATGGCATCATTGGAGTCTGTGGAGAGGCCCAAAGCAAAGAGTACTTAAGCATGTCAGAGTGGACCCTGGAAGTGGCCCATGGAGAGCTGTAGAGTAAGCATTTCCACAGTGGAATGACTGAGGCGCAGACCCAATTATGTCTGGGGGCCCGAGGAGCTTCCCTCATGCTCCTCCACAGGGTCTGCAAAATCAATGGTTGTTAAAAAGAGTTGGCGATTAAGGAAACCACGTAGGGCAAGGTGCAGACATTTGTCACAGGTATTCAGGGGATATGTGTCTGCTATGAAGGGCTTTAAAATGATCATCAAAAATATTTTCTCCAAGAAGCACTCAAGAGGATTGATATAAAACCATGAATCTCAAAGGCTAGGTTTTGAAACCAGATCTTTCCAAAGCCGAACTGTTTCCAGTAAAATAAAGACTTCAGTATACCTTCATAAGATAATGGGAGAATAAACATAAGACATGCTTCCTTTGTTCAAGAATAGCATTATAGACACCTGGCCTTGCTGTCAATTCTACCGACTTGTTTGGCCATGAATATTAATTGGCATGCATGCATGTCTTTTACCATGGCCACAGTGTTGTGATCATACACTATGCAGTGTAAAGGCAAACCCAGCCTTGCTCCTTCCTTGCAAAGTCTGTCCTGTCCTGCTCTATACAGCTTGCTCTTTATGACATTTGGATAAAGTCCAAACCAAATGGCTCGTGGCTCATTCTTGGGTAGTAAAAACCCATCCACTCACTTCCAGTCACAAAATAGCTCTCAGTTCAATAATTAAATATGTGGAGTCCAGGCAGTAAGCAGAACATACAGCTTCCCTTTAATTTGGCTTTTCTCTTCCCATACCTGGGTCTGCTCTGGGCTGGATCACTGTGGGCAAAGGGTCAGTTCAGCTTATGTTTACCTCACTCCTTCTCATTCTGCATATGAAGGTTGCATGCATGGCAGAAGGCCAGGGGCTCAGAGGCCCTGGCTGGCCAGCTCAGGTGGGGAATTCTTGGGTCACCCTCTCTTTCCCATAAGTGTTAACTGTGGCTGCTCCATCTCTGCATGTCTCTATAGCTGTGCCGTCACAATCTCCTGGGCACAGGTTCATGTATGGCTTTGGCTAACTTAGACCTCCTGCCATAGTTGTTATTCTCAACTAGATACGCCTTAGTCCAAACCTTTACCCATCCCCCTTTTAGGGTGCATGTGAGGCAAACTAAGAGTCCCATATCTGTCTATAAGCCTCTGAACAAACTCTACTTTGCTCTCCTACACCCTGGGTAGCTAGGCTGGACCTAGAACTGGTGTTTTTATAAGGTCCAATGAATGACAGGAAAGTGTTTCACCCCTCTGACTGCACCCAAGTCTTACAATGCCACACCTTGACCTCTCTGGGAGATGGGGCTGAGTTCAATAGCTTGTCTAAGGCTCTCACTAACATGTCTCCATAGTGAGACCTCCACTGAAATTGGAATGCAAGCTGAAGATCTTACTGGATTACAAACATATTCAGTTGTCTAGAGAAGGTGTAGAAGCATCAGGATTTGTGCCATCCCAGGACCAGTGTCAATGACAGTGAATGAATCTGGAAAGCAAAGGAGCAAGGACTACTGCTACTATTAACTGAATGGCCTTGCACCTACTTTAGGCCTCTGAGCAACAAAGCTCTGTTGACTTTATTGTTTAGAGCATTAAATCCCCACTTTGGGCAGGAGAGAGCAGGTGACTGGGTGAGGAAGCAGACAGACTGGCTCAAGGCTAACATCAATGCTCATCTATTTGTGTGCATTCTTAAATGAGGTTTTTGATCTTGGGAGAGGCTCACAAAACAAATGGCAATTTCTCTCATCTGTGTACCCTTTCTTTGCTGATCTGTGGAATGGTGATGTAGTGACTTGCTGAATTTTATCTGTGAAAGGCAGAAATATGATTGCCCAGTATGGAATCAGGACAGAGGTCTGTGCTCAGGCCTACTTCACACTTCAGCAAGGAATGAGCTTCAGGCATGACCCCAGAGTTAAAAGTCTTTTCCAAATCACATCTATCTATCTATCTATCTATCTATCTATCTATCTATCTATCATCTATCTATCTGTCTATCTCTGTCTGTCTCTCTGTCTCTGTCTCTCTCTCTCTCTATCTATCTATTCCATCCATCCATCCATCCATCCATCCATCTACCTACCTACCTATCTATCTATTGTGTGTGTGTGTGTGTGTGTGTGTTTGAGAGAGAGAGAGAGAGAGAGAGAGAGAGAGAGAGAGAGAGAGAGAGATTCTCTTTGTGTATCATATCTCCAAGGCACAAGCTCTAGACATTTTTGATGCATTCAGCCCCAAGGCTGGCATCATAGGTCATTCTCCTGTGTCCTTGACTTTAGTCTCTTGACTAGATTTGTTTATTCAGCTGAAGGGAAAGCTGATAACTCCTCCCAAGGTAGGCCTGTTTACATATGTCCCTCCCTCCCTCCCTCTCTCCTTCCCTTTCTTCCTCCTGCCTTCTCTCCCTTTCTATTTTGTCAGTACTGGGGATCCAGCTCCAGGCCTTACACACCACCTTCCCAGCCAATCTTGAAATGGATAGGTAGATGGTTTGGCTAAGCCTAGTGATGTGTCTTGGTTGTGGCTGTGGCTGGTGGTGCTGGAGCTCTGTCTGGTTAGCATGTCTGGCTTCTGTGTGAAATTAAGGGTACCGGTAGAAGCTCAGTCCTGTGCATATAATGGCATAAGGGAACCATGACACCAGATTGCATGCTTGCTTGCCTACAGCTTGAGCTAATGGTGGCTGCTCCTACAGTTGCAAGTATTGGTCTGGTCCTCAGTCCTCTGGAGAAAATGTCAGCCAGGACTTCTGCAGAGTGACAGTGGTTGGCTGTCAAGGGGCCTCATACTTAGGATATCCCATAGGCACTCATACCCCTTCCCTTATGGAGAAAAGAAGCCAGAGATGGAACATCAGTGTTTCTGTCTGATCCAGATGCTGTGCCTACAGGGTTACTCTGTCCATGGTCAGACCTTCCTAGCTGCTCTGTTGGAAACACAGTTGCTTCAGTGAGAATTCTCCTCCTCACAGCTCAGGGACAGGATACTCTGCAGCTGCCTGACTCTTCATCCACAGCCTTCATCCAGCTAGCCCAGAATGGGTAGCACAGAGGATGTTGTTAGTGTACAAGATATTCGCAGTGGTAGATCAAGAAAGACTGCAGGTAAAAGGTGCCAAGATGGTTCTCTCACTTTGCCCTGCCTGCCACATCTTGCAGGCTTAGATGTTTTCCTAGAGGAAGCCATTCCACAGTTACCACTTTTGCATGTGTGTGTTTGCACGGATGTGCACATATGTGAATATTTATGTGGCATATACACACAAACACACATATACACATGCACACACAAGAGCACAAACAGACACACAGAAATCTATTTCCGCCATCTCTTACCTTCTCTGTGGCCTTCTCAGCAGAGGTTGTTGTTAAGAGCTCTGGATCCAACTTGGGAAGCAGAAAAGTCCCAGTGTCATGTCTCTCAAACCAAGAGAAGTCTACACTTTCTTCTCTGGTGGTTTTGCTTTCTGTTGGGCTGGTGTGTGGCTAGATGGTTTGTTTTCCCTTTCTAGTCTTGATTTTTAAAATAGTCATGAGTCTATCTACTGTCTTTTACGAAAGCATTTTCTATGGTTTTAAGGCATTGAATAGATATATTTTGGAAAAGAGATTTTAAACTTCAACTTGATTTTTATTTGGGGCTTGCCAGATCTTGTCTTTTTCTCTATTGCTTTGCTCAAGCAATTCTTGTTCAAATGTCATGCACTCCAGCTCATGGAAGAGCCTTTATCCATTTGATGATGAGGAAGGAATAGCTACAGATATGGTCACCTTGGAGTCCTCTCCACATCTGGCATGTGGAGAGGCCCATGATGGCCATGATGACCATCAGCTATCAAAGGTTTATTGAGGCTGTCTCTGTGTCCCACATTGTTCTATGTCCTTTATGGTAAAGGCCTGGGTCTTATACCTCCCCAGTCCAAGTACTCTTGCCACACAACATTATGAAAGGTGATTTAGAGTGTGCTGAGCATAGACCCAAATGAAGTTTGATGATATGGAGGAAGTTCCCAACTCCCCGGTCATGGGAAGCACAAGGAAAGCAATGACAGCACAATTTGTACATGGACTTGGGAACATACAGGCTGAGCCATGGTGCTGACCAATCATTTGCTGGTAGTGTTCTTATCACATCTCCCATGTGCTGACTCACTAGCAGGACTTCTCCAGTCCTGGGTGGTTATGGTTGGGGACACTCGCTATGTACTCAATTCTTCCTGCTATTCTCCATCTACAAAATTATGGAAGACAGAATGGGACCAGCCAGCATCTTCAAGGACAGGCTGAAAGTAGGGTTGCAGGGAGTCATGTACACAGATGTTATGGGTGGTCTTTGGCTGGGTCAGGAGAGAGCCCAAGCGAGAGACTCATGTCTTTAAGGCTCAGCATCAGAGTAACATTGTCATTAGACCATGAAAAGTCAAGACTGCAGAGTCTGCCTCTGTACTCTGCAATGTTTGGAATCAATTTGGATTTTCAAAGCCACATTTTTGTCTTTGTTTAATTTTTCAAGTCATGACAGACATGACAAATGGAGTACTCATGGCTATTATTTTGGTCCCACAGATAAAGGCAAAGAGCACAGCCGTGCACCCCGTCCCCCTGCTCTGATGCTACGTGCCCCAGAGAAGAAAAGCCCAGTGGGAGACAAAGAGGATAAGGTGAGTGTCATAGACACAGTCTCCATATTCGAAAGGGCCGGGGCTGGGACACTTCCACACATGTTTCTCACAAGGGGTTTATAAAATGTCTTTGCCAGTCTGCCCTACACTATAGCTGAATCCGAGCTTCATACCCTGAGGAAAGCAAATCCCAGACAGGGTCTGGCAGAGCACCATGACCTCCTAGAGCTCATGGGTGGGATCCTGTGGGAGGAGCTTGGTTTCCAGTTCAGTTCACACTGTGTCTGTTTTTGGAATAAAGAGATGGCAGGCATGGATCAAGCTTCGGCAGACATGCAGTTCCAAGTTAGGTTTTACTGTTAAAGAAATCCCAAAGACACAGCAATTTTTCTTTAAATGTTCTAATTTCAGGCCACTCTTGCACACATTTGTCAAATGGCCTTTTAAGACCACTCCTGCCTCTGAATAAGCTGGGACTCCCCTATGTCACTAAACTTGCAAATAACAAATCGCAGGGTACCTGCCGTCACCAGAGAGTCCTGGAGCCTCTGTGTCTTAGACATTTTCTTCTTACTTTCTTCATGTGTTCCTATCTCATGCCCACTGGGAGTACTTTGTTCTTCCTGGCCCACGCTCCTCAGTTAGCCTCATCCCAGGACTTAATCACCTGGAAGCTTATCTCTCCTTACCCACCTCTAGTATCAGTATTGGATGGTGAACACCAATCACAAGTGTGTGTTGGTGCAGATTAAAATTTGCCCCAAGGGATGAGTTTTCCAGGAGAGATTAGCACATCTCTGCCAGAATTACATATTAATTACACAGCTAGCCTCTCTGGTGCCATCCGTAAATACTGGCTTGATTACTGGCTTCTGCCAGTCTGATTCACTTTTATTACTTCCTCGTCAAGCAAGAGTTTTACACTGTGATTAGCCATTTTTATCACCAACAGGAAATCATAACCAGCGTGTGCCTTGTGAAGAAGATCTTGGTAATTAGCTGGAGAACATCCTAGCAGTGCCAAATTTAGAAGTTGGTACCATCACAAATTACACTCTACCATATTTACTTGAATAATTTGGTGCTTGGAGGCTGTGTGTTGTGTTCTATTGTTCAATTAACTTCCAAATGAAAACCCCCTCCAGTTTCCCTAATTGGATTAGCAATATAAACCCTGGTCTTATTTATGTGTGTGTGTATGTGTTTGTGTGTGTGTGTGTGTATAATTTGTGACAACAAGTGCTTCTTAATACTCCCTATTAAGTTAATTATTCATCCTGACCTTTTTTCTCACAGGAAACAAAATATCTTCTACTCCCAGAAAAATGTTTTAAAAAATCCACAAAAGTTTTGTTTTTATATTTAGGAATGTAAAGGATGGCTGTATAAATTAAAAACCATGTATTAAATGCAGATATCAGCCACAAAGAACAGAAGCTATGAGAGACTCCAGACAGATATGGGGTGCACATGCTCAGGTGCATCATGGGTCTAATGCTTCAGGCACCGTCTTCTCTGCAGGTGATTTTGTGGCCATCTGCTCCCTGTTGGGAGGGTCTATCTGGCCCTTTTGATAACACAGTCAACACAAAGCAGCTTTGTTGGTTATTCAAGGATTTTACCAAAGAGCTACACTCAGCAAATTTACCTCTTTTTGGGAAAAGAAAAATTTTTAAAAATATTATATGTCTGTGTGGGGATACATGTGGGTGCCCAAGAAGGCCAGAGAGGATATCGTATTCCCTGGACTGAAGTTACAGGTAGTTGTGAGCTGCCCACAGTGATCACTAGGAACTAAACTCAGGTCTTCCACAAGAAAAGTGTATGCTCTTAACTTCTGAGCCATTGCTCCAGTTCCAGCTTTATTTCGCTTGGCCAATGGTTCTCAACCTGTGGGTCATGACCCCTTTGGGGGTCAAATATCAGATGTCCTGCATATCAGATATTTACATTACAATTCACTATCCTAGGAAAGTTATAGTTATCAAGTAGGAATGAAATAATTTTATGTTTGGGTTCACCACAGCATGAAGAACCGTATTAAAGGGTCACAGCATTGGGAAGATTGAGGACCACTGCTCTTGGCTTTTATAGTAACTCAAGGACCTTTCTCACTACATTAGAAATTTGTGCCTAAGGTGTCCATAAATCAGTGCATTCTTGTCTCCATGTCCAGAAGAGTGACAAGGAAAACAAGCTGTGGCTGCCTCATCATCCTAAACTTTGGCCACTGGTGCCAAGCATTGGTGCCACCACTGCCTCTCCCACACTGACCTCTTGGTGGGTGTTCTTGCCACTGGGATGAATACTAACTTCATGTAGATTTGGTTGGGCACATGGTCAGTCATTGTTTCCCATACATGACTTAAAATTCGCTGGCATTACTGTTCGTAAACTCAGGTTCTAAAATGTCAAGGTGACATTCAATTTTGTAACCCTTGGTTCAGAATGGGTTGTCATTTGAAACAATCCATCTGCCTTTTAACCTCACCTGAATTTCCAGATAGAAAGAGAGGCCTTTCTTTGCTGTGGTCTGAGTTTTGAGATCGAAGTCATGCAAACTTCTGGGGGTGTGGAGGGGTTAGAAGGGCCCTATCCCTAAAATTTATGTTTTCTGAATTCCTTTCTTTCCCAGAACCACAGCAACACTGGGTTACTGCTTGTTTACTTTTGAAGAACCTCTTCCCTTGATGTTGCTCTCCCATGGTGGGAATTAGGCTTCAGTCCGTTGTTGATCCAAGAATCCATGACTGTCTTAAGTAGGACAGCTAAGTACGACAGCCTGACCTCCGGCTGTGGGTCCCTATTGGACTTGTCATCATCCAGAGTTTTTAATTTCCAATAAGATTTGCCTTCCCCTGCCCCAGTTCCATACGAGAAGAACACAGAGAAAGGCATGTTTGCTGCTGTTCTAAACTGGAGAGAATAAATCTTTTTTTCTAGGAGATACAAACATCAAATAGCTTGTATTTGCTAAATGGGGGAGCAAGAAAGTGACACTTTCCAAACCTAGCTGGACACCAGAATCACATATACCCCTTGAGTACTGTCTGAGTAATGTGATCCAGAGAGGTAGGCATCCTTAAGGATGGCAGCTTGATCCAGGTGTGGTGGCTGACACTGGGAAGGCTCAAGAGGCTGAGACATGAAAATCACTGCAAGTTTAAGTTCAACCTAGACTATATGAGTTTCCAACCAGTCTGGGGGGCTGGTCAATTCCCCTGAACTCGAATGTGTCAGCCCTGGCTGTGTCTAGTATACCTTGCAGCATGGAGGTTCTATCACTGTACATAGGGATTTCATGGCACAGCAAGTGACTCCAGCCCATGAATCCTGGATATGAACCCAGTGATATTTTTCTACCCCTTCCCTGCATCCCAGAACTGCATGACACTCCCTTGTCTCTGGATCCAAGAGCAGACAAATGGGGACCATAGAGGCTGCCTCTTGTGGATTGCCCTACCTGTGTGCATAGTGTAGGCCATTGTCAACTCAAGCCTTCTTGTGCTTGCTCAATCTAAGAGCCTCCTCTCTGGCATCTTTTACTCTGTAGTCATTGCTGGAGACAGCTGAGTCGGTTGGGGACTTGGTTACTTTCCACATTTTTTTTTTTTTTTTTTTTACTGGAACTGAGACAGTGTTTAGAAATAAAGCAATCATCTCTCATCTTCTCTTTCATTTAAAGGAGCCTCCACCCATATTGGTAAGAGGGGAGGAAACTGCAGCTAAAGGCAATAAACCGGTGGCCTCCACGCCTGTGCCTGGATCCCCCTGGTAAGACAGCCCTAAAGCCAAGAGCTATAAAACACAGCTTCATGTTGTCCCAGAGTCTGCTTAATGTCATCAGAGAGAAAGTGCATGCTCCTTAGGTGCATTATGCTTAAAAAACACAATCTGCACCCCAGGGCGGGTATAATTCTCCACTTTTGTCACATCTATAGGAAGGAAAATGGCACTTAAATGATGAGTTTCTCAGTTCTGGTGTATTTGTAGGTATTAAAACAGCAATGCTGTTGCATATAGATCAGCGAGAGTCAGCGGCTCCAGGTAAATGTAACAAGCCTTGAGCTGCTAAGGATTTTCTGCCCTCTCCTGTGAGAAGGAGCATTGGGAAGTAACTGTTAATTAAAGTCGTGTCTCCTCTCAGGCTGCCATGAGGGGATTCCTGACCTCTGAGTATGCCTTACTCCAAAGCACCTTCCACGAGGGAGCCACAGTCTTTGGTTTTTTAAAAGTGCCCTTTTCTAATGGAGTAATTTGGAACCAGGATAAAAAGGTTATTATAGTAAAAATTAGTTTTAGAACCTGACAATTGCAGTGCAGTATACAGCTGGGAGGAGATGCTCAATCCAACCAAGAGAAATAGCAATGATGGTATTATGGGAATGTGCCCTCCAGGAACAGAAATTGGGGGTATCAGAGTAATGTGCCCTCTGGGAGCTGCAGTGGGGGAACCAGGGCAATGTGCCCCCTGGGAGCTGCAGTGGGGGTATCAGGGCAATGTGCGCCCTGGGAACTGCAGTGAGGGTATCAGGACGTAACATTCTCTAAGAATAGCAATGCTGTATCCGAAAGAATGACTGACTCATCTTCTCAGGGCCTTGCATCCACCATGCAGGGGTTATTGAGCCTGTGGCCATGTGCTGGCTATCTACCCTACTTAGAGAAAGGGGAATCTTTCCTTCTATACAGGATAATGTCCATATTGTAGCATTAGTGACTTCTTGCTCACAACCTTTGGCTCTGCCTCTGGGCACTGCTTCCTCAAGCCCATGGCCCCCAGTGCCTTGAGAGTCTCTTGTTCAATTCTAACTCTAGATACTAGACTATGAGTTGACATCCCCCCTCTGGGCTAAAGGCTTAGTCCCAGGAGGCTACTTCATAAAGATGCTAGCCTGCAGGCAGCCTCAGCAGGCTACCCACACTCTGTATAGCTGACTATAAAGACAGGGCCTCCCACTGCCTCTCCTTGATTTTGGTGATAATTCTCTACAGTGACTCACAGGACTCAGAAAAGTGCTTAATTGTGATTAGCTATGATTGCAGCCTTATTATAAAGGATATGACAAAGGAATATGAGATGTAAGAGAAACACAAGGCCCTGGGGTTGGGACATAGCTTAATGCTTCTATGACTTCTTTGGGCACCTGGCAACTAACATATTTTCATACCCGGAAGATCCCCAGCTTCTTGTCTCATTTCAATGGCAGGGTCCCTGTGGAAACATATTTGGATATGTCTTTGGCCGAGCAATTTCTACCTCCTTAGGAGGTTATGGTAGAGCTACAAGCTCTTGTAATGAGATATCATGATCTATGGAGACAAGTCCCCATCCTGAACATACTAGCAAAAAATAAGGTATGGTCAGAGGGGCAAAGCATGCCCCTGTCTATTCTGTAGGTCCCAGGAATCTCAGTAGTTCTGTGTGGGACCCAGAGTGGGTGGGAATCTATGTGTAGAAACATCCACTGACTATTCTTCATGATATGGCTTCCATGGAGCTTCCCTCAAGACAATGTGCCTGTAGATGTGACCTTGAACACTAGACTCTAATAGGAAATGAGCCTGGCTGATGGTCAGCAAGGCTCACGGGTTGTAGCTTGCCCAACCCTGTGTGAGTATCCTTGGCCTCCCAATTGTTAAGTCAGAACGTGAGCCTTCTTGCCTTGAGTATCAGGGGTCCCTTGAGTATCACATGAACATGATATAAATGAATCTTGTTCTTAACTACAGGAGGTTTGGGAACCACAAAGTGAGAACTTGGTCTCTGTGGAATGAAACATTCTCTCCTAGGAAAAGGACCACATTACTCTATTGTAGGTTTCTGAGAGTGGAGCCAAGCTCATGTTTCTTCTAGAAGATAAAATGGATGATGGGTTTTCTGGGGCGACCAAGAGCAGTGCTGTGAGACTGAGCTGAAGCTGCAGCTGGAGAGGGTTCAGACCTGAAGGGAGGGACAGAACCACAGAGGCCCCACAGAGTATACAAAGTCTGTGACATCCTGTTGCCTCAGGGTGGTGGAGGGCTGCTCCCGACCCTTCCCTTTTTGATTGGCAGGCTGCTAGTAGCAGGAATTCTGCAGCAGAGCCTGTCTAAGGTAGGCTGCGTATCATAGGAGAAGCACTAAACCCCTACATGTGGATAGAAGGGCTCCATTCCATGAAGCAATCAGAATTGGGCCTCCTCACTGGAACCTGTGCAGTATTACAGAGGGTGAAGAAGGTGATGCTGCCTCCCTGGCATCCTTTGATTTGTGTGTTCCTAACTTCAGCTCTGCTTAAGCTACAGTTCCTTGCCCTGTAGAGTGGCCCTTTAGTTAAGGATGTGTGTGTGTTGGAAGATCTCACCATACCTGAGAGGGGATTCATACTTTCTCTGACAAGTAGAAGGACCAGGATTCTCCATTGAGAATAACAGCTTCTGGTTAAGAGGGACTCTGTAGGCACCTGGAATGGCAGCCTCATTAAGCCTGGCATTCCATGTATGGAGTCTTAGAGCCCAGACTCTTCCTGAGAGCACTGTCTGCTCAAGGATGGAGCTTCTCCACCTGGGGAGCCATGGCTGTCTTCTTCAGGAACAGAGTTCCTCCATATGTGGTACTGTGACCATCTGTTACAGGGATGGAGCTCCCTTAATGAAGAGCCTTGACAATCTATCTCCATTATCTCAAGTCATTGTTGTCACCACAATGACACTGAAACTCCTGTGGCTCACCAGTGTTGTCCCTGGTCAGTCAAGTTCTCTAGGAATCCCCGGAGGTGCAGGAGCAAGAATGCATTTCCCTTACCCATCTCTGTTCACATGTACCATCTGTAACAGTGGTGTAATGGCACCCTCACCTCAGAAAGTAATGGCCATCTTAAACTAACTGCTAACAAGCAACTCAACTCAAGTCAAAGTATAGAAGCTTCTTGGTGGACATGGATAGGGCCGGGACAAGTGCAGCCTGGGGGTGGGGATGCCCCATCACCAGCTTCTGTAGGTGTGGATGCACATCACTGCCCAAACCCAGGGAGCTCTGGGATCTCTGTCTTAGTAGAGGAGGCTTAGACCACAGTCATCCTGACAGCATTTCCTGGAGGTAATGCTCATCTGGATGTGGGCAGGCTGTGGCTTTCTGTTAGCCTTTTAAGGCCCTGGCCCTTCAGTGTTCTAAGGCCCAGAAGTTTCTGTGCCCCATGGTAAAGCAGGACAAAGGACAAGGTCCTGCACCTGGGGTCAGGGAGCAGCAGAGTATCTGGAAGGAGACACTTCAGCAGAAGAACAGAAATCTTAGAACAAAACTCCCCTGAGGACCCATGGCTGGGGAGGTTTTCATATAGACAGAGCAGACATGGCTGTAAGAGGCATCACCCTGAGCCTCAGAGCTGCCTGGGAAACTGGAACCACAGCAAGCAGGAAGTTGAAAAGTAGAAGCCAACCTGTTGATTTTTTTAATTCTGTCTTTATACTTTAGCAAACCGAACTGAGAAACATGTTTGATAGGACTTCCAGTAAACAAGACTTCGAGTCTCATGCACACTGGTGTAGGAGACAATTGAGCAAAGACTGAAGGTTAAAACCATGCATCGTGTTTCTTGTTTGTGTGCACCCTGTGTGCATCTGGAAGACTTCTCAGGTTGAAGAAACAGCTTTAAAAGCATGTGAGGGGAAAGGGGGCCCCTGTCTGCTCACAGGGAACCTATGCTGAAGAGTTAAGCAAGCCAAAAGTGAGCCGGAGCATCCCAAGGCATCCCTGACCATGGAGGATCCTCTCCTATAGTCTAGTTACTGAGATGGTCAGACAGACGGCCTCTTTAGACACATTAGTGTAACCTTAGAAACATAAAGTTAATGCCTGAATAAGAGGGGATTCAGGTTTCTGCACATTGTCCTCTCAAGATGGTGCCAGTTTAACTAATAAAGATGTTTCCAGGTTCCAGAATAACATCTTCAGCCAATTCATTACAAAAGGACACAAAGCGTAGCTCTGTCAAGTGGTTTAAAGAGACCCAGATTCCAGACACAGTTTTTAAGACATTGAGGGGGGAAGTATATGTACCCACTTGCACACAAAGTGAGGCCTCCCTGCTGAGGAGGGTGAACATGCACCTCTGAAGCATTTTCCTGTTCAGCCTTGAAATGCGTTTCTTGCAGTTATTGATGACAACGGGACATTTCAAAGGTAATGGCTAAACAAAGTGTAAAATCCATGAGGCTTTGGCTCAAAGGGCAATAAATGTCAGCGTCAATGATTAATTAGCACCTGAGAGTCATTTTGGAGATTATGGATTTATAAATAATTAGCTATTTTCATGAAATTTAAACGATGTATACTGAACAGTTCACATCAGTTCACTTTTCTAAGAAAGTCCAGATTGATGCAGTTCAAGCTTGGTCAGCGACAAAGTTCTCTGTGAGTGCTGCAGAAAGAGAAAGATGTGTCCTGTCAAGGAGTCAGGGGACAAGGTGCTATCACATGTACTGCCTCCTATAAAAGCCAGTTCTCTTATACCTCTTTCTGGTCCTAAGATGCAGATGCAGATGCAATTAAAGTGCGTGTTCAAATGAACATGGTGTTGCCATGAGTCTGGTGCCTCTTGTCCCACTGAGAGGTCAATGGCAGGCAGGTAGAATCTCTACAGATGTGGCTCCTAAAGAGATTTTTCAAACAGCTGGGTGGAGTTAGCCATCCTAGGCACATTCTCTGTCCTTTGTTTCATGTTAATAGCAAGACTTTTATCCTGACTTAAATAATTTGATATTTTAAGACTATCATAACTATCAATTAATTGCATACAGCTTTAAAATAATAGAATCTCTGGATGCGTAGCACTGCAAGCGCTGCATTTAGTTGACTTTAAAAGAATCTGCGTAAAAGCATGTTCTTGGATGGAATTGGCAGAACCGCTTCAGAGAGGAGTCGTTCCCCAGGCATGACGAATATGGATGTTTGACTGGAGAGAGAGAGGTGATTAGGAATCACAGTTATTAAGGGAGAAGCGGGCTGGGCCACATCAGTGCAGTGTCAATTTCAGATGTGACATGTGATCACGCTCGCTCAGCTTCGAGCAAGCATCACTCTTCTTTGAGTACATACTGCTGAAGGGAAACCAAATGTCACTTTGTCCCCTTTGCATAATTGAGCCTTTTATTATGTCAGAGAAGGGACAGGTAAGGTGTTACTGCTGGGAGGGGAGCTGAATGCTAAATTAAATGTCAAAGTGCTTAGTGGAGGCAGATGGAGGAGGATGCAAGAGGAAGCTACCACTTAGACCCAGGCTGAAGAGGCCTCTGGAGTTGGCTCCTGGGTGGGTGAAGGGAGAGTGAGTAGCTCCAAGCTCTGGGTGTTTTTTTTTTTTAAAAAACATGTCTTCAGTCTCCATGAAGGTATACTTGAGTCCTTAAGCAGGGCTAAGCCGGAAGGATCTACTGTGGCACCTCACTTGTGATTTTGACCATCTTAGACTGAGTAAAGAGGTCAAAGGTCAGGGTAGCTGTTTAAAAAAAATACAAGCCCCTGTAGTTTGTGAAAAGCTGGTAGACAAGGGCAAAGAAGGGTGGTTTTATGCCCTCACATGATACATCCTTTAGACAGTCTGGACCCCTGCCAAGTTGGTTTACCTGGTTTCTTAGAGAGGGGGGGCTTGAACCTATGTCCCAAAAGGCTGGATGCAGAGTGGCAGGAAACTAACAGGCTGGTCTGCTACTGCTGATTGGCCACTCATAGAACGAGAAAATATGAGTCTATGAAACAGCTAAAGAAAGAGAGCTGCAACATTGTCAAAGACATGCAAAGGAGCAAACAGGACCAGTCCAGGTTGGGCACACCCTGAGGAGCCTTTCTGTAGCCTCTCTGGGTACCACAGTGAGAGAGCATGTGAACAACAGGCAGAATTTTGTCAGTGCTTCATAGCCCCTTCTCCCCGCCCCTGCCTGCTCTCACCTCAGAAAGTGAGTCTACTTAGCAGAGACAACAGCACATGAAGAGGGATGAGGCATTGCCTTCAGGAGCTGGGCCTCAATTCCATGATATACCTCTCCAGATCCCTGAGAAGCATCCCTCTGACCTGCCTCAGTGTGGGGGCTGTGACAATCATGTTATAAAGCTATATACAGTCTCAAGCACAGTGCTGCTGACAGTCATGTGTCAGCTGCTCGTTATCCCTGTCCTGAGTGTCAGATACAATATTTCTGCTTCCTATGAACTCACTCTGAAAAATATGGGAGTTTAGGGGAGGCAAGACCCAAGGAGTTGGGTTGAAAAGCATGTTTTTCTCACCCTGATGATCAGACTCCACAACACTCATGTTCCTCTTTTGCAACTGGACCACAGAGGACCCAAAACCCTCTCCAGATCAGTCTCTTATAGAAGCAAAGCCCCAGATAGCAAAGGGGACGGGGGAGCTGTTTATCCATTGACAATAAACCAGATACAGTGAACTTCATCCAGCAGAAAGGATGCCTTGCCCTGGACAGAGCATATAGAGCTGAGTCGGTAGAGCAAGAAGCCACAGGTATGTGTGTCCTGGGTTCATGAGGCAGCAGGCCAGACTTGATTTCCCACTCCAGTGGGCTGAAGGGTAGCGGTTCTCCCACACCTCAGGACTTGCTGTTCCAAAAGGGACTTTATGACTAAAAACCCTTTTCTAGAACAAATCAACCACCACCAGATCTCTACACACAGGGCTTCTCACTGTGGGGATCCTGTATCAGACTGTAAATAACTCCAGTGCACTAATTACATCCGCCGGGATCTAGGGACATTTTGAGAGAGGAGAGATATGGCTGCCATCCAGGAATTATGTGGCATGATTAGAGAAGGGGAGCTATCCATGTACTTAAAATGGGCATAAAATGAAACATAAAATTAATTTTGCATGTCATAGCCAGCTCCGTCTAGTTGAAACCAACTGGAACAAGTGGACGGGCAGATTTCCCCTTGGGAACCCCATCTATTTACCTGTGGCCGGCTCTGCCTTTCAATTCCACATGCTTCCCCTGGGCACAGGAACGGGTTCCTGGCAGCCTGGATAGAAATGTGTACTGTGTTCATTGTCACCACCCCCACCAGACGCTAAAGCTCCATTAAGTCTCTAATTAGCCCCATTCCTCCCTGGCTTTAGAAGTTTGGTGGTGGCAGGATAGGGAGCAGGAGATGTTTCTTCCATCTTAAGGCACTGAAGAGCCGGCTCTTCCTAAGATGGGATGCACTTGTGTGCCTTTATAACTTGAGCAGCAAGTGCTACAGACACTGCCTCCCCTCGAAACTCTGAATGTGCAACAAAGATTCATTTTTGTGAAAATAAGGCCTGGGATAATTTGGCCAAATAAATATAAATTTTGAGGTATGAAGTCTTGTTTCTTTAGTGAATGAGAGCTTGGGATGTGGAGGGGAGACACCTAAGAACCCAGAGACGCCTCCTAGCAGAAAGACTTTGAGGTATATGTCCTCACGGAGCCTTCCACCTTTGACTTCAGGGAAAGGAACATAACTGCAGAAGGCTATGAGCCAGGCTCCCTGGCATTGCTCTGGTCAGTGGTGAGATTCAGTGGCCCTTTCCAGAGATCGCTCTAACCTGTCTTTTGCTCCCTCCACTGGAGACCATGTGCCCAGCAGCCCTCTCCTCTGTTCAGCCTAAGGTCTAGGGAGCCTACAGTAGTGGAGGGACTCCTAACCCTTCACTGCATAGCTTCCTGGACTACCTACATAGATCCACCTGCCTAGATACACTTGTCTACATCCAGCTGTGGAAGCAACCTGTCCAAGCCCAGATGCCCACCTTTTTCAGCTCTATTGACTTGCTTTGAGACAAGTTTTCAGTTCATGGGAAACCTCTATGTGGCAGGTCAGGTTCCACAGCTGACATCCCGACACTATTAAACTCCAGCACTTTGGGGCAGGACACCTGTTCATCTCAACCCAGAGACAAAGGATTATCTTCACTCATCTGGTTGCAACTTCTCCTCCTCTAGTCCTCTCATGCCCAAGCCTCAAGCCACCTCCCTGACCAGAGTTTTACCAGAACTCATCATGTGATGACCCTCAACCTTCTGGACAGCTAAGGTTTTTTCCCCACAGACCACCTGCAGAGACCAATCTATTCCACATTAGGAGAGACTGCTGGAGCCCTGCTAGGGGACTGGGATTAGCTGAGGCTACTGAGTGTTGTTCTCTCCCACCACCTTGATCTCTGGCCCTAAGGGTTGACCTGCAACTGTCTTTGTGCTTCCTCCCTTGGGCCCCCTACCCTTTCTCTCAAGCCCTATTCCTCATTAATTCTCATGCAAACACCAATACATTGTAGCATTAATTTAACATGCCAGTACCTCCTCAGATGAGCACATGGGAATTGTCTGGACACTTCTCAGTGAGCTTTTCTCATCAGCACTCTGTGGCAGGCCCTACTGGAAGAGCCTGAGCCTTGGACCTGGAAGACCAAGGCCCACTTAGGCTGTTGTCACCTCAGCTGCTGCCACCACACTCCCCTGGAAGCTTAGCTCTCCCCCAGCATTGGGATCATCTTGAGTGGTGCTCCTCAAACACAGTGCATGGAACACAGGCATAACCACTACATGTTACCTAAGGGGTCTCCAGGGAAGGAGAAGAAAGAGAGCAGGGTCTCCGAGGACATGGGGTATCTGTGGAGCCCAGCTGTGTCCTAGATCATGAACTGTCCCATTTAACCCTCTTCAGACAATGAATGGCTTCAGAAAGTCAAACCAGAACATCCAGATTCCTGTGCATATCTCACCCAGTAAAATAAGTCGGTAGGAAGGGGCCATGACAGTGACCATGGTTAGAGAGTCCTGGAACTAACTTATTTACAAGTAAGAACTAGAAGTTAGACATGTGGCTGTGGGAAAAGTTCTCTTCTGGAAGGGAATAACATTAAAATGGGTCCATGGAAGGACTCGTTAATAGATCCCTATGTCCTCCAACTGTTACAAACAGAGAGGCCAAGTTCACACTGTATACAGGTCTCCAAGGCCCTATCTCAGACCAGGGACCTCTCTCTTCACAGTCAGTTGCTGAGCTCTGGATAGGAGCACAAGGCTAAAGTATGATGTCAGGTCCCAAGTGCCTATGGGACCATGAGATACATTAACCTCCCGTGAGGATGGTGCCCCCTGCCTGTCTGCTGAGGCGGAACCACAGGAACAGATGCTGGTCTCTTAGAGACACCACAAAACAGTTCAAGTCTTAAGGAGACTGACCAGGGTTCAGAAAACTAGGGATACTTGTAGAATTTTCCAGTCAAACCAAGTTCAGTCGAGCTTCAGGACAAAACGATAATCCAAGTAAGACTTGCAAATAGCTCACTAGCTGCTAGGAGCTTCAGTTCAGTCTACTTTTGCAATCACAAGACACCAGAAGCCTGGCTGCAACTGGGGAAAGGTTCTAGGATCTTAAGGTCCACCAGTCCCCAAAGAGCAAAGACTCATGGGACCTAATAGCAGCTAAGAAACAGCTTACTATGTGACCAGTTGCATAGCTCATAGGAATACCTGATGGGCCTTCTCAGGTCATTAGGGTCCTAATGTAGCCAATTACTAGCACATGGAAGCAAGCCTGGGCCCTCAGCACAGCTTACAGAACAAGCCACTGGCCTAAACATGGAGTGGGTCCTTCTATGCAAACACCATGCTAGCCTTCTAGGATGATGTGTGAGCAAGACAATGGGGATCGGCGACAGTGTCTCACTGTATCCTACAGGTGGCCAGTGGTCCTCTCTTGGGTGGAGTTTTTGTATGCATTGTCTACTCTTCCCTTTCCTATAGCACAGAAAGCATTGGGAAGAGCCAGGGTCCTCTTAGAGGCTGCTATGATATGGTGAGGCCAGGGAGGAGTGCCTTACCCTGGGTAAGTTTTAAGGGATGTCTGGATAGGCAATGGGCCCTAGTCACACTTACTCTCTGCAGCATCCTGAGAGCAAGGGGGACACACCAAGGCTAGTGGGCAACTTTGTAGAAGGGATCTCGTTTTCTGTGTCTATCTCTGCTTCTCATTCTCTTAGGATATTTCGAAACAGTAAGCCATTCCTTCCCTACATTTTAGGTGTCCATATCTGAAAGTACGAGGCCCTTATGAAAGTGAGCAGGATGTCAGGGCTCGGTTGCTGGGTCACGTGGTTCACGTATCATCTCTGCTGCATGTTACTCCTTGATGGATGTGTAGGGTGGAATGGGGAAGGCAGTGTAATAAGCATCTGGGGACCCAGGTGCCTAGGTCTGAGGTAAAATATTCCTAAACTGAGTCAGGCAGTGCTCTGAGCTGGGGAGATCCTGGCTTTCTGTGGCCTTGTAAAGTTTCCTAGCTTCTCGAACCTTGGAATCCTTGCTGGGAAAAGAGGGTGGGAACCAAACCTGTTAAGCAAATGAGAGAGTGTGAGAAGAAGCACAGAGCGTTTCTAAAGAAAGTCTCTGCCATCATTATCTGAGGCCCCCAGAATGTCTTCACAGTCCAGAAGGGCATGCTGAGAAAGGGATTTGAGGCTTGCTCTTCACCATGTGTCTCTGAAAGTGACTAAAGCAAAGTTTCAACTTTCACAGGTGTGTGGTCTGGACTGGTGATGACCGGGTTTTCTTCTTCAACCCAACCATGCAGCTATCAGTCTGGGACAAGCCAGTGGACCTGCAGAACCGTGGGGACCTCAAGAGAATCATCGAGGACCCACCCCACAAACGAAAACTGGAGGCCTCAACAAGTAATTACGAGGGGATTGTTGCCGCTGCGGAAGGGCTTCACTCCTTCTGGGGGCAGGAGCCAGAGCTGCTGTTTCTGCTTATGTTGGGAAGTAGTTTTAATGGAGTCGTGTTCAGGACTGCAGACTCACAAATTAAGTTTCCGTGACACTTCCCACTGAAAACGTGACCCTTTCAAGTGGTGGGTTTGGGTTTCTCATTGCATCCCATGAGGTCATTAGTGCAGGGACAGTGCAGATGGCCACTAGCTGTCCTTTGGCTTTTATTCCATGCATGTGCTGATCTGCTGATCTGCTCTAGAGAACAGATGTGGGCAAATGAAAGTGTTTCTCAGTCTAGCCCCTGAACATGGAGGTCATTGTTAGGTATTAATGGAAGCCCACTCATGGAGGTGGGGCAAGGATCCTTATGTCCTTAGGCAAGGAAGCAGCTCTTTCTGACCAGCCTTGTGAGTCCTATCTCATCAAGAGTAGGAGAAGAACCCTCAGCACCTTCTGAGAGGCCCCTTTTCAAGAAAGCAGATACATGTTTTATGGGTGATATCTGGGAAACTCTGACTCCCCAAGCCTATGGATTAAAATAGCATCATTCCAGAGATGTGCTGAGGATTGACCATGTCTTACACATGCTAAACAAGTGTTGTACTGACCGCTGTAGCCCAGGCCTCTTTTTGCTTCTTAGTTATATACAGGGTCTCATTAAGTTGCCTGGGAAGTCCTTGAACTCATAATGTAGCCCCCAAAGGCTTTGGATTTCCACTTCCCCTGCCTCAGTTGTCCAAGTGCATGGAATTAGAGGCCCACACCAGGTCTCACCCCATGCTGAGAGTAGTTATAAACTATGAAGAAAGCCAGGATGCTGGCTTGAAAGCTTGACTCATCTTAAGGAAATTGTTGTTTAGTCTTTGGAGGGGTTTCATAGGGCTTGCAGTGAGCTTTGATTTCACATTATCTAGAGCTGAACAAGATGGAATCAGTTCCCACTGAGGGTTAAACAGAGCCATTTAGAAGGCTGCTTCTTCAAGCCCTCTTACCTCTCTTCACAGTACTAAGGGACCTGGAAGCCTGTGCTCTTAGGAAGACAGACTTAGTCTTCACTAAATGAGGAATAGCAAATGTAGCATGTCTACTTCACTTAAGCAGAACATTTTCTGGATTTTTCCAGCTGATGTTGGGAAAATAAAGATGCCCTAGGTATATATTTTACTGAAGAAGAAGAAGAAAAAACCTGTTAAAATGTGTCTATGTCCAGGGATGATGAGACTGGGCTTCTGAGTGCTTTTCCTTTTTGATGAAGTAATGTCTGAACTAGAGGGAACATTTTTCATCCCCAATGAGGCTTTATTCACCCTGCAGATCAGTTATTTCTGGCTCTCAAACAAGAGAAGGTGCACGGGTCAGAAAGAGCAGGAGGATTTCAAATCCAGTTCAGCAGTTGGCACAGCTTACTCTAGCAGTGACTTCATTTGCTGTGTAGATGGTGACAAGGCTCTTTGCACCTTTTAAAAGATGTGGACTATTCCAGAAACTTGCATATGCTCCCTTCGTTTCCCCCAAAGGACTGGCAGGAGAAAGGGGGGAAATGAAGTTAGTTATTAAGAGTTAAATGCACAGTTTTTCTCCTACTTCTGTTGTCTGGACCAAATTGGGCCAGATCTGAAGAGTTAGGGATGGGTCTCCAGAGCCTCTACAGGGTCATCTGTGGAGGGGTCCGTGGCCAGAAGAAAGGGACCTAAGTCACGCAGGTCATGTCCATCAGTGATGCTGTGTTTTACCCTAACAGGGATTACACGTCCTAGGTACAAATGCAGAGTTGATTCTCATGTCTCACAGATGCACCCCAGAATAGCTTAGCATGAGACCACAATCTGGGGACAGTATACCTTTGAGAGAGGTAGTCAGGCAATTTTAAAGCGTGCACTCACAAGCTCATTCTTACCTTTCAGAGAATCACAGGCAGTGGGCATTTTTTCACACAATTGTTTTGGTTTGTTTTTGTTTTGTTTTGTTTTGACATTCTGACGTAGTTTCCACTCGCTCCTTTCTTCACAGTCCCTCCAGAACTGCACTTCTGTCCTCCCCCAACCAGTTCTCCATCTCTCTTTAGAAAAGGGCAGCCCCTATGGATATTAATCAAACCTGGCATATCAAGTTGCAATAAGACTAGGCACCTCCCCTTGTATTGAGGCTGGAAGAGGCAACCTAGTAGGAGTAAAAATTCCCAAAAGCAGGCAAAAGAGTCAGAGAGCTCCTGCTATCACTGTTAGGAGTCCCACAAGAAGACCAAGCTACACAACTGTAATATATATGCAAAGGGCCTAGGCCAGTCCCATGCAAGCTCTCTGGTAGTTGGTTAAGTCTCTGTGAATCCCTATGAGCCTAGGTTAGTTGATTCTGTGGGGTTTCTTGTGGTGTCCTTGGCCCCTCTGGCTCTTACAGTCCTTCCCCCACCCCCTCTTTTGAAGGATTCCCTGAGCTCTGTCTAATGTTTTGCTTTGGGTCTCTGCATCTGTTTTCACTAGCTGCTGGATGAAGCCTCTCTGATGACAATTGGGCTGGGCACCAATCCATGAGTACAGCAGAATATCATAGGAATTATTTCACTGACTGTTTTGTTTTTCTTTTTGCCAGTTGTGTCTGACAGACTTTCAGTGGAGGGACTGGGACAAACCTACCCACATGACCTTCATCATGCAGTTTGTGTTGCCTACAAGATATGCTGGGGTAAAGGTAGCACAGAAATTATGGGAGTGGCCAACCAATGACCGGTCCAGCTTGAGACCATGCCATGAGAGGGAACCCCCCACTGACACTGCTGGAGGGCCAGGACCCAGAGGCTGGATAGCCCAGAGCTCTAGGATAGAATCAAACATGACTTTCCACAGAATTCTTAAGGGCATGAAAATGGCTTCCATTTTCAATTTCTAGTAGACTCATAGTTAAGAACCTCAAACTCTGTGAGGTCTGACAAGTAGGTGGGATTAATACTGGAGGATTAATTAATGACAAGAGAGGAGAGCTAATGGTCTCCAGCCCACAGCAGCCTTGTGGCATCGCCCCTGGCTGCTGGATCTCCATGTTTCACAGATGATATAGCCTTGCTAGTATATGGGCTCCAGGGGGGTGGTGCTCAGTGGCAAATTTTATTTTATATTTTGTTCAGTCGTGATCCAGTCTGGATTTGAGTGTATTGATATGTTGCTTCTTTGTATTCTAAACAGAACAATTTAGTACTCCAAGTTGATCTGTTGATCCACACTGTTTCCAAGAGGCATATGAAATGATTGGACTGCGTACATTGTCTGGCACATTGACCAGCATCAGGCTGTGTGTGTGTGTGTGTGTGTGTGTGTGTGTGTGTGTGAGAGAGAGAGAGAGAGAGAGAGAGAGAGAGAGAGAGAGAGAAAACACATAGATGTTAGTACACGTGGACGTGAGAGTATGTGCCTATGAGAGACAGAGTGTGAGTTTGGTGTGTGGGTGTGGAAATGTTTGTGTGTGTGAACGTGTGTGAGTATGTAAGAGACAAAGGAGACAAAGAGACTATATATGAGAGGAATGTGTATGTATAAGTGTGCATGTGTACGAGTGTGTATGAATGTGTGTAAATGTACATAAGTCTGCATGTGTTTACATGTACGAGTGTATACAAATGTGTGTGAATATACATGTGTGTATATGAGTATACATGCTTATGTGTGTGAGTGTATATGTGTGTTAATATATATGAGTGTGTGCATTTGAGTATGTATATATATGTATTTGTGTATGTGGGGATGTGTGTGAATGTGTACATGTTTATGTGGATCTGTGTGTATGGTATGATTATGTGAGAGTATATGTGGGTGTATGTGAATGTATGAGTGTACATATTTATGTGTGTATATAAGTATGCATGTATGTATGTGAGTGTATGTGTATATATGATAGTGTATATGCCTATATGTGTAAATATGTGTGTGCTTTGTGTATGTGAGTGTGCATGTGTGTATGTGTTGTTTGTGTGTGTACATGAGGGGTGCGTTTATGTGTGATTATGTCAATATGCATGTCTGAATATATATGCATGTATGTATATGTATGTAATATGTGTATATACGTATATATGTAACTGTATGTATGTGAATGTACATATGTATGTGTATAATATGTGTATATGTATATGAATATGCATGTGTATGTGTATATGAGTTTGTGCATAAATGCATGAGAGTGTGTGTGTGTGTGTGTGTGTGTGTGTGCATGGTGAGCATTCATGATGTAAACCAAGGGAGTGGGAGCTCTCAGCATCAGTTTACTGGGCATGGCCCAAGTACTTATCTTTTGTCATTCAGCAGGGAAGGAGGGAATCTACCTTTTCATTCTCCTGGCCCTGCTGAGGGATTCGGGAGAAGATCTAAATTACCCTCTAATTAACTTGTAATGCATCCAGATGTTTTATGGCTCTGTAGTTTTGCTGTTGAACTAATGTGAAATAAGAAGCACAGACTTCACTAGAATTCATTGCTGCACTATAGGATTGTATAAACTCCTCCCATCAGACGCCCTCACAACTGTGCCTCCATCAGACTGTCCGTCAAGCCTACCAGAGGTGCAGTTCTTTCTGTGGTAATCTGCAGCGGCAATGTCCACTCTTCCTGGGAATGGTAGAAATCTCTTTGCCATCTGGCTAATGCACTGGCAGCCTTACATCCTGGAAGCCCACCTGATCTGTCCACAGAATGCATCCTGTTCCTGCACTGGCAGGTCCTTTCACTGGGAGGTCTAGCCCAATGCAGCATTAAATATCAGAGTGCATTAAAAAACCTGGCCATTGAGCTCTTCCTGAGGTAGAGGAGAGGCAGGAAGAGGCAGGCAGTGATCACTCTACCCTCTCTCCTCCTGTTCTCTCTCCTCTCAATGGCAGAAGAGAACTTGAGGTCTGGGGACGGGACAGAGGTGGCAGGCATCCTCTTGGCAGAGGCTAGAGAGAAACATGTAACAAGGGGCTCCTTTATCTGCTTCTGGAAAATCGAACAGCCCTGCAGGCTGGCACCACAGGCTTTGAGCATGAGTTGGTGATGTCAATGTAACAAGCTATCAAAAGTTATCCTATAACAAAACAAAAGACCAGATTTTAGTAGTAGAGAGCAAAAGTCCAGTGTTAGTATCCTGGGTGTTGGCAAGGCATGTCCTTTCTGAGACTCAGTGGAGTGACTGTTTCCTCCTCCTTTTCAACTTCGATGGCCCTCTGATTTCCTTGGCACATTGTGCCTTCGTCCATCTTCAAAGCACCTGGGAGGCATCTCCAGCCTTTCTGACATGACCCCTCCCCTCTTCTTGAGGCAGTTTTCATTATCCTGGGTCAGTTGATTGTTACAGGACAATCCCCCATCATTAGGTGAACTGCATAGAAACTGGGAGTCTGAGCGATCATACGTGTTTCCCAGTCTTCAGATGAGGTTGGGGACATTTTTGGGAGGCATCTTTGCTTTCCATGATCTCTGTATCTACTTTACAGAGGAAGGGATCACAGAGCAGGGATCTTACTCAGCTCACAGGTCCATCATCTGTGGGATCAGGACTTGAAGGCTGGTGGGTCTGACCTGAAGCTGAAGAAAAGCTACTTGATCAGCCCTGGCTAACAATTTCTTGTTCCCCACCTGGTAATAAAGACAAGCAAGAGCTCACTCAGCTTCAATTGCTGTGCAAATATTTTACTCATTTATATTCAGGACAAATGTGGATTCACAGTGACATGCATTTCACTAAGTAGGATAAAAATCATCCTGAGAGTAAACACAGCTGCAAATGGTGAAGGGGCTACTTCCTAGGCATTGTGTGGCCAAGACAGTGTGTACTGGGTCTCCGTATCACAAAGGGACCAGGTGGACACTGAAAGGCAAATGCTGGAACCCTCCCAGGAAATGATGATATGTTTCATTAGCCCAAGAAGTGGAAGATTCTGTGCTCAGCTCTGCCTGAGGGACTGATGTGTACTGTGAGCTCAGCATGGTGTACTTTTCAATCATCCAGGTCTCTTGCCTGATATTTTTACAGTGAAGGCAAGAGGACCTTGTTTTCTAAGATTTATTCTGATGGCTATATTGGTCAATCTCTGGTCTATGTGACACCAGCTAAGCAGGGGAAGGAAGCCATGGTCTCTTGGGAGAGTCTCACACGGACTTTAGAAGGCAACAGAGGACAGAATACAGGTAGAGCTTGATAGAAGTCTCCAGCTAGGCAAGGAACAAGTCAGTTTAAGAGGAGCTGACCCCAGAGTGGGGTGTCTTAGGATGCTGTCAGAACACTTTCTTCACAGCTGCATTTGGCCTCCATCCATCAGGAAAGGCTAATGGGCAGTTGAGGGATAAGCCAGTGTGCCTCAATTCAAGAAAAGAACCTGTGTCACCTTTTGTGCCTTCAGCCCCTGCCTGTTATATGGAACTATATAACCCTCATGTGTGTGGTTTCCCAAAACCAAATTTCCACCTCTTTCTCACCTAGTGTAAGAGAGAAGGAGGGGAAAAGGGAACTTAGTTCTTCTCTAAAACAATCAGTTTTGTAAAGTTGGGCTTACTCAAGCCGATGTTTGACACCTGGCACTGCCTCACATAGTGAGCACAGGCCAATCAGAGAGCTGTGTGCCTTCTAAGGTATGGAAACCAAGCACAATTAACATCCAGGTCAGTGGTTTTGGTCTACCCTGAGAAAAAGCTGATGGCATTGACCTCACAGACAGGATACAAGCATATGGCTTGTTGTAGGTAAGAAGAGCAGACCAATTTGCAAGACCCAGCCACCCATTTCTTGACTAAGAAGAGGAAGCTGGGAAGGTTCACTGTGGTGTTAGAGCATAGGATATAGGGACAGTACACGTATTGAAACCTTTGGCAAGGATCTTGAAGATGTGTCTTCAAAGATCTCTACCAAAATGCTGAGAGTTTCTTCCATGAGTTTCAGCAGGGAACCTAGGTCAACCAAAGAAAGAATTCCATAGAATCCATCTCCTGGGTGAACAGCCTGCAGCCTCAGTTCCCACTCAGCCCATGTTCTTTCTTAGCATGAGCTTCTTTGCCATTGCATTGGTCCCATAATTTAAATGTTCTTTAGGAGTGCAGAGAAGACAGTGATAGTACCTGTGGATGTCTGACTGGACCTGCAGTGGGCATGCAGACAGAGGTGCTGTGCAGTGGACTTAGTATGACTATGTCCTCCATGGCTTTGTCTCTACCGCAAGCTAGCTTCTCACTCTGCCGGTAGTCATCGTAGTCATCTAACTCCATGATGGCTTCTGTTACTAAAGAACCCTGACCTTTCCTGGAGAGACGTAAAGAAAATGTATTTGCTATAAGGTGCCATCAGACAAAAGAAAAGACTGTCCAAGCCAGCTTGTGAGACAATGCATTTACTGTGGTTGCTTACATGGATAACTCAAAGGCAACCATACCAGCAGCCAGTCCTCTGGGCCACTTAAGCACAGGTGCACTGATGAGAGTCCTACTCCAGTCAATTGCTTATCTCTTATAGGATCTCCTAAAGCAGTAACCCCATGAAGAGCTTATAAAAGTCTCATGAGGGTCCCATGAGCCTTGTAAGGCTCTCCCTCCACAAGAGCATTTGAATAGACTGAGACTGGCTCATGTGCATGCTCACAACTACTCTGATAGTGGTGGGCGTGGCCAGTGTAGAGGGACCTGCTTCCTTTCTTCTAGCTTTTTAATTTTTTCACACCTTCTTCTATTATGTTCCTTGATGTCCCTGAACCCTTGGAGAGGGAACGAACACACACACACACACACACACACACACACACACACACACAAAGACAGAGAGAGACAGAGACTCACACACACACACACAGACTCACACAGAGAGAGATAAAGAGAGACAGACAGACAGACACCACACACACACACACACACACACACACACACACACACACACACACACACGGGAATGGTTTCCATTTAGGGCTGAGCATTAGTTACTGTGCTTCAGCAATGCAATAGACACTTGTTCTCAACAGTCTCAGTCATCATGAATGAAACCTCTGCAATAACTGTTGCCCATTGTCAAAATAATGCTCCTTTGACTCTGAGCAGACAGCAGCAGAATCTACATGCATAAGCAAAATGTTTGGAAGAATTTGCTAGGCACATCACATCTATTTGGCCTAACAAAGCAAAAGCCTCTCCTCTGAGGTCTGTATTTTCTGAATTCTCGGGCAGGTTTTCCTGGATTGTAGTACCAAACATGGGTTCCCTCCTGTGGACCAGACCTTAAATTCAACCAGAAAGTGGTTGGTTGTTCCTATGACAACCGTGCCACAGTTGTACTCATGGAAATACCTTGCTTGGAATGCTGACAGGGAGGAATGACCACCTCTGCCTCTGCAGGTTGTGACTGCCTGGAACTCAGGTGCAGATCACACCCCAAGGATCTCACTGAATGCATATTTGCCTCACCTACCACTATTGAACTCCATGATTTCCAACTAAGTTCTGACCACAGATTATTCCTGATGCATGCTGAAATTGTCAGGGTGACCCCTCTACTCCAAACAAACATTGTTTCAGAGATACAGGGGATTTTATGCTGGCTAATGAGTGACATTTCATGAATTCTATAACTTAACATGTGTTTGCTTATATCAATATATATTCATATTTTATAAGAACATCTACTGTGTAATTTCATATTATTGGAATTGTGATATCATCATGTACATACATCTTAAATTTCTAATATTGTGAAATCTTCCTCTGAAGGGATCAATCAATACACACTCCCACTGATGTATTCTGTACCAGCACTGTACATCACCAGAACTTAATGTAAAGCCATTCTTTATTTCAGTTGGCATTTCTTTAATTTTGAATGATTCTCAGGGGTTTGTTGGCCATTTGTTTTGTGTTTCTGGGAATACATTCACGTTTGTCTTTCTCGTTGAATTATAGGGACTCCTGTAAATTGAGTGATTGATGTGTTTGACTATTATCTTTCCACTATTTTTCCTGAGCTCTGATCTTTTCCATAAAACAGTTTGTCCATGATTTTTTTTTTATTCTGAGAAAATATATGTAGCATACAGCTTACCAGTTAGCCACATTAAAATGTACACTTAATGGCATTAAGTTTATTTACAATGTTGTACACCATCACCACTTCTAAAGCCTTTCCATCTTCCCAAACAGAAGCTCTATCAGGATTTGACAGTAGCTTTCTGTGCTCTCCTCCCCTTGGCTCCTGGCACTTTCCCATCACCTTCTGTCTCTAGAGAAAACCATCTGTACACATGCCAGAAGGGTACAGATTAATCCATGTGCATCTCGCCTGTGTCACTTAACACAGGGTCTGCAACGTTTATTCGGGTTATAGTCCGTTTTAGAGCTTCATTCCTTTTATGGATAATGACATTCCATCAGGTACAAATGTTACATTTTGTTTATTCATTCATCTGTTGAGGACATGCGTCATTTTCACTTTCTGGCTGAGTGCTACAAAAATTAGCAGAAAAAAAAAATGCTACCCTGGGTCTGGCGAGATGCCTGAGTAGTTAAGAACTACTCTTACAGAGGACCTGGGTTCAGTTTCTAGCATCCACATGATGGCTCATAACTGCTTTTAATTCCAGTTCTGGGGGATCTGACATCTGCTTTTGGACCTTGTAGGGGTCCTGCATATGTATGATGAATATATACTCATGCATCTAAGAAGTTATAAAAATTATTGATGCCCTATGTTTAAACATCTTTAGCAGTAACTTAATTGATTTCCACAATGATTATACTGCTTATTGTACATCATTGGTTGCAAGGCTCACAGCACTTACCCTCCTCCTCTGCTGACATTTGTTTATTTCTGTTCTGTTGTCCCTGTTGTAAGCATACTTACACCCATCATCATGGATGTGAAGCTGTGTGGAATCGTGTGTTTGATTTTCATTCATTTAATGACCGATAACATTAAGCAACTTTTCCTAGGCTCCTTGGCCATTGTAGATGCCTTTTTGAAGAAATGTCTACTTAAGGCCTCTCTCACATTTTACTGGGTTGTTTTATATTGTGTTGAGTGGTAGGCATCCTTGGACTTCCACATACAATTTGCAATTTCCACTTAGCTGAGGAGTGTCTCACTCCACTTGTACAGTGTGTGATGCACAAATAGTTTTTGTTTTCATTTTGAGCTTGTCCAATTTATTAGTTTTTTATTGACCATAGTTTTTAGATTTATTTTTATTTTTTTTACTATGTCCTTTGGGGGAAGGTAAGTGTGCATGTGCAAATACAGGTGCCCACAAAGTCCAAAAGAGAGTGTCAGGTCCTCTAGAGCTGGATTACAGGCTGTGGTGAGTCATCCTATATAGATGTTGGGAACCAAACTCTGTCCTATGCAAGAGTGGTATGCACACTTAACCACCAAGCCATCTCCACAGCCTCTCACATTGACTGTATTTATCATGTCATATTTAGGACATTATTGTGAGGTCTAGTTTCTGAAGCTTTCTTTTTGCTTGTTACTAATACCTTTTGGATTCTCAGTTCTTCAGTCCATGTCCAGTCTATCTGAGTGACGACAGACTACATGCATCTTCCAGACTGGCCTCATAAGTTCTTTCCCGTGTCTCTGTGTGCCTTGTAAACTGGTTCAGCTAGGCATTCTGGGTACTTTCAGGTGGACACTCTTCAGGACTTGTTCCTACTTTGTGGAAATTGCTGACCTGGCTTGCTGCTAGCTGGTACAAACCACTTCTGACTTTTCATGTGAACCTCAGGTCGTATGTTGTCTCCTTTATACATTATCACAGCTCTTTCTGCTCCATAATCCCTGACGTCAGTAGAAGATGGCAACTGTCTTAGTCAGGGTTCCTATTCCTGCACACACATCATGACCAAGAAGCAAGTTGGGGAGGAAAGGGTTTATTCAGCTTACACTTCCACATTGCTGTTCTTCACCAAGGAAGTCAGAACTGGAACTCAAGCAGGTCAGGAAGCAGGAGCTGATGCAGGGGCCATGGAGGGATGTTACATACTGGCTTGCTTCCCCTGGCTTGCTCAGCTGGCTCTCTTATAGAACCCAAGACTACCAGCCCAGGGATGGCACCACCCACAATGGGACCTCCTTCTTGATCACTAATTGAGAAAATGCCTTACAGCTGGATCTCATGGAGGCATTTCCTCACCTGAATCTCCTTTCTCTGTGATAACTCCAGCCTGTGTCAAGTTGACACACAAAACCACCCAGTACAGCAACCTCTTCCAGGACTGCCCTTATGGATAACAGTGCTCATAGGCTCCTAGGTGTGGAGGGATGATTTTAATCACTGGCAATGGCAGTGAGACCAACCCAATCAATGTATTGTGTGTGAATTCCCCTTTGATATTGTACTCTTAAAGTTGGTCAAATTTGCAAATATTTTATTTGTGATCTATGTGATTTTATATCTGGATAAAACTCATCTACTCATGTTGAGATTATTGGAAATGATCAAAAAGCCTCCTAAACAATAGCCAACCCTACACACATTTATCTTGAATAGTATCTGTATAATTACTGGGCATTCTTTGTAGTTGAGGTTATCATTGATCATGGTCTCCCTGGAGTGGGCTAGGTGAAAGGTTAGAGCTGCCCCCATTCCCCTTGATGACCTGTCCCTGCATGTCTGCTCACCACTAAGAAAGTCAACACCAAAGATAAGTTGATACAAACTTGTCACAGTCACTTGTCACAGCCAAACTAGAATCATCCATTTGCACACACAGGAAGGAGAAGCACTTAGAAGACAGTGCAGACTCCCATGGATGAGCTGGAAGCCTCTATATCTGGCCCTCTCATCCTACTAATAGCTGCATAGCCCATGTTGAGAACAGAGTTATGTGGACATACTGGTTGAGCATGGTCAACTCCTAGGATCCTAAATGGGGGCCATAAAAGTGTAGGGTTTGATATTTTATTTATTTTTGATTGATGGGAATTTCAAACACGAGTATAGTGTGTTTTGATCAAGTGCACCCATTCATTTCCTTCCCTCCAATCCCACCTCTACCACTGCCTTTCCCTCCCAATTTCAGTTTTCTTTTCAAATCAAAACAACTCATAGAGTCCACTAGTACTGCCAGTGTGTTCATGGGCATAGGGCCATCTATTGGAACAAAGATAGCCTCTTAGGAAAAATATCCATGAAGAATACTGACTCTCTCTCTCTCTCCTAAGCAGCCATCAGTAACTGCACTGGCTAGTTTTGTGTGTCAACTTGACACAAGCTGGAATTATCACAGAAGAAGGAGTTTCAGTAGAGAAAATGCCTCCATGAGATCCATTGGTAAGGCATTTTCTCAATTAGTGATCAAGGTCGGAGAGCCCCTTATGAGTGGTACCATCTGTGGGCTGGTAGTTGTGGGCTCTATAAGAAAGCCAGCTGGGCATGCCAGGAGAAGCAAGCAAGCCAGTAAGCAGCATTCCTCTAGGGCCTCTGCATCAGCTCCTGCTCCTTGACCTGCCTGAGTTCCAGTCCTGACTTCCTTTCGTGATGAACAGCAATTGGAAGTGTAAGCTTAATAAACCCTTTCCTCCACAACTTGCATTTTGGTCATGATGTTTGTGCAGGAATAGATACCTTGATTAAAACAGTTACCAATAGTTCTTCAGCTAGGAGCAGGACTTTCTGACCTCCCCCACTCTATGATGGTATTCAGTCTGGCTTGATCTTTCACAGGTCTTGTGGATATTGTCACTCCCTCCATTACTTCACATGAGCAACTGGCCCATTTTCTTCAGAAAACCGTTTCACTGTAGTGATCCACCACCCCTGGACTTTGCAATCTTTCCACACACAGCCCGTTTCCATGATGATTACAGAGCTTTGAGTGTTTGAGTATTTTATTGTGTCCTGTTTAAGGCTCAATGATCCACAATCTTATTCTCTGCATTTTGGGCAGGCATGGGTCTCTGTGTTAATTACCATCGACTGTAAAAGGAAGCTTCTCTGTGAAGGTGGAGAGATGCAATATTCTATGGGGAGAGCAGTAAATGTTGAGTCGTTGTAATATTATGCCAACTTTGGATGAATAATAGTATTAAGTTCTCCCCTAAGCCCTAGGACCTAACTAATCTAAGGTTTTGGGTCCCATTAATGGTGCCAAAAATAAGTCCTATCTTGTGGAGTGAGTCTTAAATCTATTTTGAAAGTGGCTGGTTACTTCCATGACATGAATGGTATTATTGCACCTATGGGCATATCTTACTAAGCTGTTCATTATCGTATATGGAAGGGTTCACAGACTGATCATTTTCTCCCCTAGTATGCATAGTAACTTCAGCATTATGAAAGCTAATCCTAATAGAGATGAAGTTTCCAGGTCTGTACCCAATGGTAAGTGTAGTATTTTAAAAGAAAATCTAGGGAGGTGGAAGTAGGAAGATCAGGAGGTCAAAGACAGTCTTGACTAGATAAAATTCTATAATAAATACACGAGAGAGAGGGAGAGAGAGACAGAGACAGAGACAGAGACAGAGACAGAGAGAACTACGTGCACCGAAATAATTATCCTGGGGTTTCACACTTGTTAAGAGCAGGGGCACTAGGCCTTCCAGGAAGGACACAGCAAAGGGGAGGATATGGCCCAGGTAGCAGAGCAGGGACCTGGAGGCACAATCTACCAAGCTGACTCCACCCCTCCCCTCCCCACTGTCAACATTACGACTGGCTTACAGAGATAGTAGATTTGAGAGTATACAGACACAGAATCAGAAAGCTAGGCCACCTTTGTTATCCTGGGATCACAATCTGTGCCGTGGGTCAGAAATGACCAGGCTCTGGAACCTTCCCTCACTCATCCTTGCTCTCTTGTGGCCATACAGGACATCCCAGGACACCAATGCATGTTTGCCATTCCACCATTTTGTGCAGTATTTCCAGCTTGGGGACACTCCCAAACACGTGGGCTTTGGAAACAGAGGCACGGTCTATAGTGAAAATCCTATGGTATTCGGCATGGGCCTGTGACTATTGCAATGGATGGAGGGAGTCTCTGGGTACTAGGAGACTGAACTGGAGAAGCTAGCACTTCAGCAGTCAGCTGGCAAAGAGGCAGTGCTCATACCAGCTTGGGAAGGGCTGATCCTGAGGGTGGAACATTGGTTGGTTTTCCTCTTATTTACTCTTTAAGCCCATTTGAAGGGATGGTGATGTCTGGAGGCACAGGGACTGGGATGGCTTCTGTGACATCAGCAGTCAGCTATCTTTTCTAATGAAATGCATAGGAATATACATCAAAGATAGCAAGTTTTGCAACTAATGTCAGTGTCTAAGAAATCCAGTTAGTTTTCAGGTGGGCTGGCTTGAGCACCTCAGCTGCCTACTGGCTTCCAGAGTCTGACCCTTCAGCTGTGTTAATACGATGTTTCTTTCAGCTGAAAGCAGTGATGGATCCAGTTCAGAAGATGGCAGTGAGGACCAAAGTGTGAAGACCAAGAGGAATAGGTAGGTGTCACTGTTCTATCCTATTGTGTCTTCCCTTGATGCTTTGGTGCTGTGAAGAGAAAGTACTTTGACTGCATTGAATTTGAACAAAAAATTAGTTTAACTGGGAAGCAGATGGCTGGATTATCTCTTGGCACCTGCTCGGGGAACCTTGCTAGAAGTTCAGGGTCACATGCTCAGCTTCCAGAACCACATGGAAATGGCCTTGGTGGCCTGCTGTTCAGGGCAGACCTGTGCTGCATCAGATACTAAATCAAAGCAGGAAGTTCTGGCTGGACATTGCATCTCTGGGTCTTGCTTGCAATCCATGCAACCCTTGTCTCAGAAGTTCCTCTGCAAGTAAAACTGTGGACCTGTCTGCAGAAGTGCTTGTGGCGCCTAGTGACATGCAGGAATCTATCAAGTTGGCTTGTCATTGCATGGCAGCAAGTGTGGGATGGAAAATCTGTTCTTTCTCTTTTAATGGTCTCTCACAAGGCCACTGGTCTGTCCTGTGTACTTCATGTCATATACAGGGTCTACTCTGGGGCAATATAGGTATCTAAGTCCTCAGAACAGGACAGATGGAAGGATGTGGGTGCAAGCACCTTTGTGGGCTGAGAACAATGGGGTTGAGGCTCAAATGCCAAGCAGTACTTCTAAGGCTCCTCATGAATTTAGTTGTCTTTGGTGTAGGTAGGACCTGGATGGATATCCTACTGGAACCTGGGTGTTGCTTGGCCCCATCAAGAATCTTCCCCAGTACACCTCCTCTCTGGAACTCCCCCAGTCCTTGACCAAAAATTCAAAGGTGTTAGTCAAGCATGTTTGTCAAGCATGCTGGTAGCATTTCCTCTTCTAAAAATGTCCCTTAGAAGAAGCAGGCATTTGGCATAATAAACAATGAGATCTTGCTTCATCTCCATTATCCATTTTCATTTCTTTGCTCCTGCATCCTGAGATATTTCAGTAAACAAAGGGATGGTGTGGGAACCAAGTGCTGGGCTAGTGTTCCTAGACAGATGAAACTTAGAGTGGATTCCTCTTTCTAATGAATGCATCAGTTAGACTGGAGGGAGAAACGGGGGAGTTCAGAACCAAGAGGAAACTCACAGAACTTTACAGAATTATGCACTAAATTTTAAGCAAAAACCAAAAGTATGCAGGTGAAAGGCCGGGAACTGTTTTTCTCCTCCCTGGGCTCCTACATGCTGTGCCTCACTCTGGAGGTGGTGCTGGGGTGAGCTGCCATGAAGCTGCCATGCATCACACTCTGTGTGACCCTGGGGTCAAACCTCTCATCCCAATCTTGGGGTTTTCTGCTTTCTGACGGCCTCAACCCTTGCCCTTAAAAGGCCACTTCCACTTTGTAGGAGGGTCGAAGAAAATCTATGTGGCCACAGATTTTTATTCAGGGCCTTTGATGGTTCAAGGGTTCTAGGAATGGGAGGAAGGGCAGCTTTGGGGCTTCCATGTCCACACCAGGACTGCCAGTCAAGCTGTCCTAGCTGGTTTGTGTACCCAGGCCCCGAGTTTGAAACACAAGACAAGCTCCCCGTGGTGCAGGGGACATGGACTGGCCTCAGATTCTGAGCAGTTGGCATTTAAATAACAGCAAAACATTAATTCTGGTTTTAATCATCTGAATGACTTCCAGAATTAAAGACTGACTTTGAAACAAGCACAGATGTTTCCTGTGGAGCTGCTCCAATGTCTGCAGTTGTGCACATGTCTATCCACTGCAGCTGTGGGAGGGGCTGGTGCCTGTGGCATGCTGGTGTGCCTCCAGGCTCACCAGGTCCTCACCTGGGCTGCTTTGGTAAGACTGTGTCTGCCTAACAGACTTGGGCAGAAAAATGTTCTGTAGCCATGAAGCAGTGAGACTGAGGACCTAGCATATTCTAGGAAGCTCTGGAAATCAATCATTTCTGAGTTGGTGTATAGAGAGAGGCTAGGTCTTCCCTATGTTTGCAGAAGGTGGGTTTGCTCAGGGCAAGCAAAGGCAAGCTTTCTCTGATGTGAAGAAGGTAGGCCACCCACCCTGTGTTCACAGAAGTTGAGTCTTCCCTTGTATGCATGCACAGAAAATGGGCCTGACCTGTGTGTGTGTTGAAAAAGGATCTGATTCGTTTGTCTGCCTGTGCCTTGTAGAAGGCAACCCTGTTGTGTCTGCAGCCCCATTGTGATGCAGCTTCTTACTACACATTTTTCTGCTGTGCCCATGAAACTTCATGTCCCACTGCATTTTGCCAGTGGCACCTGAGAAGTCTTGGCACTATATACGTTTGATATTACAGAATATAATCTTGACCTGCTCCTTTAGTATAAATAACATTTTTTTTCTACTTTCAAAAGCACTGAAAACTCTATTGCAAGGGGTAATCGCCGGCCCAATATGTCATGATATATAGAAACAGGGGCTAAATGATGATGGTGGTGATTCTAGATTCTTCTCCGCCCCTGCATTTTTGATGAGCTCTGGCACAGCTGATACCCACTTGGGGCATTCAAACACAGATGGAATTAAATTGATTGTGCGGATAATGTAGGCGCAAATGATACTTCTCCTAAAATTCCCTTGGAGGAGAAATATGTCACAGTGACAAGCTTTCAAAACACAAAAGTATTTTAAACTACCTGGTGAGTGCCATCTCCGAAAGCTTGTTATTTACTATTTAGTGGAATGTGTTTCTGATGCAAACTCACCCATCTTCCTGGGGACCAGAAAATTGACTTACTGCTGCGTGTCCTCTTCTCATGCAGTGCTTGGCAGCCCTGCCACTTCCTACCTTCTGAGGAGTGGGTCATTTTATTGTTTGGACCTGCTTTTGGAGTATGCCATCTATTTCAGGGAGTTGAGACTTTACTTCAAATTCAAATGGGATCATTTGGGGAGAACTCAGCCAAAAGATGTCATCTAGTTTAGAAATCAGAATGGAAGTAACCAGGAAACATTATAGGGAAGGTGTCATGAGCATAGATGGCAGCTTGCCCTGTCCTGAGAAGCCAGGTTTTGCCAGGCAAGTTCCCACTGAGTAGATGAACTTTGTCCTTCATTTACCATTGGCACGTTGACTTTGATATGGTTTTGATATTTCCATGACACTGGTATAGGTTTCTTCCACTATGTTGACTAAATGATGGGTCACATTGCCTCTAATATTTTGGGGTGCAATTGGTGACTTTGGATGTACAAAGCTGACTGTCTACTGACATGAAAGTGTCAGACCAAGTAGAGTATTTTGGTAGTGAATCTTGACTATCAATTTGGAAGGATTTAGAATTACCTAGGAGACACACATTTGCATGTATCCACAAGGGCATGTCCAAAAAGGTTTAACTGTAGGGATAAGATCCACCCTGAATGTGAACAGCAGCATTCCACTGTCTGAGATCCCAGACTGGTTAGAATGGAGGAAGCCAATGGAGCTCCAGCATTCATTTCCTCTCACCTCTCGACTATAGACACAATGTGGTCAGTGTCTTAATTCTCTGCCATCAAGCCTTCCGTGATGTAATGGACTGTGCCCCAAAGCTATGAGTCAAGATCAAGTCTTCGATACCTTGCTTTTGTTGGGTGTTTTGTCACAGCTGTAAGAAAAATAACTAACATAGGTACCTTTGAAATCACAGACAGCTCTACCTGAAGACCCAAGATGCTAGAATGAATGAAAAGTAGCCTTCTGGCATCTTGTTGCTTTCTTTAAATCTGCCTCTATTGATCAACTCCCAGAGACCAAGATTTCCCAGATGGAACTGGGATGTAAAGCAATTTCAGACCCTAAGAAGAGGTGGGTCCTACAAAGACTCTCTACCCTTGTGATCATGAGATTCTCTTCCAGGAAATGTATGACTATGATTCATCCTCTTATAGGTCTTTATTCCAGACATGATCCTAGGGCAAAGTGAGTCCTTTCTGAACAAATGAATGCCATCATCCAAAAGACAAACACAAGGATTTAATAGTAACTTTCAATCCTGGGCTAACAAGGCCAAGATGGGAGGTTTTGAAGCTCCCAATCCCTGGACAGTCCTCAAGCCAAGTCCATCCCTGAATAGTGTTGTCTGGGGTTTGTGGGGAGGTGCTGTCTGTGAAATCAGACAATGGTTGTCAGCTTGTCAGCAGGAAGGAGGCCAGCATACAGAGAGAGCCCCTGTCCTCACAGTGTAAGCTGAGCCCTTCTCCTTCCTACCTCAGTCTCTTAGTTAATTTTCTAAACACTGTGACCAAACACCATGGCCAAGGTTAATTTATAAAAGAAAATGTTTAATTGGACCTACAGTCTGATGATTAGAGGCCATGATGCTGAGCAAAAGCATCATGGCAGGAATAGCTGAAAACTCACATCTTGATCTACAAGTAGGAGACAGAATTCATGGGAATGCATGTTCAAAGCCCCTCATGACACATCTCTTTCAAAAAGGCCACACACCCCTAATCCTTCCCAAACAGCTCCACCAACTGGAGACCAAATATTCAACCATTCTGAAAAATCAACTGTTTAAAAATGCTCTAAGATGATGCTCTGAAATCACATCTCTTAAGATTCCCCTGGATAACAATAGAATTCTTTGCCTCTCTGTGCCAGCCCTCATGGTCTGCCTAATTTCCTGGGGACCTTGTGGGACAAGAGAAAGTGTGAGATCCTTGTAGTCTTTGGCATGTGCAGTGATGAACAAATTTTTCACCTCTACTTACCTTTTAAGCAATCCCTTTCAGTTAGTTCATTCTTACAGGTAGACAATTGACTACCTAGAAATCTGTGGCTTTACAGATGGTGTTGGGCTTGTTCCATGTTTCTAGGCGTTCTACACAGGACCCTTCATTGACATCTGCCTGTGAGAAGACTGAGTGCAGAAGCAGCCAATTGTCATAGGCTTTCAATTTGTCTTTTTAAAGCTACAACATGAACAGTCCCTTGAATTTATTTGCTTTCTGAAAGTGACGAAGAGACTCATGTATTTCCTACTTGGGGGGTGGATTAGCCAGGAGACCACTGTGTTACAACCTTGGATGCCATGTCTAGACACACAGTTATTACCTTGTGGGTGGGGTCAGGTGAAGTCTTTATTTCCCATCAAGCTTTTCATTTAAATTACGAGAAGTCTGAAATCTTGATGGTATGAAGCCAGTCTAGAATCCTGGCCTCTCCTTGTTCTCTATTGGTTCTCATCTGTTCCCTACTTAGCTGCCATCCATTTCACTTATACCCAATGTGTTGTGAGCACTTGACCTTTGTTGTCCATGGGCAGAGAGCTGGCAGGCATCCTTGGGATGATCCAGGCTGGCAGAGAACTTGGAAATAAAATTGTTACTTCTGATCTTCCATCTCATGAAGGGGATAGACTATTGCAGACTCTCCTCCAAAGGGTCTCTGTTCTTATGTTCTGTTCAGGAACCCTACAGTCTGGTGGTTGTTAGAGGACCCTGGGCTTCCTGAACTCTACAGCACAGCTCTATGCACATGCAGGCCCTTCTTTATGGCTGTGGAGCAGCACCAAGCCACTCTTACATGAAGAAAGGAAGACATTTCTTCTCCACCCCAAGGTTCTATCTTACTAGTTTATCAATCTATATGCATGGCCTTATATACTCAACCCCAGTATGGTTCAGATCTGATTGCATCCCCATCTTGCTAGCAGGACACAGAATTCTGAGATAATGCTGCCAGATAACCACACAGTCTCAGTTCCGCTATGGGCTATAGAACTCACCACGACTCAGGAAGGCAGGCAAAGTGCATAGGTGAATGGACCTCTCCAGATGACATGAATCCAGCACTCCTCATTTGTCATGCACTAAACAAATATCTGTCACCACCTAGTGTTTAGGGTGCACAGGCAGAGGCATAGAGAACAGTCCATGATCTGGGGCCTCAGGGTTGTGTTATGCTGGTGTTTCTGGTTCTGGGGGACTATGCATCCCCTACTTCAGCAGCCAGCTTTAATATCCAACTCTACTCTGCTTCTGTCTTCTGCGTTCTCCCCTCTGCACAGAGAGGGACATTTCCATTGTTTAGCAACTTTCTCCATCAAGACCAGCAGCCCACAGACCCAAAGGACAGTTAGGCTTTCTAAGATCGCTACAGCTTTTTAAAATTGCTAGACAGTTTCTTAAGTGAGCAGGTAGTTTGTGAGGTGTGGGAAACGGAATAAGGCAAAGCTGGCTGGTTGGTGCTCACAGGAGAGTTGGGGCATAGTTCCTTCCCAAAGGCCCATCTACAGTCAGAAACCGTCTTGCAGAATTGAACTAGTCAGTGTTTATTGTGTGGTTATAGTCTGCCACGGATTCTACACACATTACCACAGGAACACAGAAGGCCACTGTCAAGTGGACCAGGATATCCACTTTTCCTTAAATAAAACAAATTATCAACAGCTCAGTCCAGCCCAAACCCTTCAAAGGCACTAAAGCTACATAAGCCCTTCTCATCTCCCATGAAGGACATTGTGGTTTTCCATGTAACAAATAATAGCATATTTCTGATCTGTGTGGCTGTTACTCTACTATAGAGACCATTCTGATTAGGGAAGGAAGGTGGTGATAATTCTGGGTGATCACCAGCCAGCAAGACAAGAAAGACAGTATGTGCTCCTCAGGGGGAAGCTGTATGAGGGCCTTGTCTGAAGGCAGGATAGCACCAGGAAGGAGGCAGTGTGAGGGAAGCATGTGGGTGCATCTGTAACACTCAGATTAGACAGAGCCATTCTGTCAGAGCACACAGCCCTGGAGCTGGTGGGAGAGAGAAGCCAAGCGACTCTCCTGTTAATGCTGCTGAAGCAGACCCCACAGTGAGGAAGGCAAATGACTACTTCCAATTTCAAAGCTGTGACTATCTTACCTTGAATTGCAGACGAATTCAACACAGTAAACAAAATACACCTAACCCTCAAAGTTCAATTTCCTTGCTCCACAACCACCAGTCACCCAGGGAGGAGTCTCAGTGATGGATTGTGTACATTCGGTTGGCCTGTAGGCATGTCTGGGTAAGGGGATCTTTAATTCATGGCCTCCACAAATACCATATAAATTTAATTTGTAAATAATTTAGGCTAATGGCTTAATGTAAGCATTAAAAAGAAACCATTAATAATCTTCTGACATTATCATGTGCTCTCCTGTTATAGAGGGTTTAAGTTTCCTTGATTTTTTTTTTCTTGCAAGTTCATGTTTTGAACAAGTGTCTCAACCAAGTTCAGATTCAGCATATTGTTGTCATCTTGCTTAAGTTTCTTTTAACCTATGGACTTATGCCAACCACTCTTCATCTGTTACTTCATTGTCACATTACAATTTCTTTACAGTGCAAGGTACTAGACCATGTGACTATGTACCTGGAATCACAAAGAACAAACTTTAACTTGGTTTATTGTTGGCAGGAATATCACCTGGTGATGCTGGAGAGATCCTTTCACCAGCAGTTGGCCACAGCTGGTCATGCCATAATGGGATGTAGGGGGGGATCTGATCTGTTAATACTTTTTTTCCAGACTGTCAAACACTGGTGTCTGAATTCTGCACTTAATAGTTTGATTATTGCTCTTAATATTGTTTTGCCTTTATTATTGTATGTGTTTATGATGGGTGTGGGGAGATACATGTATGGTGTGATATATATATCAGATATATCACGTGTGTGTGTGTGTGTGTGTGTGTGTGTGTGTGTGTGTAGGTCAAGGGCACCTCTGTTGAGTGGGTTCTTTCCTTCCTTCTTTACATGGGTTTCAGGGATCAAGTTCAAATCATCAGGCTTGTGTGGCAAGTGCCTTTATCCACTGGTCTACTTTCTGTTGCTGTGATGAACACCCTAACCACAAACCTCTGAAGGGAGGAAGGATTTATTTGGGCGCACAGTTCCATGTACCGGTCCATAATTATTGGGACATCAAGAGCAGAGAAAGAATGAATGTCTACATGCGCTCTTGCTTGCTCACTGTGCTCAGCTCCATATTTCCATCATACAGTGGCAGGATCCTCTGCCTAGGTAATGATGCCACCCTCATGAGGCTGGGTTTCCTCACATCAATCAAATGAATTAAGACCTTCCCTGTATATGCCCACAGACCAACTCAATGTAGAGAACCCTCTATTGAGACTCCCCAGGCGATTATAGGTGCTAAGTGCTTGATGCCTCTCTCTCAATGTTGATTTCCAAAGCAGCCTGCAACCCCTGGTATCCTCCACAGCTGATCTGCTTGTTATGAGCTCCTGGGTTTAACATGTTTTTAAAATGGTGGAAAGAGAAGCTCCTTAGCGATTATTGTTTGTTGTCGCAGGTTACGCTACCCAAATATGGAGGTGCTGTTTTACATTTGGATACTTCCTTACCTGTGTTTCCGTGTGCTCCGTTGCACCACTGTTCACTTGTTGGAGACTCCCAGCCTACTCTTCAGGTTTTTACTCTACCGTGCCACTTTCTCTGGGTCCTGGTCCTTTCCTTCTTGACTTCTAATCATTTCTTAATATCAATTTGTTTATTACTGCAGTGTATATGTGTGTGCATGGTCTCTCCGACTGTGTGTGTGTGTGTGTGTGTGTGTGTGTGTGTGTGTGTGTGTGTGAGAGAGAGAGAGAGAGAGAGAGACAGAGACAGAGACAGAGACAGAGAGACAGAGACAGATGGACAGAAACAGAGAGAGATGACGAGGTCAGAGGACAACTTTGTGGAGGGTTTTCTCTCTTCACCTTTGTGTGGGCATCAGGGATTGAACTCAGGTGTGTGGCCACTGGGCAGCCCAGCCTTCTTTACTCACTCACAGTCCTAGCTCACTGGCCCCTCAACTTCTCTTTCTGTTAAGACACCATCACCCTTGGTCACACTTCCGTTCTGACTACTGTGTTTTTCTGTTCTGTTCTCCTTTTAGTTTGAAACATGTCCTGGGTTTTCTTAGACCCCCTTTTCAGATCTCTATTTTCCCAGTTGCCTCCTCCCTCTTGCATCCTGTTCTTTTTTGTGCTGCTATTTAGCAGCATCTATTATATTCTTTCTAAAGTTTCCAGCTCACTTTCTGTAGTTACACTCTTCTCAGGCTATGCCATCCTTGCCCCCTTGCTGGTGGGCACACTATTTTGTCCACATTCTCATCTGTCCTGCCTGTGAGTGGGACCAGGCTTCCATTTGGTTGTCCATGTTGAAGTTGTGTGGTGATGGGGTAGGCTCAGGGCTGTGATCCTGACCTCAGCCCAGCACCTCTCCTGAGTAAGGGACAGTGAGGTCCTGTGTCCTGGCTCCGTGCTCTCTTCCCCATGGCTCCCTTGGCTGCCCCTCATGCTTCTGTGTGTTCTAATTTCTCTTCAGCGGAGGTTTTTCCTGGGAAAAGGGTTGTCACAGCTTCGCTACTCTAGCTCCCCCCTTATCCCATGGACTTTGCTGCAGTTTAGACACTGGAAACCCTGCTCTATCAACTACAATTTGAAGAGCTTCTTGGGGTGAGGCCAGGCCATCTCTAACCCTGTGACTTTGCTCACTATGGGCCTTTGGACTGGATGGTGCTCAGAGCCTTAGGGTGTGGAGGCTCCATCTGCCTTTTTCTCAGTAACTGCTGGTACTGAAAACCTGTGGGCTATGATCAGGTGGTACCCATTCACGACCTAGTGTGTCAAGATGTCTGCAGCTTTTTGTTTTCTTTTTCTTGCAACTCTGTCTGCTTTTGGCTATGGATCCAAGGTTTTTTAAAAATGGTCTCTGCCTTTCTTGTATTGAGCATAGGAGGCTTATTTCCATTTTAACTTAGATTTCTGAAGATCCCTGTATTCTGAGATGTGTGTGCCCATGATCTGTTTCTTTTCTTCAGTAGTCCCCAAAAGGGACTATTGATCGCTGTCAACATCATCATCATCATCATCATCATCATCATCATCGTCATCATCGTCATCGCTATTATGCTACCTCCAGACAGTAGGCAGAGTCAAGGAAGCAGAGTTTTATGGTTGTTACTTGCTCTGTAAGTGGTTGATCAGTCACTATCAGTAATACTCCAAGAACCTACTGATCTCCCTTGGCCAAGACCTGATCTGATTGAAGACTTCCTTGGAGGTGCATACTAGTTCCCTGAGCAGACTTGCCTTGGGAGTTTGTGCTGTATTTTATTTAGGCTGCAATAGATGTCAGCTCCCAGACCCACCTTCATGTGCTCCCAATGAGATGCTTCAGGGTCACAGTTGAGAAACACTTGTCTACCAGTGATTAAGACAGTGACCACTGGGAAAACCTTCCAGATTAAGCTAATCCAAACACAAAAGATGGACAGGAGTGACACAGTGCCTGGCAGAGCCACTGGTGAAGCAGGTGTACCAGCCAGCGCCTGCTGCTTGGTCAACTATAAAGATGCCTTGCTTCTGGTAGTCCCAGGAGTAAAAACTCCAGGTTCACTAGGATTCCACCACAAGTCAGAAGAGGTCACCACCACCATCAATCAAATCACTACCATTTGCAGATCAGCCATTGTCCAAAGCAATTTGAATGCATTATCTCAACTTAGAGGGCTTGAAACACAGTGAATTGTAAGCAAAACACTTTTCAGTAGAGAGTTCATAACCAAGGGACCCATGGCCTCTGAATGCCAAAGTCTTTGCCCATAGAGCCACCAGCATGCTGCAGACCCAGCACAGCTGGGTCCTGACTCATGCCCCCATCATTCTTCATTCTGTCCCCTTGTCTAGTGTGACAGTCATTACCACAAGGTCAGCAAATGCAGGAAGAGATGAATAAATGTGACCACCTGAAGACACACAGGACAGCTGCCCAGCCGTGGGAGGCCTGCCTAGCCTGAGGCAAAGTAGATACAGGGTTTGGTGAACACTGAGAACCTTCTTTGTAAATCATCAGGGGACAGTTATTTACTAGGGATCATCAGGAGGGCTCAAAAGAACACAGCAAAGGGGGATGGAGATGTGTGGTTGTCAGTAGTTAGTCAAACAAGACCAACAATCAGTGAAGGTCAAAAGTTAGGCACCTCAAGGCCCAGGATTGGCCCCATTCCTGCTTCTCGGGTGCACCATGAGTTCCTCTTACCTAGGAGCCTGTGTTTGTACTTGGCAGGGTTTCCTTCATATAATAGCCTACGAGCAGCGGCTCTGCCCAGCCCCTTTGCGTGTTTCCAGCTTATAATTGTGCTCAGGTCCCACAAGTGCAAATTTTGCCCATGGCCATGGTCCATCTGAGAGAGGCATTTGTCCTGATGACAGCATCAGTTTTGAGTCCCTACCTGAACAGTGCAATGTGGGCAGATGGGCAGAGTTGAGCTTCCCTTGCTCTGGTCTTTTCCAGAGCCCCAGGTTGATGAACAGACCTTCTTTACAGCTGCCAGAAGCATTCCCCTGCACAGCACAGTGTGGAGGCTAAATGCCTGACATGGAGATCGCTCAAAGTGTGCTACATCTGAAGATCATTTGTTACACTGCACACGATAAGATGTCTGAGGCCCCATAAGGCAAAAAGATTCACAGAAACTTTGATTCCTGCAGAATTTTATATTGTGTCTAACACCAGAGTTACAGGCTGATGATATTTTGATGATAAATTCCCAGGCATCTTTGCTGGAAGACAGAATAATTCTCCCCATTTATTAAGTCAAATAAAAGGGGCTATGTTCTCAGAAGGACAGAGGCTAGAACTCATCTGGGGAAGAGCTAATGTGGATAGCCAGAAGCCATCACAGCCAATGAGGGCAAAGAATTATCACCAGTGCCACCGCCATAATCACTATTCTGATTATATATGTGTGTGCGTATGGATAGAGTGGAACAGTAAGGACTGGGGCTTATCATTCACTATCATCCCTGTCATCATTGTCATTAGCACCATCTTGATCACCATGGTCACCATCATTACCATTGTTGTCATAATCATCACCATCATTGTCACCACCATCAACATTGTTGTCACCATCATCACCATTGTTGTCACCACCATCACCATCACCACCATTGTTGTTGCCATCATCACCATTGTTGTCACTATCATCACCATCATTGTCACCACCATCACCATCATTGTTACCATCACCACCATCATGGTCATCATCACCACCATCATTGTCACCACTATCACCCTCATTGTCACCATCATCACCATCAGGCCACCATTACTTTCAACATCCTTGCCACCATTCCTAACAGCATCAGCACTGTTCCCATTTTCACTCCCATCATTGAGACATTACCAATAGCATCGCCATCATCATTACCATCATCACCGTTGTTACCAACTTCCAAATCAACACTATTCACAGACTACCCACTGGACTAAACTGTTTCACTATTTTATATCAATTTAAAGATGGTGTTACACAGCGAATTGTAAACACACACCAGACATTTTTATTTTATTTAATTTTCCAAAATCTCAAGTGGCAGATACTATCAGTATTAAAGCTTTATAGATAAAATGAATGCAGTAAAGAAACAGTATGGGGAGAGACTTGCCTGAGGTTTCACTACATTTTAGGGTGTGGTGTAAGATGTGTGAGACTGCAGAGAGCCGATTACTAATTAGTGCCCAACATTCTTCCCCTGACCCTACAAGATGAATCCCATGGTATTACTATTGGGGGCATAAAGACAGTGGGAATGGAGAATTTAGTATGCATCATGGCAGAGATCTCTCATGCACCACACTGGGACATCCAGCCTGATGCTTCTTCCTTGGCTTCTGCCTTGTATGCAACAGTGAATACGCATTACTTGGGTACATTTGCAAAGATAATTTCATCTCATAAATTCCTTTGATTACTCTCATCGGTGACAGTAGAACCCCACAGCCACACATTTAGAAGACTTACACAATGTGGCAGTACTTGTACACTGGCCAGCTTCTTCAGTCACCAGTCTATAGAGATAAGACAAACACTGGGATAGGGTTGGTTAGTGAGGACTGGGGCTCTTAGGTGCCACAGGAAGGAAATCTGAAGACACCAAGATGTACTCTTCAGGAAGTGGACCTGGAATTGAACTCATTCAATGTCTTCACAGAAGTTGCAAACACAAAGTCAAATCTCACAAGAATTTACTCACTAATTGTCGCTAATGAGATACAACAGACTTTCCCTGCCCACTGGAACCCAGGGACTGTGCTCTGCAGCTGTAGACTATAGATATGGGAATGGCTTTTTAAGTAAAACAAGATGTGTCACCATCTTGCATAGAGACCTCATTAGTGGGACAAAAGTGTTAAGGTAAGTCCCATGTATCACCAAGTCACTGACATGCAGAAGCTGAGTTAGGCTTGGATGGACACAGGACAGGATGACATCTAAGAAGAATGTGACAAAGATGCTCCAGGGGAGCAGGAGAAGAGGGTATGGACTTCATAGAGAAATTCTGTGAGTGATGAGGATGTGAGAGGCTTCTGGCTCCTGACTCAAGGTTGTGCCCAGAAGACACACATGAGAGTCACAGACATGGGCCATGAGGCCTGGAATGCAGGATGCACTGACCCTGTAATGATACAGGCTAGAAGACACCAGGGAAACTGAGAAACACTGAGGAGCCTACAATTGAGCAGAGATACATCAGGAGAAGCTGAGACCAGCACAGCTGAGAGTGAATGCCATAGCAACAACCAGGGAGCTGGGTGTTCACTTCTGGTGGCATAAAGTGATGGTGGTGAAGTCTGGAAATGTCAGTTCTGTACATCACACCCCAAGTCACTGGAATGCTGATTTTTCAGCTCAGAGTCTCTCCTGCTGGCCACAAAAAGGAGCTGTGCTAATCTCACAAAAGCCCCAGTGTCTCACCCAGCAAAGATGGGCCTTGCTGTGTTGTACTGCTGTGTTGAGAAAGAGGAAGGGTAACAAATAAGATGTTAGTACATCCTAGGTGGCCTTTTACATATCAGCATCCAATGGTATGCCCTTAAATACATTCAGTCAAAGCATAAACAGAACACTAACACTGGCAGGAGGAGAAAGCATCCCAGGCAAATTCACATCAACCTAGTGTCCACGTGACAGAAAAAACCAAGTGCTCTCTCTGGGTCTGGCAACGGCAGCAGAATCATGTCGTTCACCTTGCAGGAGGGCTTCTAGTGGGATTCACGCTTGTCCATGCCTCCTGGTCAGTTGGCATATCCTTGTGTTGATGGCTCTGTCAGTGTTTCCACTCAGGGTGGTAGATGGTTTCAAATATCCATCAAGGAATGAGTCATTCAGGAATTATTTGATGTCTAGAAAATCCTATCTAAAATTCATTTGAAGAGATATAGGTGGGCCTTAGTTCATTTGATGAGACCTCAGTTCTGTAAAATCTGGACAGTAAATTTGTTTGTGTCCCAGAGCAGATCAGCTAAGATTTCCAGAGCTACTACAGAGGCCTTTCTCTGGATGCCACACCTCAAGGCTAACCGGGCCAAGCAAAGAAGGGTTTCAGGACTAGGGACACTGACAGCAGCATGTTTCATTGGGATCTCCATATCCAGGAGAATGAAAGTCAAATTCATCTGGTTGACCAAGGAGAATATAGGGAAGTGATCCCTGTTGACCCTAGCTCTGCCCTCTTATGGGGACCCCACCCAGGTATCTTTTGTACCTGTTGGAATATTCTTAGATGCCATTCTCTTAGGTGTGAAATGTTCTTCTGGGTACCCACGGGGTTCTACCACCTCTTTGCCGCATTTGTTCAGGCAGCAGACCCAGACCCTCCCCCCACTCTCGGTTTCTTTCCTGTTTAACTTCTTTAACGTTTAGTGTCTCTAAATACACCAGTTTCTCATAAGGAGCTTGCTGTTCTGTGTCCTGTCCACAGATAAGGAGCCTTTGTGGGTAGGACCATTAGCTTGGTGCTGGGAGCAAGATTCACTGCAGACTCAGGAGACCATGTGAAAAGAAGGCCCCATGTGCCATTGGATGTGCCCTTTCAGTTAGTAATTCCAGTCTAGCCTCATGATGGCTGTGTGGAATCAGAGGACTCTGTGGTGTCTGGATCCTGCCACACCTGTGTGGCCTAGAGAGGCCATGACAGATCTCCTAAAGTCCTGCATTGTAGAACAGGGGTCACTGGACCTAATTATGATCACACCCTTCTCGCCCACAACTGGGTGTTTTACACATCTGTTTAATATCAATACCAACTATCATAAGACAGCTCAAGCCCCCAGGTCAAAGACTCTGTCCCAGCATGATGGCTCCCACTGCAGACACCAATTGTAAGTGGCCTTAGGTGTCTTTATCTACATCTGTGGCTATAACTGAGTATCAGAAACTAGGTCATGTATAAGGAATCGGGTTAATTTAGGTCACAATCTAAAGGTTTAAGACTTGATTGGGATGACTTTTGACAAACTGTGGAAACTCTGAATTCTGTGTTGTCACAAAGCAGCACAAGGGGACACACAATATACTTGCTACCCCAGGAATTTTCATAATGAAGCCAGCAGCTCACGCCATTACCCTGACCTCCTCTACTTCTGACCACCTATGGAAGGGCCTGCTTGCCCCATTGTCTGTTCACATATCCAGAGCAGTGTGATGAAGCGATCCAAATATCTACCCACATATCCACACCTGGACACACGTGGCAGCTCCCCGACCATCCCTTAGGTTTACTAATTTGCCAAAACAAAACATCACAGGACTCACCAAAAGTAACATACTTGTACACAGCCATAGTGGGGGTCAGACCTGAAGCCCCTTGTATAACAGGATGCAGTGAAACGTTCCTGGGGTAGGCCTCTGGCTGACACTCCCAACACCATGTCATTCCAACAACTTCCCAGAAATATGAGGCCTTTGGGTAGCCATCATCTAGGGTAGAACATGAGAGAAAAGAAACTGTTGCTGTCTCAGACTACTGCAGCCAAAGGTTACCACCTTGAAAGAGAAAAGCTGCTGTCTGGGAAGGCAGTATTCCAAGGCAGTGGCCACCCTGATGTTCGCTGTTTCTGTGGGGATGGAGTTAACAGGACCCCATTGCATCACAGAATTATGCTGTAGGAATGTCAAGATCATCTTGTTAGAACTTCATATCTTACTGAAAATCATAAGACCCAGAGATTTCCACAGCTTGGCTAGGGGTGTACATGAGGCAGTCCCACTGTGAGATGCAGGGCACGTTGAACATGACATGTCCACATTAGTACATTCTCTTGAGTCTATCACATCCATGGAACTTTCTTTTAGCCTTAGAATCTTCCCAGACAGTATCTCTCTCTACACAAAGTGGTAGCATCATGGTTGCAGGGGCCCAAGGCAACCATCATTTCTCTCATGTTCAGTCCAAAGGCCTTCCATTCCTGAAAAGATGCTGGTATGATAGGGTAATGGGAATGTCATCCAGAGGCCCAATCCAAGAACACCTATTCTATGTCCTACTGTGCTGGAACTTTAGCTCTGACTCCCACTGTGGCTTGTGTGTATGTACCTCTCCTCAATCCAGCTTCACCGGAGTACATGACGGAGGACACTGATGAAATGACCTGGTGACTCAGGCTTGCAGACTGAATGGAGCATTCCAGACTGTAACAGACAGCAGTTTGGGTGTTACCATTTGGTTGCCTGGGCAACTAGTTTAGCCTTTGGATGGCCCCACAGGAAGGGCCTGGGTGAAGGAGGCATCTGAAAGGTTGTGGGTAATCTTGATGTGCCCAGAGTGCCTGGTGAGAAACAGCCATGGGAACACAGAGCCTCTCTGCAGGGATGTAGATGGTTACCTCAGTATCTTTCTGCCTAACAGGGAAACAGGAAGGAAATATGTTCTTCCTTGGAGTTAGGAGACTCTGGGTGGCTGGAGTTAGGGAACATCTTCTGTGGGTGAGAGGTGGAACAAAACCAACCCCTCCTAAGTCCATAGTTTGAGAGGGGCTGAGCTAGGACATTTTTCAAAGCATGATATGGGACAAGTGCAGTTTCTGTCCAGCCATGTACCCGACACCAGAGCAACATGCCATGCTAGGTACCAAGCTGGTGCTCAGGTGACTTTCTTTCCAGGCAAAACTCAAAATGAGCAAGTTTTATCATCCGCAGAAAGCAGTCAGCCTAACCTTTTATTAGAGGTACAAAGCCCATTCCAAAGGGAGAACACAGACATATGCTCAGATCTTTGCATTTGCCTCTGACCAATCCAGGCAAACGGAGAGCCCTATACTCTGGAAGGCATCCAGTAGTTCTGAACAAAATATTTTGTTGGATAAGCAATAACAGGGGATCATGATGTGCTCAAGGTACAACAATATAAGCCTTGTTTCCACACTTCTATTTTGGGCTAATGAAAACTTACTACAAAGAAGTCCTAATTATATCTTTGCTGTACCGTCATAGGAGAAGCAAAGACAGGGCATCTCCCTGGAACAGCTGGTCTATAAATAAAATCCTCTCGTACTTTCAGCACCCTTGTTGTTCCTTCACAAATTTCCCACTAGTTTGGAATAATCTACACTACCGCCCTATGAGCCAAGACCCTGTTAGGCACAAAATGCTGAATGCTCTCAGCTCATGTTAGATGCAACAACAAACTTAGCTCCACAAAGCTTAGTTCCATGTGCCTCCCACATGTGTACTTCTGCTAGTGTGGACAGTCTGTCTTCAGTGTTGTCTGTGTGACCTCGACTTACCATCACTGGCCAGCTTGACCTGGGAGCAGCAAGGACAAGGGTGCCGCAGAGAGGTGCCTGGTGTTAGGGTTGTCCCAGCAACAAAATGATTCCACTAGTCATTTTGAACAGCCACTACCAGAGACAGATATGGGACTTGAGCTGGGGAATGAACCCTATGACGAATCAGGAGGTCAGGGTAAGGCTGAAGGACAGGGCAAGGGCCAACTGCATCCTACAGGATGAGGGTGTCATAGTAGTCTGCTTGGGTGGAGAAGCCAGTGTGTGGAATAATGGTACCAACTATGGTCAAATATTTTCTTCCGTACGTAGGTACTTAGGTGTTTGGGAAGGCTCCCAGGTGTTTCTAGAATAAGGCCTATCAAGGGCCCCACTACCTTGACAAGCATACCCCAAGTGGTACCCAAAAGGATGGACCTCCCTTTTCCATCTTACATCTGTCCTTCAGGCATTTCAGAAACAGGTCTGTGATTCTGCTCCAGCCTTCACCTTCTTGGGACTTGGAGCTGTAGACCAGAACTTCAATCTCAGTGTCCTCTCACAAAACAGCAAAGCCAGTTGCCTTTCAAGGCAAGCTCCTCTCTCTCCCTCTCTCTCTCTCTCTCTCTCTCTCTCTCTCTCTCTCTCCCTCTCCCCCCCCCCCCCTCTCTCCCTCTCCCTCTCCCTCTCTCCCTCTCTCTCATTTTCTTTTTCTCTTTCTTTGTTTTGTTTATTTTTGAAACAATGTCTCATTCTGTAGTCTAGGCTTCACACTCATGGCAACTCTGCTACCTCAGCCTCTCATGAGCTGAGACTATAGACTTGAGCCACCAGATCTGACTCAAGACTCTTTGTTCCATGAAGAGTCCTCTCAGAGGGATTTAAGGTTTCAGTGGGAACCAGTTGGATCTCCTTGGGCATGGTTAACTCTGCATCTTATGCCCCTGAAGGACTGAAATCTGTGAAAGCCCTGGACATGAAGACACCCAACAAGTGGACAAGGGACCACAGACACCACCTCCACAGATTCTCCTGCCCCTGGAAGAGCGTGTGACCCATTTCAGAGACATGCTTCTGGAGAGAGGGGTAAGAACCGAGAACAATCACAAGGGGATAGTGGGGAAGAGCAGGGCTCTGGGAAGGGGAGGGGGCTTGGGAAGGACAGGTTTTCCTTCTTTTAGGAGTTAGGTTAGGCTGACATTTAGTAGTTCAAGAAATTCAGGTCTGAGCAAATCAAGAGAAGCTAGCTGCCTCTGCTTCCTGTCTTAAAGCAGTCTGCAAGGCATGAGCTGCTGGGATGGCAGAGATTCTAGCCAATGTGGGAAAGATTCCTGCCATCCCCAGGCCAGGTTTCAGGGCCTGAACCCCAGGGATAACCCCCTATGGGTATAATAATCCCACAGGGAATCTCACACCTCTGGATTAATTAGACTGTTTTTAAGTAAAGCGATTTCTGAATCTCATTTTGAGTGGAAGGAACTGCATGGGAACCTCCTTCCAAGGACTTTATATCCTACTTTGGCTTTCGGGCACAAAATGAGCCAATACAATATTGTAGCCCAGTTGGATTTCTTCACCGAGTGCAGCTGAACACAGAAGGCAGTAATGAAGTCTGTGTGAGGGTAATTGTAATGAATACGGTAATGGCCTTGTGAATCCAAAGCAAATTCCCAAACTCTGCAGTGGCAAGCATCGCCCTGCCAGGTTGTCTCCTGGAGACACCTTTGCCTTCTCTGCAGCAGATACAGAGAGGGCACAGAACAGAGCTGTGGAGAGAGAACAAGGGCTGGATCATCACTCCACAGCAGGTGGGGTCCAGCTGCACACTGGGTGCTGGCCAAAGAAAGGAGGAACAGAGGCAGGGATGGCTCCTCAGGACTCTAGGAGAAAAGTATTCACCCCCACCTGCCTATCAGGTAGTTCTCTCTTGGCATTATGAACATGTATACCTATTTATGTACCTGTTACTCAAAATTAAACCTCAGTTTTTTGGTCTCAGAAACTGGAAGGGCCAAAGGTGACAGGATATGAATGGGTTCAGCTGACTCACTCTTGTCTAGCCTTAACCTTGGAGCCTAGTGGTAACTTGATTGCGCAAGACTTCAGCCATTTCCTTCATTCAAACATCCTCCTCAGTCTGCCCTGGGACACTCCATGTGGGCTCCTGTCCCTGCTATGGTACAACTGCTTTTGCCATGACAGACTCCAGGGCACACAGGATACACTGAGCCATTTCCCTGGGATTTTCTGGGTGTCCTGTAGAGGCTGTTTACGCTGTGACTGGTATCTTACTCATGTGCACCAAACTGGCTCATGCAAGCGTCAGAGGAGCCCATGGATTGTGTGAGGAAGATTTGTTCCCTGGAAGGGCTGTTGACTGTTTTCCAGATTCTGCACTCTTGCCCCACAGAACAGACACAGGATAGTGTGGGAACCATTAGGAGAATGGACCGTACATCCATCTCCCCCAGGGCCGAGTGCCTGAGTTTAGCTCTGTGGCCTATGAGATTCCTTGAGATACTCTCATGCTATTAGACCATCTCAACCTCCCACCCCCTACTCTGAACAGCTTCCAGCCATGAAGACCCTGTCTGATCAGTTCTGCAGGGTCCTAGCCAGCTAGACCAGCATGGTACCATGAATTATTTCTAAAATTTACGTTTATTTATTTATTGTGCAAGCGTGTGTGAGTGTGTGTGTGTGTGTGTGTGCACACACACACACACACACACAGGACACAGGACACATGTTGAAGTTAGAGAACAACTTGAGAATGTCTGTTCTCTCCTTCTACCTTGTGGACCCTGGGGATTGGACTCAGGTCTTATGGCACCATAGCAAGAACCCTTAAGCCATCTCTCTGGTCATGAATGTTTGAGAAACATAAGGGGAAACGTCACTCCAACCTGTGTTTTGAAAACCATTGAGTCCAGTGTCTTAATGTAGTCTTCCAGCAACTTGTAGGGATAGCAACTGGGGCTGGCATTGCCTTTCTGGGCAAAGACTCGGTAGGGTAAGATCATAGGACCCTAAAGGTCTCCGAAGAACTTTGCTGGAGGGTACCATGTTCCCTCTGCCTTTAGCTGAAGGACTAATCATTTACTAATGATATTTCAGTACATGCTTAACTCATTGTGCTAGGTGATTCAGCTCAGCGTTTGATTTTGAGAAGCGTATATGAAGATCAGCAAGAACTACAGGTATATGAGAATCAATGTCCCAGTGCCACACTGACTCCAAAAAGGCCTGAGAACTCCTTCAGTTCTGGAGTAGAACAGGCCAATCTAAGTTTACTGCCCCATCATAAAGCAGAGCTACCACCCGAAATACTCAGACTTTATAAAATATGCCAGCCAATTTCATAAGTCACTCATGCTCATGAGAATTTGATAGCTCAGCCCAGGAGACTTCTAGCTGCTTAAAGAATGAGCCGTAGAAAGGTCACGCTTTATGGACTGAGTGATTAACAAGATTTTTATATTGCATTTGCCGAGTACTTAGTTCAGAAACCTGTGTGCTTATGGAATGATGAAGTCAGGCATGGAGGATTTCTAATACTTTCAAAAGATGGGTCGTGGGTTTTCCCAGGGGATTATGGGTTGGGGAGGGGCTCTAGTTATGTGCTTTTGTAGCAGGCAGGAGATGGCTCAATAAAGGTTTCTGTTTTATTTATTTTGTTCTTGTACAAGCACAAATCACAAGAGGACTTTTTTAAAGCTCTATTTAATTGAGTAGCAGGTTGCTGGTTTTCTCCTGCCTGTTTAGCTGAGTCCATGGGAGAGAGGGTGTTGGGAGTGTCTCTTTCAATAGCATCCTTGGTGCTTAGTGTTTGCCTATCCAGGGCTGAACAGAGAAGTCATTTTTGGAGTGCTGGACCTAACAAATGTAGGGGCTCAGAGCTGTCTCTGAGTACTCCCAGAATCATTCTGTCTGAAGAAGTGAATCTCAGACACTGGCTGATACCATAGCCAACTCCAGGAGAGCCCTGAAATTTGAGTTCACAATTATGTCAAAATACAGAAAAGATTGACTAATAGGTACAATAGTGGCTATTGATCACATTGAACAGCCAGGATCACTATGGAGTCCTTCTGAAGCCGGTGTGGACAGTGTGGAACAGACAGAGGCTCCGGAGTGAGTCCTTTAGCTTAAAGGCAAAGGGTATATGGTACTCACCCCAAGTATCTGCATATTGGCATTAGTCCTCAGCCTGTTGCATTACTGGTTCCTCTTCCATTCTAAGATACACAGCATATGACTATCATCCCTGTAGAGATTTGGCAGGCACTGGGCTAGGGTGGTGCTGAAAGGAGGGATTTATTATCATGGTCACAGGAGAAGTTGACATGCATAAATGGTTCTGAGGGCAGGTGTGTGTGCTATCTGATGGCTCTTGAATTTTAAGGGGAAGCTTATCTGCTCCATGTTCTTGGGGCAGGTCTTGAGTATCATGGCATGGAACCTTTTGTGAATAAAATAAAATGATATAACCCATGCTTAACATGGAAAATAAGAGGGGAACATACCAAATTGTTTGTTAGTAAATTAACCAATTTTGCAAAACCGTACTAAGATCAGAAAGCAACACAAATCCTATCCTAAAAGGGGATTAGTCACAGTGGAATATACTTAATTTCAGACTTTTTCTTAGAAATGAGTTTAAGGTGATGGGACATGTGTGTAGCATGTATATAGTCCTGGGTTCTATACCCAGAGCCTCAAAAATATAAAATAAAATTTAAAGATACTTTTTAAAACGTCAAGACGGAAGACTTTTGTAGTATATCTGATACTGAGTTGCAATTGGATATACTTGAATCAATTTCTTTTTCTCAGTCAGTCCCTTAAGATTCAATGTTTACAAATGCATGTGCATACTATCTGTTCTTGTAAGTAAGTTCATAATTAAATTAGTATGAACTCTTAGGAAACCTCTCTCTCTCTCTCTCTCTCTCTCTCTCTCTCTCTCTCTGTGTGTGTGTGTGTGTGTGTGTGTGTGTGTGTGTGTGTGTGAGTGTGGGGGGGGGAGAGAAAGAGAGAGAGATTGGAAAGTTCATAAAACTAAGCCTTGAGCTACCTACCTAAGCCCCTGGAAAATACTCTTGATGAGTAATGGACTAATTGATTGAATACTATTTATTGTCAGTTTAGAAACTCTGGATCTCAATTCACGTGGTGTATTTTCCAACTTTGCTCTTTAGATAATATACATTTATCTACACGCACATAAATATGTGTGTGAACGTATGCCTGTGCATGTGTCCATGATTTATTTCCTTCCAAATATAAACATTTGACTTCTGTTACAACATTGTTTTTAAAGAGGCTGTTTTAATTCAGTATAGTCTCCCACCAGCAATGTCTGAGAGCTCCCAAGAGTTCATTCTGCCAGCACACTCGACCGGCATTGAATAGCAAGAAGGTTAAATATTTGCTGCTTACTTTTTCTTTTTTTTTTTTAAATCCTTTTGGTCCATTCGTTTCTTGTGGCCTCAATGCTCTCATTCCTCTCTCTGAATTGGCTTCTCTGGGATTTGACCTCATGGAGCCTCAGTTGTGACCAGGCCTTCTCTCTAGAAGCAATTGGATAAGGCTATAACCCATGGGGCACTGTGATCACCTGATAGGATTCCACATAGGATTCTGATTTCCAGATAGGATAACAGTCCCTAATGTGAAAATAATCCTCAAATTGAATAAAGTCGGCTGGGTGTGGAATAACCAGGTACAATTTTATTAATAAAAACATAAATAATTGTCAAAGCTATTATTTGGCAATACTGCAAGCACCAGAGGTGGGCTCAGAGTGATATGTTTCACTGTGAGGACAGTGCATCCTTACTAGTGGCAGCCCTGTCCTGTGGCCCAGGCTTTACTTCCACATTTACCTACAGTTCACCTGGGTTTCTCTGGGCTCAGGGACCACCCCTATTTCTACTCCCTGAGGCCCACTCCCACCCAGGAAAAAACACACTTTCCTGAACTTAAGAGAGGAGTCTTGTGAAAAATCTGGGAGTCTCCTAAACTCTGAGGATCACAGTGGTTACGACTCAGTTGTGCATTCTACACTCACTTCTTAGATACATCACCTGGGCCACGCCCTTGTGCTAGCGCTGTGCTTAGGAGACCTCCAGCGACTCCAACTCACATTCATCAATGGAGAAGGTGGCCTGATTCTTTTGTCCCTTCTACAACCACCTGTACTTACCAGGGGCATCAGAGCCATAAAGAGACGTTCTTGAAACATGCCCAGGGAGGCCAATAAAGAGAGCAGCATCCAAAAGAAGCAAGATTCTGTCCTTACAGAGCTTGCAGAATGTTAAGGTGACAGGCCACAGGAAAGGGACATTGAGAAGGCACAGGGAAGGCAACCAATGCTCCTTCAAACTGAAGTCCTTCCATGTGGAATTTGAATCTTTAGGACTTATGTTCATTATCTTCCTCGTTGCTGTAACAAAATACCTGAGTAAGGCAAAGAAAGAAAGAAAGAAAGAAAGAAAGAAAGAAAGAAAGAAAGAAAGAAAGAAAGAAAGAGGCTATTTGGGCAAAGGGTTTGAGGGTAAAGTCTGTCACGATGGGGAAGTGCAGAGGCAGGAGGAGCTTGAGGCCCCTGGTCGCACCACCTTCTCAATCAGGAAGCATAAAGTAGACAGGAAGTAGGGGCTGGGCTATAAAATGTCACACACCATCTCCTGTGGCCCCCTTCCTCATCAAGGCTCTAACTCCTAAAGGTTCTACAGTGTTCCAGAACAACCCCATCAGCTGGGGACCACAAACACATAAGCCTGTGGGAGTATTTCACATTCACATTCTAACAGAGTTAATGGGAGACACATCTGTGAGCCCTTCTCAAGATGGCCAAGTTTCCAGTCTTACATCAGAGCCCGTCTGGCCCTGTACTCGGGGAGGAAGGACTGGGTATCCTTGCATGAGAGCCAAGAGGGGGAAGGAAGGGAAAGATTGGGAAGGGTGGTGTGCTCAAGAGAAGAGAAGAGTTGGAAGATTGGGGGACATGTCCATGATCAAGAGACCCAGGGGTCTCTCAGCAGCTATAGCAATTGGCCACTTCACATACCTGTCTGGTTTTCCTGTGTGTTTTAACCAACACAGAGTAATTTTGACCATATTATTACATTGAATGGAAACTCTATTCATTGCATTAGAGTCTATGAAGGGGCATTAAGCACCTGTCTTTACCTGTGTTCGTGGGCCTGGAGCTAAAGGAAGGGATGGATTCTTTGAGGAGACTGTGACTGAGGCAGGCCTTGCTTTGAAGGTCCATGGTGCTGTCAGGAGTTGAGTGTCCTGGAGTCAGATTGCTTCCTCTGAGGGCACTGCGGAGCTAATGAAGGAGAAGTCATTTCAAATTGGCTAAGTAGTGGAAGTCCAGGTTTAAGGCAGGCATCTCAATGTACCAGGGAATCAAGAGAGACAATACAGTCCTTGGTAATCAAATTTGATGAAGAACATTAATGTCGGAAGTAACTGGGTTTGTGTCGGAGATGGCAATCCACTATATGAGGAGACCCCAGCTCCTGACTGTCAGATCAGCTGTCAGTTGCTGTCACTGATATCAAAGATCACACACTTGAAGCCTGACTTTGCCAGAGGGGAACTGTGATACATGGATAGACACTGTAGATCACACACTGCAGGAGTGAATAGCAGCACCTTAGTGGAGGCATCAGTTTCGACCCAATATGACTATTAGTTCCTGGATTCTCCACCCCACCAATACCCAGCCTCTTTGGGGGGGCAGGATTTTTCAGCCACCACCTGAGTACCAGCACTTCCTCCCCATCCCTCCCCCCAAGCATCTGGGATCTTCAGATTCTATGTGATTCAAGGATTGGGAACTATGAGGCTTTTTAGCTGGGAGGATGAAGGGAATGTTCTGCTTGCTATGACAGGATGGCTAATGACAGCTCTGGTCACTCCCACGAGACTGCTTAGGTCTGACCCATGATAATAACCCCAGATGGCCAGGGCCTGTCAGTGCCTGACAGGACCCATGTCCTTGCACTTTTGGCCATCTTTGAACATGTCTGATCATTTTGTTTAAATGAAATCCATTTGTCTCAGAGCTGAATCATTCCCAGAAGAAGCACAAAATCTGATTTCCTTGGTTTCTGGAGAGGCTTGGTCAGTGCTGGCACTGAGGTAGAATGGTTTATTCCTGCTGTGCTTTGTAAATGCCCCCCTCTTCCAGAAGGCAGCTCCTTTCCATGAACAACTCCTCCATCACTGCCCTCAAGGTCTGATGAAGCCTCCCCTATTCATCTACAGAATGGGGAGCTAGGCAGCCACCAGGATTTAGCATACTATGAAGGGATTCTGTCCTCTACAGACTTTCTTTGCCTGAACTAGATGCTCAGGGCTACATTAGACTCACAAAAGAGGCAGGTCACAGCCAGACTGTCTAGGGGGCAGCCATATTAGAACTGAGAAGGGATGTAGGATCAGACAAGGAGGTTGCTGGGTACCCAGCTGAAGAGATGAACTCAGCATTCACATGGAGGGTTACTGATAAAGGTTTAGGCTATGGGTGGAACCCAAGGTTGCTGTCTTGCCACTCCATCTGGGCAATCTTTCTGGATTTGTCTACAGGGTTATTTTCACATGTTGATCCATGGAGATCTCAATAATATGAAAATTCAAGTTTCTGGAGCTCCAAACAGGCCACCTGTTTCTCCTGTGTGGGGGATTTCCCTATACCCACATCCTACCCAGTAATACTTTTCAAGACACAGTAGTACACTGGCTCTGCAGCCTCAGGACCCTCATACTTGCCAGCCATTGCCTGGGAGATTACTCCTCAACACAGGCTTCAACCTGACGGTAGTATCTGTCAAAGTAGCACACTTCCTCTCCAATCACCTCTAGCCTTGTGGCTCCCTCTCAGGGTCTGGGTTCAGGACAAACAACGCTAGTTTCCTCCAGTATGGAAGTGATGAGATAGCTTGGAATTCAGTCAACAGAGATGAAGTACAGAGAACCCAACTGCCATCTCTAGAAAGAGATGCTAGAAGTAGAAAAAGGACCACTCACTTGTTCATGAAGAACACTGTCAACATTCTCACACTTCTGATGATGGCAGATGATCCTGAACATTAGATTAATTAAAGAATGGGGGCAGGGCTAGAAGCACTGAGACTGACCCACTGACATGGGCAGCAGCAGGTCACCTATATAGCAGATGGTCGTGCTCTTGTCCTATGGACATCAGGACATGTGACAGTGGTCACAGAGTGTGACCACAGAGAGGACTGAGGGCACATGTCACAGATGCAGGGGAAACACTGCAGGAGGTGGCCTGAATGTTAGTGAAGAATTCAACCATTTGAGACCCAATCAAGTAAAATACTAGATAATCAAAGAAGCATCAGGTGACAGTGTGAGGGAAGTGACACAGTCAGGAAAGCAGCAGTGAGTAGCATGGGTCTCTGGACCTACTGAGTGGGCAGGATGCCAGCCTGGCTCTGCACATGGGACCTGTCATGGCCATTGATGAGATGACTGGGTTGGCTTATCACTGTAAATTGTAGCCAGGGTGTGAGTGCCTTTTTTTTTTTTTCTCCTTAAGAGATAACAAGCTCCTCTGAGAAGCTTTATACATGTGTTTTTACACTCCCTTCTTATATCTCTAGATCTCCCAAAATCTAGACAGTCTGTCACAGTTGGGTGTGTGACCTACTTGATAGCCATCCTCAGACCTCTCTGAAGGACCCTTCTCAGATGGTCACCACAGTAGAATGTGCCGATATGGCTGTGTTGAGTGAGTCTGGCCACAGCTCTGTCTATCACTGCTCCAGATATACCTGTGGGAGTCACTCTCCCAGAAGCCCCTGCTCAGTATGACATCAGTAATGTACCAAGTGCTCAGTCATAAACAATAGTCCTATGTGGACATGAATTACCTCACCAGGGAGAGAATTTGTAGGATATACAACAAGAATTTTGATTATTAAAAACAGAATTGTTTATTAAGAAAACCTTTCTGGTACAATGTACATACACATTTGTGTTGGTTGAAGCAGGTCCTCACCCAGGAATATCTTACGAGTGTGGATTAGTAACCTTTGTGTCACTGAGATCACAGTCCTTACAAAACAGTTTACCCTGGTTTGTGGCTTCAGAGGGCTTTTGTTCATTCTGGTGGGGAGCCCATGGCAGAGCAGCTCAGTCCACAGTGATGGGATTCTATAGCTATTCACACTACTATGGAGCTGCAAACAAAGCAGGAAGCAGGTTATATATGCCATTTAATGGATTCCTCTGGTGATCTACTTTCTTCAACTAGGCGATATCTATAGACACTTCCACAGTGTCCCAAACAAGCTCTGTGAACTGCGTAACATGTGCTCAAAATATGAGACATGAACTGAAACGTGTGAATTTTGTTTGTTAACTTGGTTAGTTTTCCTCCTTTCCTGCCCAAGGTCCCATCCCCTATTATATCCCTATGACTTTTCCAACATGTATCAGATCTGATCTTTGCCCTCAGGATAACATCCAGGCTCTAACAATCTCAGAGTCCTCTCACTGCTTGAGTCTCAACCATCTCAGAGTTCCCCTGCATGAGCCTCTGTGCGTCTACTTGTTCCCAGCCTCCCATGAACCCGTTAATTCCCACCTTCTCTATAGCGCATGCGTACTAGCCTTTACAACAATGCATAGCCCATCCTAGAGCATCCTCCTAGGTCCCTCCCTAAGCCTAGATGAGTATCCTTATTTCAGAATGGTTCCTGAAAACCTCTTAGTTCCCATCACCTGTGTTACCCAAGACCAGAGACTTTCTCATACGAGTCTCTTGATTTATTTTCTCTCCATTCTTAGTGCACAGCATGGGGCCAAGGCAGAGTCGATATTAAGTCAATGTTTTTAAATGAACAAATTATTTTTAAATGACTTAAAGGTTCCCTTGTTTATCAGCTGAGAATCTGGAGGCAAGAGCTTCTCAGTGGCAATGTGGCGATGCTTAGGTGTTGGCTTCTATTTCTGTCCTCTCATTAAGAAAACCAGGGCTTCTGAGAAGTCAGCTGATTGGAGAACTAAAATCCACAGTGTACAAAGGAACCTGGAGCCCTGGAAAAGCCAGCAAGTGAGGTAGTGCCTTCAAGGCAGGATATGAGCAAAACAGAGACTTAGAGACTAGGGCCCAACCACAAACCTCTAGACAGCTGGATTTGAGATAGATGGGCAGCAACAGAAATAAGGTAGCACAGGATAGTTACTGGGGAGATGAGCGTACGTCCATGTGTCCTCAAAGCTATAAAAACAGGGCAGAATAAATAAGTCACTGTGAGAGATGGAAGGATATCCCACCAGAAGGATTCCAAATCACCCATAGAGGTAGAATGTGACCTCCTATATGCAAGATGCACACTGCTCCTGCCAAAATGTAGTATGCAAAGTACAGAGAAGTAAGTTACCTATCCAGGGGACACTGGGCATGTGACTCAGCCTGGCTCCTGGGCCCTCATTATTAATGAATCACAAGGATGGTGGAGACTCAGGATACGATGTGCTGAAGCAGCAAGTTGGCTCTGTGGTCATCTTCCATGCTTAAGGAGTTCTATAAAAATCCAGAGCAACACATCTGCCAAGGACCAAGGTAATCAGAAACAAGGAGAATCTGGGAAAATGACTCAGTGTAGAGGGACCTTAGCAGACATGAAACTCTGAGTACCATGGAATTCTAGGACAGAAAAAAAATTGAGATAGATGGATGGAACTAGAAAATATCATCCTGTGTGAGGTAACTCAGACTCAAAAGGACATGCATGGCAGGAGCCTAGCATGGCTGTCCTCTGAGAGGTTCTATCCAGCAGCTGACTGAAACAGATGCAGATACTCACAGCCAAGCACGAGACAGAGGTCGGAGACCCCCATGGAAGAATTAGGGGAAGGATAAAGGAACAGAAGGGGATGGCAACCCCATAGGAAAACCAACAGTGTCAACCAAGCTGCACTCATGGGAGCTCCCAGAGACTGAGCCACCAACCAAAGAGCATGCCTGGGCTGGTCCAAGGCTCTGGCACATATGCAGCAGAGGGCTGCCTTGTCTGGCCTCAGTGGGATAGGATGTGCCTAATCCTGTAGAGACTTGATGCTGTAGGGTTGGGGGATTTCTGGGGGACCACCCTCTCAGATGTGAAGGGAGGGAAGATGGGGGAAGAACTCTGCAAGGGGGTACTGGGAGGGGGCAACGTTTGGGATGTAAATAAACAAAATAATTAATAAAAAACAAAATCCAAATGATCTGGGGGCTTTTGTTCAAAATGGTGAGCTAATATTTTATGGTACCACACTGAGCTCACTGTACTAGATTTCAATGATAAAAGACCTGAGAGGTTGGGGGGGTAGCACTCTCTTAGAGCAAAGGGGATGGGGAATGAGGTGAAGAACTCTGGGAGGGGGGACCAGGAGGGAGACAATATTTGAAATGTCAATAAATAAAATAATTAATTTTTAAATAGGCATGTAGAAGTGGGTATGAGACCTTTCTGCAATATTCTTCAACATTTTCTATAAAGTACCATAAAATGTAACCTACCTAAAAAATAGAAAGAGGACTGTTAGCTATTAATTTTAAAATATCATCTGAAAGTCTGCTAAGATCAGCCTATTGCTGGGCTTCCTACACCTCTGTGGCCTGGCCTGCAGGGCTCTTAGAACATCTAGAAAAATCCTCTCAGGATTCAAGATGTGACGTTGAAATGCCCCCTCCCCATCCTGCAGGCAGCATGGATTGTGGGAGGGTCCTGGAAGATGCCAGAAGAAGTAGTAGTGTCGTACATCTGGAAATTAAATTTCCTCATATTTTTCGCATTAATTTTCATGGTCTATTTGATGTGTCCCACATTCGTATACAACCCACCTCCCTGAATCCCTTGTACCCTAATGCTGATTTTTTTAAACTGTTGATCATTTCAGCACACCTCAGACTCAGAATAGGATGCTAACAGCAGCTATTGTATATCTTTCTCCAGGTGTCAGCGTTTTCTACTTGGGAGAAAGAATTGCATAAAATTGTGTTTGACCCACGATATCTCCTGCTAAACTCTGAGGAACGAAAACAGGTAACGCTGGTGCCAGAGGAGATGGCAAGTAGAGACAGAGCTGAAAGGCTGCTAGCTAAGTCTGCTGCCAGTCTGAGAGCGTGGGAGTGAAGTTGGAGGTACCGAGTCTCGTGCCTTGCACTGTTCTGTCCTGCTGTCTGGTTGTGAGCCCTACAGGGAAAGACTCATAAGATCAAATTGCAAAGCTTGGAGCATCAACCCCATTCCAAATGCTGCACTCAGTGTGTTGCTAACACCACTCCCCCTAAAGTGATATGCTGTCATAGGAAAACCAGGAGTGGTCAAAGACCAGAGTCAAAGAAAGTAAATGACACTGGTCTAGAAAACAGGTTCCAGAAAAGGTCAGGGCTGGGCTGGAGTGGGTGCCACCAGGCTCTTCAGAAGAAATGGCTTGCCAGGGATCTGCTCCGGCTTATTTGTGAAGAAGTTCACAGAGCCAGCTCTGCCTTTCCAGGTTATGTAGACAGAGGGCTGACTGGGAGGCAGGAGGGGATGCTATAAGTAGCCTGGGAGGGGCTGAGGACACCACCCCTTAGTTGGGGCTGCAGAGCAGAATGCAGGTAAGAGCTTTAAGGACAGAGTACTATACCTATAGTCACTAAGCTGGCCAGATTCCTCTTGAGGCCCTACCCCCTACCTGGTGTATGTTCAGACACAGAGCAACTGCAAAAAAAGGGAGGAGCTTCAGAGTTAGCAGAGAGGAGGGGTTGTTGCTAAGGACCTCCAGGAACCTGTTGATGAGGGAGCTGGGAGACTCTTATCAACATCAGGATAAGTCATAAGAGAGTGCAGTTTTATATTGAGTTTATTGCTGGCTATAAGCAGACACTGAGGTGGGAATGGGGTGAAGCACTCTGAGAGGGGGAAGCATGAGGGAGGCAACATTTGGAATGTAAATAAATAAAATAATTGATTTTAAAAAGACACGTGGAAATGGGTATGAGATCTTTCTGCAATATTCTTCAACATTTTCCATAAATCTGTAAAGTACCATAAAGAATAAAAAGAGGACTGTTAGCTATTAATTTTAAAATAGCAGCTGAAAGTCTGCTAAGAGCAGCCAATTGCAGGGCTTCCTAGACCTCTGTGGCCTGGCCTGCAGCCCCCAAGTGGTCTCAGCCAGCTGGGGATCCTTTGTCTCTCCTACTCCTTAACTAAAATCTCTTCCTCTATCAGGCTGGGTATGGGGCTGGGATGCACAGGAGTGTCTTGAACTAACCACCTAGAATCTCCACCTTTGTTTTTCACAAACTCGAAATGGACTCTTTTCGGGGAGTTACATGAGGACACTAAGCCCACAATCCAGTGAGCTGAGTTTGGGCTACATGTGTATTCTTCTATCCGTAAAGAAAGACTGTAGGTTTTAATAATTGATACAATTTCACCATTTTGTTGCATTATTAAAAAGCAAAAGTTCAACTGTTCTTTGTAGGGAAGAAAACTCATCTACACCACAAGATGCTGTGAGCTCCTAAGGCAGACTCATCTTGTGTGTGAAGAGTCATTAGAAACAGTTAATGTGTTAAGCCATGCTATAATTATATAGGCTGTGCTTTTGCAAATAGTCTGTTTGGGGGGTGTTTTTGCTTTCCTTTTGGTATGTGACCAGTTGTTTTCTGCATGCCACTGTTATGTTTTAATAACTAGCATTATTTTAGAAGAAGCTAAAAGAAAAGCCCTGTTTAGTATGAGGTTTTCCAACAACTTCAGCTTGATGCTTAAGTTACATCTCTTAACGGGTCTAGGACAGCAAGGGCCCAGGTAGGAAGGAGCTGGCTCATGAGCCAGACATTACTAACCATCACCCACTTCCTGGTGTCTAAGGGCACAACCTACTGTATCAAATCAGCCCAGGAAGCTGGAGAGACTGGGCTTCCAGAAACCCTGGTTAGAAGGGCAGATGCCAGCCTGAGAGGGCTGTTGTGATTGTCCTTGGCTGGGTAGTCAACACTTGCCTAGGCACATTCTTCTGCATCTTGAATCATCTTACACCAAGAGTCCACTGTTTAGTCAAAAATTTTCAGATGTCCCTGTGAAATCACCAAGGGAGATATCAGTAATATCTTCTGTGCTGCAATGGGAAGGGAGCCAGCCTCATGGTCTTCATGAACCAGGCTCTCCAAAGAACGTACTGGGCCAATGCCCATCCCTGCTGCAGTTGTATGACCAGTGGCACAGCAACAGCATGAGAGAAGAAGCAGTGCTTGGGGCGTCTCCTGGAAAGCACAGTCCAGATTACAAATGGGTTGGAGAGGAAGCATCTGATGGAATCTGCAGAGCCCTCCTATGGCAGTGTTTTCACAGGGGAAAGCTAAGGCTCATGGTGTGAAGTTATTCAGGCTGCAAAGGAGATGGAGTGAACCTAAACAGAGAGCCAGGCCCAGGGAGCGCTAATCAGTCCAGTTTCTATGGTAACGAGAAGTGTTTCATTTTATTACACCAGAGCCCACAGAAAATGAGATAACGGCTAGTGCTCTCTTTTAAAAAGTCGTGCTCCAATTTGGGTAAAACTGGTGTAATTTGTTAGAGGGGAAATATACCTGCTACCCTGAGGTACATCAGCTTACGTAAAGCAATGCAGGAAAAGGAGAGAGGGGAATAATTTGATTAGGTGGATAAATGGTCCTAGGCAGGGAGGTAGGTGGGCATTTCTCATATGCTCTGACCCCAAAGCCAGCCAGCCTTTCTGCCCACATTTAAAATTAATAGAGCAAAACTTAGCGGATGATGGAGCCACTCGCTTTTATTTGGCTAACAGCTCTGCATTTGCTGCTTCTCTCTGTTTAAATTAGAGGACTGCTGGAGAGCACACTTCACTATTTGCCTTGAAGGTAAAATAACCCAATCATAATCTTACTTAAATGTGTGTGCACACGGTCAAAATTTAAGTTGTACTCGTGAATATTTCACTTTAGCACTGCTGAGGCCTCTGGAGGCCAGTACTATTTCCTGCATGATATGCTGTAAGAGGTTCACTACTAAAGAGTAGATTAGAGACAGGGCATGGTATTGGCGTCAGGAAGCCAAAGCAAGGGGACCAAGAGTTCCAGGCCACCAAGGGCAACATATTAAGATGCAGTTTCCCCCACTTAAAATATCAGAAACAAACGAGAAAGATATGAAACTGTAAGATAGCCTCAGATAGAGGCAATGGTGGCTCTGAGTGGGCCATCACATCCCCTTTCCCCACCATTCCCTGGCAGGGCTGCTGGGGACCAGTCAATACCTCTCAGATCTACGTGGATTGATACAGAGCCATTATGGACTTACCGCTATCGGTGAAATAGCATGTGGGTTTTTATTGATGGTTTTGTTTATGTTTACATAAATATTTAAATGATCTTCTGTTTATTTTTTTAGTGTTCTGGATGCTTGGATACCATTATGATTAGAACAGCTTTGTCTTTCTTCCTTGACTTTATGGTCTACAAGTGACAAGTTTTCTAATGTTAGAGCAGTGAGCAGTCTCCGTCCCTCTGACAAAAGGAGAGCACTGAGGCTGTATATATAACTCAGTTGACAGAATGCTTGCCCAGAATGCATGAAGTCCGGGATGACATCTCTACTGCAGCATAAGCTCAGCACAGTGGCAGGCACCTGCAATCTTCCCCCCGCCCCCACTCAGGAGGTGGAGGCAGGAGGATCAGAAGCTCACAGCATGTTCAAAGCCAGTCTAGAATACATGACACCCTGTCTTAAACAAGGGAAACAAACAAGCAACAGCAATGAGAGAACATTCTGTGGGAAGCAGCAAAGAGAAGTTCCATTAGTCCCATGTGGTACCTGTCTTCCAAGAGAAAACAGCCTGTGGAGTATTGGATACTGTTTGCACAGCAGACACTATTTTCATGCCCTAGACTGGGAACAGGGTTTGCTATTTGGTTATTCAAATTACACTTCAGGTCAGGTTTCCTCCTTTGTAATTTCTACCCTGATGGTTGATACAGTCTAGATACTACTTGACATCCTTGAGAGAGGCTCCTTATGCACCTCAAATCTTCCTCATTCCCACATGTAGAAGTGAGGTTTCCTGGAAACTAGAGTGTGGGACTTGGAGATGTCAGAGTTCTTTATGTTTATAAGTCCGTGTCATCTTTAGAGATTCAGAGGCCAATCATAGAACCATTCAAGTCAATATAGCAAATTAAGCATCTTATGGATGCTTTGGCAACCATGTGAGTGCTGGTACGTTATGTGTCTTATGAACATCATTCAGAGTTCAAACTGCAGGGGGAGATATAGGCAGAGGGAGTCCTGGCTTCCAGAGCACAACAGAGTTTTCCAAATCTGCTCTAGGGCCCTGAGCTGGGCTGATTGAGGATTGGCCCAGAAGAGCCGCTTGTGTGGAGGGAGCACCCTGGGCCACGTGGGAACTGAGGCTGTGTTACTTAGAGGTCATGGTTTTGTGGGCAGGTAGCTTTGCTTACAGATCCTGTAGCCATGACAAAGAACCTTCTTCCTCAGATGCTGGGCTTCTGTGCTGGCTCTGGCATTCAAGGTTTAATTTCTATTACTCAATTTTATGATGACTTTCTTCCATGCATTTGTTTTAAGATATTCGAGCAGTTTGTCAAGACAAGAATCAAAGAAGAGTACAAGGAAAGGAAAAGTAAATTGCTGCTAGCCAAAGAAGAATTCAAGAAACTTCTAGAAGAATCTAAAGTATCACCCAGGTAAGAAGAGAGACACACACCAGGTGTTTTCTGGTCTAAAAATGTGTCATTATTGCAGAACTTCCTTCATGACTTCTAACATTTCAAGACATTGGAATGTTTACTGGAAAGGCCCATTAGCAGCAGAAGCCTGTCGGGAACCTGGTACTTCTTCTCAGGCTGGCAGACAGTGTGATATACTAAGTAAATCCCCCATAGTGATTGCGTTTCTGCCACAAAGTTCAAAATGTCAGCAAAGCCTGACTCTGCAATCTAATGATCCCCCTGTCTCTGTCTTCTCAGGGGAAGAGTTATAAAAGTGAGCAGGGTCACACCTGAATTACTACATAGGACCCAAATGCAAGTCCTTATGATTGGTTAGTAAGCACTCTGACTGTTGCAGCAACTCTCCAGCCTATATATTTTATTTTAAATGATAACTAGCAATATTATATTTGAAGTGTATATTAGTCATTCCTTTCTGTAAAGACTTGGGTTTCCGTAGTGTGGTCTCTAATGTGTTTGGTCCATAATTGAGTGCACAGCTAACACTGGCTGCATGGTGCCCCACAAATCACTCTTCCTGTCTGGAGGACTTTCTGAATTAGAAAAAGTGTATGCAGCTTGGACCTCAGGAAATGCTAAGGAAAAACCAAATGTATGTCTGGTCATCTGAAAAGGTAGCTTCTAGTCAAAGAACCTTGAGTACTGGGCCCAGCTGTGACCTGCTCATCTACCCAGGAGTGGTTGTGAGAGGGAGGGAGGGATGAAGTGAGGAGTTGGGAGCTGGTTCTGGAACCTTGTGAAGTTCTGGCCTGGGATAAGGTGCTGGATATCTGCGTGGTTTTATGATCTGAATGTAAAAAGTCATACTGACCTCAAAAAGTGACAGAAGAGACAGCACAAGGTCCTGCCATGTGGCCCTTACTCCCTGATCAGCACAGGGCACTCAACAGTGATAGCTGGCACCCTTACTGCTCTTTGGTAGGATGCTAGTGACAAGCCTGAAGTCCCACAGTGTGTCATGAAGATAGAGGGAGAAAGAGAATGTACTGAGCAAGTTGAAGAAAAATCTCACCTACAACTCACAAATA
>JADRCH010000138.1:4999781-5121962 GCA_019843965.1 Rhynchomys soricoides | reverse complement strand
ACACACACACATCACACACACAGACACACACACCACACACACACCACAGACCATGAGTGAGAGAAAACACATCCCTATTTAATACTGGATTTCCTCTTCAGCTGTGTTATAGGTAAATGTTACAGTGTGTTTGAGGGATACAGTGTGACTTACAGGAAACACAGACAGTAAAATGCTTACTACAGTGGAACATATTAAAATATTATAACAACACACTTGGCATATTTTACTTTCATAATTACAAAGCTGCTTATAATATTAAAAGTAGGCAGATCTGCCTTTGGATGTTTCTTCTCTCCTCACTTACTCTCACCTTGTCCTCCAAAGATGTAGACAGTTCAGTCTTGGGGTAAGATAGTAGAGTTAGCTCAGCCTCTTTAGGATGTTTTCAGCAGTGGTTACTCCAGCCTCTAGTACTCTTGGCTGTTGTCCAAGCTGACCCTGGTGATCTGTCTCAAGTCCCTCCTGAGAACATAAGACAACAGTATCCAGCACACATACCTCTCTGCCTGGGAAGGCACAGTAAATGCTCATGCCATCTCTGTTCATCAGGGTGTGGTCACAGGTGCATGGCAGTCACTCCAGTGACTTCTTGAGCTCCCCAGAGCTAGCAGAAAGCCAGGTCCTCTCCTCTCCTCAACATGGCTGAGGCACAGTGGGCTGTCCTTCTTCTCCTCTTCCATGATGCTTCTCTGAAGAGATGCCCCGAATGTGATCTGGGCGGGAACAGCGTTGCCTGTCAACCATGAAGAGGCCTTCACAGAAGTGCAATGCTAACTGCAGCTGCAAGACTAGAGGAAGAAGCTGGGTTGAGGAGATGGAGAAGGAAGGACAGAAGTGAAGAAGAGGAAAACCAGAGAAAGCTTTCCTTTTGGAGGACCCATTAAGCAAATGCCCCCTGCAGGCAGAGCAGGAAGCTGGCAGCTGGATGCAGAAAGAAAGGGGACAAAGAGGAATCAAATCCTAGGACCACCCTTTTAACAGCCACATCTGTATACTCTTGTCATTTGTCCATACAAGGCTATAAGCTGCAATAATTTAACACAGTAATTGGATGTGTGGAGGAAATGTAAACTTCTCCATAAAGATAATGAGCAAGGACGGCAAGAACTTCCTGAGCGAAAAGTGATTTCCTATGCACACTCAGTGCTCAGAGCCAACCATCCTCCACAGTGGGGACTCTGGGTGACAGACACAGCAAAACTGTGACTGGAAGGAAGGCTAAAAATGACTAATGCCAGATTCTGGGCCCTTGGCTACTCTGTAGCCAACATTCCTGGAAGCTCCATGTGGAAGCTGAGCAGGTTGAGACCACTGCCTCTCCAGGTTCTGGCATTGCTGCAAAGACCTGGCACTACCTATCACCCATTAAGCTCCTATGATTGGCAGGTCTGTCTTCACTATCAGATAATGCTGGACTCTATGGTTTCCTCCAGAATATCCCTGGTTCAGCAACAGGAGGTTTTCTGCAGGGAGAACCAAAAACTCTCTACCCGCCAGCTATGGTTAGACTCGCAATGTTAGCAGAGACTAGAGAGCCAAGCTGATAGTGGTGTCTCTACACCAGTTCAGTAGGGTCCAGTTAAATTCCATGTTAAGGGACCCAAAAGATTGCCTCAGCACTCTCTGGGTCTCAAGAGGACACTAGATTCCCAAAGAAGACCAGGGCTCCCAAGAAAGAGTGGGTGCCAAATAGGGGAAGAAAAGAGGGAAGGCTTTCTTTGCTGCACAGCTCCAGTATGTATGGAGCCCTGTAGTAGGAGGAAGCTCAGCAAGAGCAGAGGCTTTCATGGCTACAGCAGTATCAGGGCTCCTGAGGCCAGAGATGTGTAAGTGAAGTCAGGTCACAGCCCTGCAGGACCCAGCCTTTCACAGCCCATTGGCCTGCAGAGGTCCTGTCCCTGAGAGCTTGCTTGTCATGCTGAGGTAAAACAGGACTCATTCTCTGGGAGGATGTCTCAGAAATGTCTTTCTTTATCTTTCAGGACCACATTTAAAGAGTTTGCGGAGAAGCACGGCCGGGATCAGAGGTTTCGTCTTGTTCAGAAGCGAAAGGATCAGGAGCACTTTTTCAACCAGTTCATACTTATCCTAAAGAAACGGGACAAGGAAAACAGATTAAGACTCCGGAAGATGAGATGAGTCTGTGTAAACGCAATATGACATCGGGCAGCTGAGCGTGCACTTCGGGAGACTTTAGGTGGCAGTGGCCGGCTGTTCTACCCAGTTCAGGCGGCCAGGACACTGGATGTTCTCAGAGAATTACTGTTTCATATTGAAGCTCCCTCTTTTGTACATTGTTCCCAGTTTGATGCATTTCTAATTGCCATGAGATGTTGAGTCTTTAAGTGTTTTAATTATGCAAATTACTTGTAATATACACAAATTATAAACCCACTGCAGGTTTGTGACAAAGCAACAGCAGGAAATGTGGATAACCATCTCGAGGTGTTGTCTCCACTCCAAAGGACTGAAAAATCCCCCAGATTTTTGTGAACCAATCCCTTTTGTGCAGGCCTCCCTCCCGTGGTGTTCCTAGATCAAGGTCCCTTGTTTCCTGAGTAGTAGAAATGGGTTCCGTTATTCATCACAGTGACAACCAGATATTTGACACCCCTGTGAATCGTGATCACCTGCAGGTGACTAAGAGTGACTGGCTTCTTTGAAGGTGTATCCCAGCTAGGAGAAGGGAGCCATGCCGGCTGTCAGAGGTCCTTCCTAAGGAGAATTATTTTGTACAAAATCATCATATTACTATTTGAGTTATTTTTATTGTATGCCCAGAGTTTGCATGAGATTTTTCTCATCCTCTTTGTACAAAAATTTTAAATTTTTTTTAACCAATAAATATTTTAAACCAGCATGTTTTCTGACTAGGGCATGCCTCACTCTCTTTAAGACAGCAAAAATGAATCAAATAAAGACTTCGAATTTCAAAAGATTGCAGAAGGAGGTAAGTGTATGCTATGCTGTGTCAAGATACTGACTTCCTACACCTGCCTACTGGTGTGGACTGAAACACACCCTGGTGAAAATCTCAGTGGACTAGATTTTTAAATTATTGAATGTCAGCTTATTTCTTTCAAGGCAATGAAGTCCCTCTTCAGAGACAATGCCTCCACTGACAATGACCACTGACAGCCTCCTCACCTGCCTTCTTCGTGGTCTCACTCATGGTAGACTGTACTTGGTTGTGGCGGCATCTATAACATGCTCACCTGATGAACTCTGGTCCTAACACCTATGCCATTCAACCATTCAAGTCTCTCTGTTGGGTGACTCATGGCCCTTGCTTAGGTTCAGGATATCAGGGGATCTATAGCCTAACTGGCCCTGTCCTTGGAGATGATAAGCTTAGAGGCACAGCCCTTGGACGGGCTGGTGCCAAGTCAGCATGCCAATGAACAGTTGTAACTGAAGACCACCGTATGACTTGAACAGGACTTTTTAAAGAAAGAATTGTTAATACCACAGGTGTCTGGGGTTATGAGGTCTAGGTCCAGGTACTAATGAATAATGTAATAACAGGTGACCAGAGCAGCTATTCCCTATCTGAACAGAGGCCTTTGGCCATGGCTGTGGTACAACCTGACTGGACAGGGAATAGCCCTGGCTTGGTGAGAGGCAGATAAGCTGAGTATGGTCATACTGGTAAGAACTTGCCCACAGAGCCTAGGAGACCACCCATGTGTCTCTGTCTCACCGGGAAAAGTCTATAATCTGCCTAGGCAAGGTGTCAGGCTGGGAATGCTGCTGCCACTAGGAGGTGCTGTCTGGGACAGGGGCTAGAGAAACAGTGGAGGTGTGGGGGAGGGGGAAGACATGGAGGGTGGAGCCTCCAGGGCCCCAGCATTTGGACAAAATCAGTTCTCATTTCTCATTTCTACATGGGGTGGCATCCATGTAAATGCCACCGAGAACTAGAACTCATTTGACCAGGAAGATTGGTACCTTGAACACAGAACACCACACCTGCAGCCTGAATGGAGTTCTTAATATTTCTTACCCATCCAGCATAGTGTGGGATGTGTGTAGTGTGAGCATGCCCTGTAAAGTAGAAACATTGGTGCAGGGACAGGTCTGAGCACCTCTGGAAGCCATCAGTCCACTCACTTCCAGTTCTGGACTTTTCCCAGTAATGTGGATCACTCTTTCTACACCCACCTCTCTGTTGCAGTTGGATGCCTTGTCATTTGCTGACAGCAGGAAAAGTACAAGCTTTGGGCCCCTTCACTCCTAGATGCCTCCGGGTCTAACAAAAGTATAAACAGAATGGGCGTGGGAGGGGAAGAGAGAATTGGGGTTGGTTGTATCTCCCTCCCTGGTCATCCTGGGGGCTCCAGGTCAAAGCTCTCTGGGCACCTCACACAGTGGAAGCCTATAAAGTGAAGGCTAGCATTTCTGCCCCTTTGGTACCTCATCAACTGAGGACTTAGCCATCCCCAACTTTAGCTCTGTTTCCCTTTCTGCTGTAATCATTGCTCCATTGAGTCTTCTCAATGGTGCTTGTTTAGGGACCATATGCTTGCTGTCAGGCCTAACCTGTGCCATCCCTGGTGATACCAGCACTGCTATTGTCATACACAGCAGAGTGGGGGTCACACTGTTAGTCATACACACAGATTGGGACTACACAGTTGCATCTGAATTGCTGTCAACAGGATGTGGAGAGGGTCCTGTGTTCCCAGCCTCAGCGAGGGAGGGACACAGTACAAGGGCAATGACTCATAGGCACCCCTGACCTGGAAGAAAGCAGCCAGGGCCTTCATCTACATATGTGGGAGCTAACTTTTTGTGTACATAAACATGACTAAGATTCTAGGTAACTCAGAAACAGCATCTCTATATTCAGGCCCATCTGGGGTTCATTGGGCATGAATATGATGCAGGTGAGTTCAGCTGTAATCAGATGTGGGCCCAGGGAGAGAAGGGTGCTCTCCAAATCCATGGGAATATGCATGCCCCTGGCATCTGAAGCCTCTGCCTCCATTGAGTGCTGCAGGTGTGGCTAACTTTTTGCAATCTTTAAGGCATTCCAGAAAGACAATGAGCCATTGTAGAGGCTTCTCTTGATACTTCCTTTATGTTCTGCAGGTGTCACGATAATTCTAAATGCCAGTAACGTGACAAGGAGTGAGCACCATAGTCACCTCTCTGTGTTAAATAATAAATAATCATAAATAATACATCCTCTGCCTGAGTCAGTCCATCAGCTGACATCGAATACTCCCAAAGGACAAGTGTGTTGGAAGGCCAGGCAGTTTTCCTGCTGCTGCAGCTGCTGCTGCAACTTCAGAAAGTAGCTGTGCTCAGTGTCATGTCTGCCATCCTGATCTCCGTGACCTTTGACCGCCCTAACCTTCTTCCTACAGCATTCCCAAGGAATCTGCACCCACTACTAACCTCACTGTTCTGGCCCAGACTGGTGAGTTCCTTACCCACAATGCCTTTTCCACATCCCTACCCCCCAGTTCTCAGCTAATCATTGGTGGTGAGAGTTATCCCTTCCCTGTTACTCTAGAACTTCCTGGCTACTGCAAATGCTTCTCAGGGAACTCAACCCCTGACTCTGCTCATTCTGAATGTCCTATGTGACCACCCAGGAAGAGGGGCCTAGGAACTCCTTAGCTTTGGGTAACAGTGGTCAGAAGGGGAGCTTAGGAACCATTGGCAGACATAGCTAGGATAGACTAACATGGGTGGACAGTAATGATGAATTTCTTAAGCCTGGTCCGCCAAGAGCTCTGGCCTTGCTCAGCATCTGCTGTTCTTTCATTCAAATACTCTCCCATAAACAAATATCTTGAGACAAGCACATTGTTCATTTGTGTTATTTCAAAACCTTTAAGCTTTGCTTTGTTTCTTTTTTAATTTTTTTCCACCATGCAGTGTGGACCTGGGTCAGAGACTCCAGATAATTCACAAAATGTCTCAGAAAAATAAACTGGTACCTTGCTGGGCTGCCCCAGTGACCCTCTCTGCAGATGGTAAGCTGGAGCAGGCAGTCCCAGTGACACTGAGCCAGGTGTGAGCAATAGCTATGGTGGGGGCCAGAGGATGAGAGTGTCCAAACTCCTTAGGAAAGCAGAATTGGAGGCAAATATCTTGCTGAAATACTGCAGGTTTGTGTTATATGATATAATTTTTCTTTGATGGGACTTGGAGGATGGCCTGAAACTCACCACTGAGGACTGTGGTCTGAACTGAGTGAGGCAGGAGACAGGAGCATGGAGCATGACACCTGTGTGCAGAGCACTTGCCAGCCAATTGATGGTTGATATATGGGTCATTTATTTATCATTTAATCTGGTGCTGGTGTGGCTGCCAAGGGAAACTTGTAGAGTCTGTTCTTTCCTTCCATCATGTGGGTCCTGGGGAATGAACTGAGGTTCTCAGGTTTGATGAGAATAGCTTTACCTGTGAGCCACCTCACCTGCTGGCTCCGTGTTCTGAGACACAATATTGAAAACTTGCACTGTAAAACATGACCTTTTAGTCATAAAGTAATCTGAGATCTCTGGAGATACAGGTAAGACAAGGGGCTGCGGTCTTCTTGAGGCCATGGGGTTTCTCGGAGGAGAGAATTAAGCAGTTTCCTCTCCCTTTCTCTCACCAGGGTTAGCATATACAGACACAAAATCAGGTATGCCCCCTGTTACTAACCCCCTTGACCCTGGGGTAGGGTCTTGACCTCTTCCATCAGTAGAAATTGGGTGTGGTCCCACTAGCCAGGTCATTTTGGCTTGTGGATACCTCTCTTAGGCTCCTTGAAGAAATGTCTGTCAAGAGGAAGCTCCAGCTATGGGAAGACTATGGGTTATATTCCAGATAAGCAACATCAGTAGTTGAGGAAGGAAGTGAACCCTCAGATGACTCAGCTCACCAGCCTGTGAGGGGGCACATGATACCCAGGGAGCAGACCTCAGCCCACCCAGATCAGGCCCCAGAGATGAACAAAAGCTACAGTTACTGTAAGCTGCTATGTCTCCAGAATGTTGACTGGCATCCCTGTGGCTAGCTACTCCTGCTACAAACGATATGACTCTGGGTTCAAAAATGACCAACGTGTCAATCAACATTTGGATGCCAAAAGCCTCTCAAGCATGTGCCATGCTTGATGCTTTTTCACCTTGCCTAAATCAGTTCTGTCCACAGTTCTCACAATGAGTTCCAGACCGTGTTCCCTTCATAAGACTCTAAGGCTTGGGAACCAGAGCCCCTCATACATCACATGCTCACAAGACTATTTGACTATTGCTCTTCAAGCCACCACCTTCCTGACCTCTCATCTCTGAGGGACAAGAGTCTCTAAGGACCTTGAGTTTCTTGAGGACTCCTTCTTGCTTTCCCTTGTTTTCTGTGGTCATCCACTTAATCCCATTTGTATTCTCTGCAGCAGTTGGACCAGGCACCAAGGTAAAGATCTCATATAACTTTTATATAACTCAAAGACTGTCTGGAAGGTCAGTCCCAGGGGCACACAGCTGCTATAGAGCATGTGAAGGGCTTCCTGAGAACACATAGATGCAGGGCTGGTGAAAGCTACATTGGCTGCTTTTCTCAACGCTGTGATCAAATAAATACCTGACAGACACACCTTAAGAAAGGGCTTGCTTGAGCACACAGTTTAAAGCTTATCATGGCAGGGAAGACATGGTGGCAGGGTCAGGAAGCAGATGCTCACATTACATCAGTAGTCTGAAGTGAAGAAGCAGAGCAAGGTGAACACTTGAACCAGTTCACTCTCTATTTGTTTAGTACAGGACCCCAGCCCATGCAGAATGCCACAGGCAGAGTGAGTTTCTCATTAGAGTTTAAATGTTTCTGGAAACACCCTAATAGACACACCCATGGATGTGTTTCAATGGTGACTTAAAATCCAGTCAAACTGATAATGGAAATTAGCCACTACAGTCTCTCCTTGTGAGCAAACCCTCTTGCTGCAATCTCCTATGGCAGGAGGGACCTGGGAGCCCTCTGGGGCTCTTTGAACAAGGCATCAACTCACTGCTGAGGGCTCTACCGTCCCATGGTAGAGCCCTCTACCTCATCATCATGAGGGGTGGATTTACATATGAAACTTGGGAGAGGCAGACATTCAGACCAAAGCAAATGTCCTAGAGAGACCAACAGCTGAGGTGGGTGGGTGTGGCCCAGAGGGTTTTGCTGTGTGACAGAATTCGCAGGGTTTTCCTGGTTGGAATATAGGAGTTGAGAAACACATAGGATGTCTAAACACAAGGACAGAGACTCAGCCTACCAGGGCCACAAGCAAGGAGAAAGGCTGGGAGTGCAAAGCTCCAGAAAGCTGAGAACATAGCCTTTCCCCAGGCCAGTCCTTCCCTAGGATTGTCTTGTGAGGGCAATGACTTTGGACTGTCCAAGTGGCTGCAGTGTGCCAATCTCAGTGTTAACTGGCTTGAGTGATGACTCACATTGCAGTCAGAATAATAGTCCTAGCAAAGAACAGGTGGTTTCTGATCCCTGAGGAGGAGCCCCTGGGTCAGGGATTCTGCTTGTCCTGTCTCTGTCTCACCATCTGTGGGTGTCTTCTGTGGCTTCTGGGATAACATTGAGCACTGAATGTGTTAACTTGCCTGATGTATCAGTCATTTGCAATGCTAATCTTCCTCCAGGGCACAGAGAAGAACAATTCCAGGGAGACTTTTCCCACTGCCCTGCAGAGGTGAGTCCTTAGAAGGCCTCTGGTCACCTCTGCCATCTATCCACTGGAGTCCTGCCAGGTACTCAGCTGAAGGCCTGATTCCTGGTGGGACAGGCATGTGAAACTCCCTTCTGCTCCTGGTTCTGGGAACTGTGTTCCCTATAAGCCCATTCCTCTCAGGCTTGATGCACAATCATGTGTCTTCCTTGTTCCCTTCCTCCTTGCCCCTCTTCCTTCTTCCCAGCATCCCTCCTTTTCTCCCTCCTTCCTTCTCTTCATCTATCCCTCCTTTCTTCCCCCTCCCTTCCAACTTCCTTTCTGAAGAAGAGTGTTTCTCAAGGCTAGAAAGCTAATGATGACTATACAGCCCTCTCTTCCTAGAGGAGAGGAAGGACCTCCTGAGATGATGCCCAGAGTCTCTCAGGCAAGACAGTGGAATAGAGGACACATCTAGTGGTTTTATTTTGATCACGGGCAGCAGCTAAGGTCTGGCATACCCTTTGACCCCTGTTAGCCATTTAGATAGCAGTGGTTCATTCTGCTGCCATTTGCCAGTTTCTCCTCCAGTTTTCCAAACCCAGCCTGTCCACTCTCACTGGCTTTCTTTGGAAACTTGACTACCTATGGGACTGTCATTTACTCATGACAGCTATTCTTAGCAGTGACCTTGAACAACTCACATCCGAGCTATGATCTGGTAGCCCTGGAGCATCTTTACATCTGGCTCCTAGCTGGCCTTCCATACTGCAAGACCAGCTCCAATCTCTGAGGTATCTGGTCTCTTTTGTGACTGGATGAGTGAATCCTCTAGCAGTAGGAAACACCAGCCAGAAACAGACACATAAGTCCATTCCTGCTCTGACAAACCTCGGAGGTGCAGGAAGGTTGATGTTTGAGGGTAACAACTCCGCTGTTCATCTGACATCTAGGTGCTTGTTTTCTGAGACAGGCTATTCAGGCTGCATGTGGGTTTGCAATGCTGGTGACACTTTCCTCAAATGATGAATTACTTCCATCCTGGTCACCTCATCCAACGCTCTCACCCTCCTATGACCTCAGTTTGCAAACCACAAATGAAAACAGCTGCTGTCCTGCTCCAGAGGCTTCGGTCCTCCACACATAAAAGTTTGTAATCAAATGTCTTTGCCAACTCATTGCTGTCAAAGCCTCGAGCAGACAATTTGCTCTAGGTGCTGATGGGCTAACCCACAAACAGAGATGGTGTTGAAGTGGAACTCTCTTGTGAGTGAGCAGCGGAATAACAGCTTCATCTGCCTTCTGCTGAGCCCTCAAGCCACCTGCTCAGGCACACTGCCATGAGGTACCCACGGCACTTCATGCTGACTCTCCGAGCTCTACTCTTTGAAGGCCAACTGCAATGCTGGGAATCTTTTCCTGATCTCTGGGATTTGAAGGATGCTTGGGAGATTTACAAAGGATGCCAAATTTTGTACACCAGCATATTGGGCATAAACAACAGAGATGTCATATTCTGCACAGCTCTTACAGGTCTTAGCATGACTTAGGAAAACCAAGCAGCCTCAAAAATGGCAAGCTGATCTCATGAGTACAGGTTAGCACTTGTTGCCCAGCTCTCTGGCTGCTGCCTGCTCTTGTCTTGGGGGACAAGATTCCTTCTTTGTGCATCCTGTGGCCACCAATTCTCACCATGCATATTCGAAATATCTTTCTTCAGCCTAGTGTCTTCCCCCATGAGCCTAGCCCCCACTAGAAGCTTTGTGTCAGCAGGTCTGTTCTCAAACAGCTCCCATGCCTCCATGTAAGCTAGAATTTATAAGGGTTTGTCAATCCCATGCCTACCCCACTCAATCTTAGCAGCCTCTGAAGGACTCTGCCTTAGGGATTCTTACAGTCCTCATAAAGTCCCCAAATACTGAGGTGACCTACCTTGTGGGGAGAACTTAATTACAGGGTTTAACAGGCCACCTGGCAGAAACTAGCCCATTTGGAGACAGGTGGCCAGATGACTTTGGGAGAGGAAACCTTGCCATTTGCTGCTTTTATACTTTTGGCATAGTTGGAACAGGAAGGAAAATAGACTGTCATCTGTGGCCAGAGTTTTCTAGTGTATGACAAACACCTTTGCACCCACTTAATCTTCTCTTCCTGGATCAGACCCCCGTTCTTAATTCCCTAGACTTCTAGACCTTGACTATATCACAGCCTCATGCTTGTTTCTCCTGTGGCCAGAGGTAGGTGCCAGGCATGTACACTCTCATAAGGGCCAGATGGGAGATGAGCACCTGCAGGTCCTCTGTAGGCCTGCCAGACTAGAGGACTCTTGGGTAAGCTCCTAGATTAAGAAGAGACTTCACTCTGGCCTTGCTTGTTCAATATCTCACCTTATGCACACATCCGTTCCCCGAAGACTGAATACTCTCTTCCCTTGAGCTTCCCCAGCCTTCTGCCCAGAGAGTTGGAAACCAAGGCTCTGGCTTGTGTTTGAACTCAACAGCCTCCTGGGCAGCACAGTGTGCTACACACAAAGGCACTGCTGGGGCTTCAGACATGAGGCTGCTCATCAATAGCCATTTCTATAGCACAGCCCCCTATATAAGCCCATGCCTTCTCCCCAGTCTGCACCACATCATGTTTTGTTTTGTTTTTAGAAAATCCTTCTGTTTTCTAGTTTTTACCTCTGAGTTTCTGTGGCTTTTTCTGAACTTTTGCATGGTGGGGGAGGTATGCGTGTGTGTGTGTGTGTCTGTGTGTGTTTGCCACAGGTTCCAGAATCTCATTGGACACAGGTTCAGAAGCCACCCTACACTGTCCCTTTCATCTGCTGCTACATTCTGTCCCTCTTTGCTATAACTAAGACCCATCTGTCTACCTGCTTCCCAGTCACCCTAATCAATCAGTGTGGCCAGAGAATAGGGGAAAAAAATTAAAGGCATCAAGATCAACCTTTAAAGAAGCCTGTGGGCAGAGGAAGACTGGAAGCCCTTTGGCACCTGGGCTTCTTGCAACAATCAGAGCATGCCTGAGAAAAGTTTGTGGCATACAAACAAATGGGAGAGTAGTGCTGGGTAAATGGCCTATCAGTCGTAGGCCTTGTAGCCCAGCATTTTAGGGCTCAGCTCATTAGCCCACCCACTCTTGTTCTCAGGAATGCTCTCCATTTCTAACCACATTCTCCCTGTCCTGAGACAGGAGACCACAGACACTTCTGCAGGGTCCTCCAGACTCTTCCACTCACCAAGACTGTGTAAGATGGAGATGGAGTTAGGAGGATCAAGTGCTCCTTTCAGGGGGGAAGACATTTTAGATGCAATGTTTCATTCTAGAATATTTCTGCTACCAAATCATTAAGGATGTCCTCCTGCACTGTGCAGCCTCAGTTGTGATTCTGATCCTCTAAGGCTTGATGGCAGTTTCTGAAGATGACAATATCCTAAACAGACCAGCAGTGTGCCTGGAGGGTGAATTTTTCTCCATTAATGCTAAAACTGAAATATGGCAGATGTGTGTGTGTGAGCGTGTGTGTGTGTGTGTGTGTGTGTGTGTATGTGTGTGTGTGTGTGTGTGTGTGTGTGTGTTTGACAGCCCAAGGTTCCAGAAGTTTCCCCAGTTCTTGTATCTCTCAGATTGTAGCACCCACATCTTTGCCTTCATGCACCCCTACCCAGATCCTTAACTTCCCTTCAGTGCAGGGCTCCCATGGGAAGTGGCCCTACCCCTGTGATCATTCCTTGGTGGGATCCTGTCTCCTGGAGTGTGTAGAAGTCAAGGAAATAAGAACAAATGGGATGATCACTCCTGTGAGAGGACAGATTGCTCCTTGGAGCATTCTAGCGGAGGCAGTGTGGACTCCAGTGGGGATTTCCCTTGATTCATCTCCACGTCCATTGGAGACGAATCTCTCCATTTTAGTCCTCTAATTCTGCCATGAAGTCGCAAAATGTGGGCGTCCCATATGCTCTTTACAATAAATCACCTCTGGCAAAGTGTGCTGAGGAATGAATCACTTTTACTGCCGCTCTGACGTCCTCTGCTTCTCCAATGCTCACATCTAATAACAAAGTCAGGGCTCTGCACCCCTCCTCCCCTTCCCTCTCCCCCTCCTCCTCCTCCTCCCTCTCTCTTGGACTAACAGCATTGAAATGCTTTCTTGATTCAAAGGCACTTGCAAAGAGAAGGTCTCTTCTTATCCATTAGCAGGCCTATGTTTAGAAGGAAGGAACTTGATAATTCATCACCCAGATGAGAAGCAAGCACACTGTGTGAGCCACCTTCTGGCTGGACTCCCAGCCACAGCTTCTCTCCATGGCATCCAGTTCTTACCTGCTTCGGTGGAACTTCTCTCAGGACAGGCTCTGTGGACTGTGAAGGGACAGTTGTCCCTAATAGCTCTTCCCCAGGGTCAGAGAGAACTCTTTGCAGAGCATTTTCACTACACTAAATTTCAGCAAAATCACAGGCCCAGGACCATAATGGCAAGACATAAAAGAGGCCCACAAAACACTCTGAATTTTTAGATTTTATTTAGGATATAAAAGAAATATTTATTACCGTCCTACACATAATAAATAGTTCTTGCAGTTTGCACCCTCCCTGTAGCCTACCCCATATTTTAGAGTGGAAATGGCTTGTACAAACCCTAGCCTCCCTCCTCTGCAAGCTTCCACCAAGCTCATGGAAGCAAATGAAGTTCTGCCCTTGCTCACCAGCCTCAGCAGTAAATTGTTCCTCGTGCTGATTCATTTAGTCTCTGCTTCTTGGCCAGGCTGAAATCTTGCAACTACTTGGTAAGTCAAGACAGCAAATCTAGGACTGACATCTGAAGAGTGCTGGTCTTTGGGGGGTGGGGGAGGGGGGCTACTTGGCTGTTTGAACTGCATGTCTCCACCTTAACTCCAGCCACAGATAGCCAAGTGTCTAAGTCTTGCTGTACCCTTGGAGAGCTCCCAGAGTAGGAAAGAGAAGTGGGCATGGACCACTCCAACCAGATGTCTAATGGCAGAAGAAAGCTGTAGGTCAGTGGAAGTTGTGTCCCTGCAGAACAGCTCTGTCCTTGTCAGGTGATTCCCTGCTTACAGTATCAAGAAGGCCTCTTACACAACCCTCACATAGACACAGAAGCATCAAATGACAGCCCCACTTTATAATTGAGTCACAAAGAGGCAGTGAGTCCTCAGGCTGGTCCTAGAGCATGGGCAGAATGGCTTGAAGACTTGGGTGTCCAGCACAGCTTCACTGTCCTGGGGCAGCTAGTAAGAGATGAAACCCATTAGAGAGCTTTTCTTGGCTATGCTAAGAGGCACCCACCTACAGACATCAGTTTCCCAGTACCCACAGTACCTGGGAATATTTTTGCAAGCTTCTTTGAGGTTCAGAAGAAGCAGCTTGCAAGGGCCACCCATGTGTATCTTCCTGTGGGCCAGAGAGTTCAGGGCTAAGTGGGCAAGCTCTTGAAACATTGGCAACCCAGACTTTTCTCCCTATTAGATAGACATTCTCGTGTAATAGAGGCCACAGGGTAGAGGGGTCAGATATGAATCCCCTGGACCATAATGTGCTCTAGTCCCATTGAATGCTACTGGCATGATGCAGGAGGAGTGTCCTCTGAGGAAGGAGTCTCTGTTACAGCTTCCTTGGGTATGGAGCTAGTAATGGGCTAGATCAGGCTAGGAAGCCGGTATGGACAGGCAAGGGAATCAACATCTACCAGACCTAGCTGGGACCTGGGATGATCTCAGCTCTGCTCTGTGACTGCTGAGCTTAATCGCCCCTGCAGAGGTGTTACTATAATCCTATCTTCTTATTTTTCAGGCTGAGATAGGATAGAGAATATATAACCTGATTATGCACCATATAATGTATTAAGCCAGCAAGGCCTTAAAAATTAAAACATTTAAAAAGGACTATCTAGGGAGGTAGTTAAAATCCATTTAAATCTTTATCAAATAATGAAAATATCTTCAGAAAAAACCATCAGCCTCTTAGCTACATGTTCACCTCTAGGAATGCTTGTTTTTAATATGCGTCTAAAGGCAGACTTACAGGGAAGCGTTCTAAAGATTTAAAGCTCTTCTTGGCTACATGTTGCACAGGGAGGCTGGGTGCAAGGTGAATTCCTTAAAGCATCTTGAATCACGCATGAGGTTTGGGGGCGGTGGAGCAAAAAAGGCATCCTGGAGCTGGAGGAGAAATGATGTTCTGCTGGTCCTTGTCCCATTCCTTTTCTTTGAGATACTTGGCTCTGTTTTGTAGGTAGCATCAGTGGGGGCAGTGTGAACCAAATCTATCCTCCAGGTCTGGGAGTATAGACATGTCATTTCTAAGCCACATTTTGCTTTGATGATGACAACCTAGTAGGTCCTCTGCAGACAGCACTAGGTTTAAAGTGTTGTTCCAGGACTGCTATAGAAGATTTGTGACATCTGATGGCAATTCAGCACTAGCTTGTAAGAGTCACCACAGCCTGACCTGGGCAGACAGATAGCTTTGACTCTATGAGTAGGTGACCCTACTCATCTGTTCCTGTCTGTAATGTCCCAATCCAGGGCTTTGCTCTGTTTTTCTCAGTAATCTAGACAGTGTTAACCAGAAATGTAAGGACATGTGGACCTGGGCAATGCTGGACCGTGGGAGGTCCAGAGAGGCAAGTGTGTGGGTGTGTATCTGGAATACAGGGTCTTGTCTCAGTGGAATCTTGGGCCTATCTCAGTGTGCTTTGAACACTCCTGTTCTCAAAGTATGGGTGCTACAGGGAAGGGTTGTGTGTGTGAGTGACATGAATTAACATACTAAACAGTGATGAAGAAGCAAGTAAGAAGTGTGAACGTTTACGTGTTGACATGGATGGAGCAAGTTTGTCATATGTCCATGTGATCTACCCATAGCTGAGTCCAAGATGGCCTCACAAATAGCAGCTGTTTCCCAGTGTGACTGAAGGCACATTTTCATTTAACCCAACACTCTTTCTAATTTTTCCCACTCTGGAAAATGCAGGTGTTTGGTAATTAGGGTCTTAGAAACTTGAATTATGCAATATCTTTTTGAAATATTTATCTTATTCTACTATAAAAAGCATTTTAAAAAATGAGCATATAAACCCAAAAAACATATTGGGGCTGTTATAGAAACAGAACCATGAGATTGTGCAGTGGTGTGAGCAGTATTCTGTCATATGAACATTATTTGTGGTGTGAGGAATACTCAGCGGCGTGAGCATTATTTTTGGTGTGAGCAGTACTCAGTGGTGTGAACAGTATTTGGTGGTCTGGACAGCATGGCAACATTTTTGAGGAGTGTTTTTCAGGTTGAGGAAGTTCTGAAGGACCTCTAACAGGGCCTGAGGATCAGCCACAGTCGGTGCAGGACGGACTCTCTCTGATGGTGGAGCCAGGACTGAAGCAACTGGAGTGCTGTCTTCATGTGGCCCATGAAACTGTGCTCAATTCCAATGCCTCCTCCCAATGAACTGTGGGTGCAGCTCAGTCCTGAACTGGGTGGGTACTCTTTGGGATGGGAGGTGGTGTCTGTCTTTTCTAACTAAATGTTTACTTACTTTTCACAAAAATGATTCAAGAAACCACAAAGGACAGCACTGGGTAAATGCCTTGGTGGGCAGGAGTGCTTGTTCTACAAAGGACAGCACTGGGTAAATGCCTTGGTGGACAGGAGTGCTTGTTCTACAAACATGAGGACCTGAGAGTAAAACTAATCCTCAGGACCAGTTATGGAAACTGAGCGTGGCCTCATGTGTCTGCGACCCCAGCATGGCAAGGTGAGAGCAGACAGTGAGAGCTCATTGGCAAGCAGACCAGTCTAAATCACAAACATCCAATTCAGTGAGAGAATCTGTCTCAACACAATAAGGCAGACCACGATAGAGGAAAACATCCAACTTCTGCACGTACACACATGGGTTCATGCCCTCATACACCTACATAGGTACACTACCCAACACACACACACACACACCCACGGAGTCTCAGTGAGTTCTACCACACAACTAAAGAAGTACTTTGTCCCACCCCTGATCTACCTACCTCTCATTGTATTGCTATGCAGTCTGCATCTCAACCAGACACATGCTTCCTGTTGTTACGGAAATCCCACCTTAGAAGATCACTCAGACACAGTCTAGAGCCCACTGAAAGTCTTTATGCCAGCTGGCTGGAACTACACTCAGGTATTGAGACTCAATTGTAGTGCTGAGTGTTTAGAATAGGGGACTTTGAAAGGCAGAAACCACCCCCTGGTATCTTGACCAGTAGCTACAAGGGGAGGATTTTCATAAGTAAACAGTTTCACAGACACTAAGATTAGCTGTTAGCTGGAGGAGGAGATTTGCACAGGCAGGCAGTTTAATAGAAACCAAGTTAGCTGGGATATCTTGACCCTGATGGAGAAACCTTTCTACCATCTTGTCTTGCCATATCCAGGTTTTGGAGAAACTCACCCGCTCCTTTCCTTGATGTTTGTATGTGTCCTCTGGTTACATTTAGGTCTCAGATCCACTTTAACTCTGATCTGTGAGCACAGTGAGCTGTGGCCGCAAGTTTCAAGGAGCCTAGAGCTTTTCAGGTACCCCAAAAGCTTCCTGTTTCCCTCTGAGTCCAGAGAGACATTGGCTTAGAAATATGCTCTGTTTCTACCTGTGTTTAGGTTTATTTATGGAATTCCATATCTTCCATTGTTTTGCTGAATTATGTTCCAACAATACACTGTTTTAATCAGAGGCTTTATCATATTTTTAATATTTTTACTAGATATGATTAATATCTAGTAAGTCTCCCTTCATTGTTCCATCTTTACATTTTACGGCTATTTTCCATTTTTAATATAAAATTTAGAAAATACTTATTTGATTTCAGGAAAAAATCTTATTAGCATTTTTATTGATACTCCATGAAACTTACACATTAACCTAATGTATAGTTTTAAATGTAACTCCTCAGGAACAGGGGATCTGGCTCTATTCTGGTGAATACCACATTTTAAAGGGGTATTTGCATTTTTGCTGGGTAGGGCACTTGCCTAGTGTATGTGAGACCCTGAGATCAATCTAGACCCTGAATTCAGCCCCATCACTGTGAAAACAAAACAAAATAAGCAATCCGAACAGAAGTACAGGTTTTCCTCATGTACTTTAATTTTCTTGTCTATATTTTTCTTCTGAATTGCCATTTAGATGGTGTCTTCCTATCTGCTGTGTCAGGCTTTGCCTGTAATTGAGCACATAGAAAGACAGTCCATTATCCTCTTCCATCGAGTACTAAGACTAAGCAGACCAGACCCTGCTTAGCTTCAGAGGCATTCAGGGTGGTGTGGCTGTAGACAGCATTATCATTCTCATCTTACATCGGTTCCTGTCCTGGATTCCTTGTTTTGCTCTTGAAAACTTATTCATGGTGGTGAGGGTGGGGGATGGTGTTTGACTAAAAACCTTCTTCACAAGCTCCCACATTTGAAGACTGAAGACTTAGAGATCCCTGGCTGGTGATTTTGTTTGGGAAGGCTGTGGAACATTTAGGAGGTGGAACCCTGCTGTGAGAAGCATGCCACTGGGGGCAGGCTTTACTGGTTTATAAGGTTACCCCACTTCCTGTTCTCTCTTCCTCATGCTTGCATTTGAAGATGTGAACTCTCAAGTTCAGTCCCCATGTCCATGCTTGCTTCTTGTTGCCATGCCTTCTCACTGTGATAGACTCTTTTTTTGTTGTTGTTGTTTTTGAGACAGGGTTTCTCTGTGGAGCCCTGGCTTTCCTGGAACTCACTCTGTAGACCAGGCTGGCCTCGAACTCAGAAATCCGCCTGCCTCTGCCTCCCAAGTGCTGGGATTAAAGGCACGTGCCTCTTTTCCTTCCTGATGTAATTATCTCTGGCCTTGTGGCCCAGCAGCAGAAAAGCACCTAGCACAGGCAGCTTTGGTTCAACATTTTCCTTCCCCTTTTCCTTCCCCTGGCTTTTCCAGGAAGCTCTTACCTTCTGCAACCAAAGGTGTTTAGTTTTGACCTGGACAAGGGACTGAGGTGCATAGTTTACATATCAAAGCAGACCTGGCTTCCAGGTTCTCTCAGCGTCTCTCAGTCCTTAACTATCCATACCCTGCCCCTAAGCCTGGGCTGGGCTTCCCTTCTCTGAGAGGTTTCTCCCTAGATAATCCAGACATGTTTGGTCTCTCCCTCTCCTCTCTTCTCTCTCTCTGCGCATGTCCCCTTCACTCTTTTTCTTTCCCTCCTCTACTCCCCACCCGGTTCCCCATGTCAACTTTCCAACCTTGGTCCTTGGGGCCAGTGAATTAGATCGCCTGAGAGCAGCTTCTTAATAAACCTGTCTTTAATATAATCTAATCTGTTTTAAATTGGCTCATTTCACCGGCAGGAGAGAAATAACCTATCAAAGGGAATTTTCCTTCCCTTCCCACCTCCTATTGCTTTTTCTTCTCTGACTTCTGTGACTGATTCCTAGCTGCAGAGACAGTGGGTGGTCTTGCCATATTTGTTTTCCCAACAACCAAGAGGCCTGCTTGGAACTGAGAAGTGTTTCTATGTCTAGTGCATTTACAGATTCTGACCACTAGTTCCTGGGGGTGAGATGCATTTTCTTCTTTGTGGCTAGCACTCCACCTGTCTTAGTCAGGGTTTCTCTTCCTGCACAAACATCATGACCATGAAGCAACTTGGGGAGGAAAGGGTTTATTCAGCTTAAACTTCCACATCACCAAAGGAAGTCAGGACTGGAACTCAAGCAGGTCAGGAAGCAGGAGCTAATGAAGAGGCCATGGAGGGATGTTACCTTAGTGGCTTGCTCAGCTTGCTTTCTTATAGAACCCAGGACTACCAGCCCAGGGATGGCACCACTCACAATGGGCTAGGCCCTCCCCCCTTGATCAGTAATTGAGAAAATGCCTTACAGCTGGATCTCATGGAGGCATTTCCTCAAGGGAGGCTCCTTTCTCTGTGATAACTCCAGCTTGTGTCAAGTTGACACACAAAACCAGCCAGTACACTACCTGACTGCCGTCACATCCTAGTGAGAGTTTATAGTGACATGGCTTCCTCAGAGCATAATTTGTCTGCTGGTGACATGACCTCCTACATGCATAGTCACAGTAGTGACTGTACCATTTGTGAACAGCTAAGGTCCATTACAGGAAGAATGCTGTTCTGTATTCACTCCCAGAGCATTTTTTAGGTACAGATCAAGATTCTGGAGGTTACAAGCTGAGTTGCAGTCCATGGTTTCAGCCTGATGAAGTTCAAAGGCCTCCTCTGGTTTGTCTTTACATTCTAAGGTGGGGGAATCAAACCCTTGTTTCTGGACCTTCCAAGGTTTGTTTACATTTAAAACTCTCAGCAAAGTACATTGCGGGGAGTTTGCACTGGTCAGCCCTGGGCTTTCTTTTCTTGTACTGAACTAAAGCTGCACATGCTGTGTAGTCTCCTGACTATTGTCTTTGCAAATACGAATCTATTCTACTGCATTTCCACCAGCCTCTGATTTCTACTGTGTTAACGTCGCGACGACAATACACAAATCAACTATGCCTTTACTGTGGCTTCTTATAGGCACACCCTAGGCTTCTCAGAGAACAACACTTGGTGGTCTCTCAGGATTATTTCCTCCTCGTGTGCTTGTTGGTGAAAGAAGATGAAGTGATAAAGGTAAAGGCCTCCTGAGGGAAGTAGAGAGACTGGATGAGGAATGCACATAGACCTGCTGAAAGCCAACCCGCGAACTTAACTCAGTATCCAGATGGTGTGAGGTTTTTCAGAGAAGTAGAATCAGAGTAATACATGCATAACTTTGTATATGTATTTTATAATAATTATTATAATAACTAAAAATGGGGGTTACTGAATTTGAGGCTGGGCAGGGCTACCATAGCCATTTGCATGCTGGATAGCTTAGGAAACCAGTACCTGCTGTGTTTAGGAGTTTGAAAGCCTCAGAACAGGGGATTGATGACTCAGCTCCAGTCTAAGGCTGACCACCAAATACATGCACTAAAGCATCCCTGTAGCAGGAATGGTGGGTCTCCTCTATGTAAATGCTGGGGGCCTCGAAGCTGCAAAAGCATCTCCTGCAGGAGGACCTAATTGAGGACTACCTGAGAGACCAAGGATTGCTGGTGCAGACAATGCCAGCTAATCAGGAACTGCTGTTTAGAAACAATGCTTCCTCCTCCCCTTACCCCCCTCCCGCCCCCCCCGGGGGGGGTTATCAATGGGACACAGGTGGAAGGTACTAAAGGAGCTTACAGCAGTGTTCAGATGAGCTTGCTGTAGTGTTTCTCACCTGCTCCCGGAGTCTGTGTCATTGACTCTGTGCCACCTCACCTCTAACCCTCAAGGGCAGGTAGGATCAGGTGGTGAGTAGTCCAGGGCACAGGCAACATCTGACACCCAACGTGGGCCTCAAACCCACAACCCTGAGATTAAGAGTCTCATGCTGTATCGGCCAAAGAAGCTGACTCCAATGCTTAAGGTGATGGCAGCAGTGGCGGGTGCAGCCACATGTTTTCAAGTGTGGGAGCATCCTTTGTTTACCTTTTTATGCCATCTGAACCCCCAGACAATTGGATGATGCTACCTATGTTCAGGCCAGGTCTTCACAATCAGCTGACCCCACATGCCCATGGGAAACATCTTCTCAGGCATATCAAGAGACAACTCTCAATGCTGTCTATTTCACAGCCAACACTCACCATCGCTCTGGTCTTCTACATCCCTCAAATAGGAGTAACCTAACTCATTAGCTAATCATTCAGAAAAGATTTGTAACTTCGGATTTTTGTCCAGTCAATCAGCAGATTGCAAAATTTTTGCATTTGCCTTATCCAACAGCATCCATGGCTGTCCTGATTCTGTATAGACCTAATTTGTAATTCTTTATTTCTTAAACAACTGCTTCTTTCTTTTTTTTCTTTTTCTGTGATAAACTTGATGTTTTCAACTCACATTCCTTTTATTCTGTTGCTTTCTGATATCAGGAATAACAAGCTAGCTGCTTCTGCTAGTGCACGGATGCACTACCTGGGTAAAGAAAGATACTATCATCATGAGTTCTATTAACTCCTTTACAGAGTGGTCCAAGGAGAAAAGGTTGTCCCGGGCACACACAGTTCTGGCATCTAACTGGACCCTGTCCTGCAAGTTCTGGTTTTCATATTTGGTTCTATGAACTGAGAGACTTTCCTATGGAGGTCTGTCTACTAACTATAGCCCCAGAAGGCACGGGGTGGGTGGTGGAGACAGGGGAAGAGGGGAGCAGAGAAGATCCATGACGGTGAGAGCTGCTCTGACGAAGTGGACCCCTGAGCAGGAAGAGGACAGTGGTACTGTTAGCAATGAGCATCTAACTCGTATTGGGTGTGATTTAATATTTAGCCTGGACAGCCTTGAAAGTCCATCTGTGGTCTGTATCCCACCTGCCTGTGGTTGTAAGCCCACTGCAAAGTAGCAATTGCAGCGAAGAGGTGGGGTAGAGGAGCGATGCTCATTTTGTTTTGGGGATCTCCAAGCAGAGTGCTAGAGCTAGAGCCAGGACACTTGGAGAATACACAAGCATTTGAGTAATGAACAGATCAGAGCAGCTAAGGCAGTATGAAGAAAGCCTTAAGATGTTATAATCCCGTAATACCCAGAGCCGTATAATGCTGCTCAAAGAGGGAGATCAGTGGAGCAAGAAAAGAAATAACCACGATCCGCACACGGCCTCCCTGCTCCACCAGGGAACCGCGAGAAGGTGCGGAAGTCAAGACAGCCAATGAGAACACTGGTTAACTAGAAAAGGGGGTAGGGCTTGGGGGTCCTCACATCCCGCCATTAAATCTAACCAGACACTTTGTGAGGCTACTCTAAAAAGCACAGAAGCTAGAAGGTAAAACAACTAAGGAATCCAGGCTCCTGCTGCTTGATGGGAGGAGTTCATTGGCATTGTGCGTTTATTCAAAGTGTAAGCAAAATAGCAGCAGCAGCAACAGCAGCAGCAGCAGCAGCAGCAGCAGCAGCAGCAGCAATAACAACAATAGGCATATTCCAGTCTAGATGAAATGAAATGGATGTTTAACAGTTTCCAGAGCTTTTAGCTGACTGGTGAACCTGGGGCCTCAGATACTAGAGCCGACTTAAGTTTATTTAAAGAAACATATTAATGAGCATAAATGAAAGTGATTCAGAAGGGTAAAAAACTGCAGAGAAAATGATAAATTAAAAGTAATTTTGTTTTTTGAACAGAAAGGGAAACACATGATTTATCAAGGTTTTATTCATAACTTAGTATTAAAGAACTCATATTTGCTGATATTTAAGGAGAAGGTATGCGTCAAAGTAAGGTACCGGTTTTATTAATTAGAAAGACTTCCAAAAAGTACTAGGCATATTCCATCAAGAAACAATGAAACAAGCATGTTCCTGCTACTGAAGGACTATTAGTTGGCTCATATAATGTCTTTTGTTTGTATCTATCTTAAGAAACAGTCATATTGACAATCAAAGAATTCTATTTGCAAAGATATTCATAACAATATTATCCATAGTAATGGAACAAGAAATGAAAAATAACTTATGTCCAACAATAGGGGAATAATTAAATTGTGTCGTATCCCATCCGAGATAATTACATAGCTATTAAAATGCTTCTCTAAAATCGTCAAGGACTTGTACAAAGTTTTACACTGCAGTATTAAGTGAAAAAAAAAGTCAGGATATAAAATTGCACATGCAGTATAATCTCAATTATGTAAATGTATGTGCATAGACTAAAAGAAAATGCAGACGGATTTCACAGTGCTTACCCCTGGATTACGGCACTGTGCTCTTTAAAAGATGTCTCATCTTTATACTTTCACACGAGTGTGTGTGACTTCCAAAGCTCATAGCGATGGGAAGGAAAACCAATGGGAGTGACTTGTGAGCTGTTCTCAAATGCTGACATTACGGTATGGATCACACCTGCCAAAGGCCCAGCCTCCACAAGCGTCTACACAATCAAACATTGCAATTCCACTCTCTATTTGATGAAAGAAGAAGCCCTCACAGGACAGTGAATCTTCAGCTCAGGAAGGGCTCTTATCATGGAAAGACCCTGCATATAAGCACCTAGAAGCCTCAGGTCTTATCATTATGCTAGTTGGATCCCTATGAAAAGAACAGGCTCTGGCAACGCCAGAGGAAGCTAGTTTGCTGGAAAGTGGGAAAATGACACCCAGGGGCTTGCCCTTCCTTCTGATCCCTTCCTCTGTACTAGATGCCTCTTGGACTGGCTCATATAGCCCTCTACTCTGGTTTAGCATGGGGAAGAAGCCAAGAATGTGGGTACGGGGATCACTCACGGGCTTTGTGATCCACACTGTATGGCTGGGAGGCAGGAAACTTCAGAGCCTGAGGAAACCTCAGAGCCTGTGTGAACCAATGAGCAAGCTCATGGGGATGCATGGTCTCTACTGCAGCCAGTTTCATCTGTGAATATCCAGTAGCCACAGGTGAGCCGTTTTCCTCAGTGATGACAGTGCTGTCTCAGCTGTGTGTGTGTGTGTGTCACACACACACGCACGCGCACACACACACGAACATGCCCATGTATCTTACCTTAGATCTGCACTATGGCCTTCAGCCACTATCCTTTCTTCCCTTCCTCCCGTCTCTCCTTCCCTTCTTCCCTCTTACGCCATATATCCCCATGTGTACCACTGGTATTTCTTCCTTCATTGCTCCCGTCTTCCCTCTCTCCTGCCCTAATCTTCCTTCTGCCCTCCCTCTTTCCCTTCTCACCTCCTTACCGTCTTTTCTTCCTGAATGGTTTTTCTTCCCTCTTTCCTCCTTCCTCCCCTTGAACTGGGCCTGAGGCAGATCATGAGTTTGTAGATAAACAAGGTCTTGTGGGAGGCTGGAGTCAGACAGAGGTCACAGAAGGAAGGAAGTTCATCTGTGCCCTAGGTTCATTATAGGGAGCAGGGGTGAGAGCTTTGTGGCTCCCCACATTCTGGCTCCCCTCCTTTCTTTGGTAATGCATAGTTTTCTGCTGTCTTGCCCCTATATCTCAGCCCTGAACTGTTTAAGTTCTCTGCATTTTGTAGGTGGGGGCTGAGACAGGGCTATTCCAGGCAAGGTCTGACCATGAGGAATTTCCATCCCTACGTGGGTGGACAATACAGTTGTGACATCAGGGTGGGCTTCTGAACGAGGAATCCTGGAGCTCATCCTCTGGACACTTTAAGTGCATCCTGACTAACTGGTAATCTGTTGGCATCACTGACACATGGAAACTGGGACTTCTGTTTTCCCATGGAACCATGTTCTCATGCATGAGCTCTGAGTGCCCATGATTTGAGGGTCCGTGCTGCCTGTTCATTCGCAGCACCCACAAGCCAGAAGCAGTGCCATACTTCCCCAGGCCCCAGAAGTAAAGCTGTCCTTTTAAAATATATGTGGTCATTTTCAAATAGACAGACAATGTGCTCTGGGAAAGTACGTTGGGAGGGACAGTGTTGGCTCTGAGCCACTTAGAGCCTAAGCAGGGAGCACACTCCAAACCCAACACAGGGCTCCCTTCTCAGGACAACAGCAACTGTGCTGTCATTTCTTAAAATAAGTATATACATTTGGATGATATAAAAATGCTCTTGACGAAATCCATCAATACAAGTTAAAACATTTTGAAGTTTAGATCTTCAGTGGCTCCTCATCTTCTCCTCAATCGTTTTCGTGCTGTTTGGGTTTTAGGAGGAAGGAACTTCAGCTGAGAAAATGGCTCCATAAGACCAGACCGTCAGCAAGTCTGCAGCCTGTAATTCTTCTCTTAATTAGAGATTGATGGGGGAGGGCCCAGCCCATTGTGGGTGGGGCTATCCCTGGGCTGGTAGTCTTGGGTTCTATAAGAAAGCAGGTTGAGCAAGCCATGAGGAGCAAGCCAAAAAGCAGTACTCCTCCATGGCCTCTGCTTCAGCTCCTGCCTCCAGATTCCTGCCCTGCTTGAGTTCCTGTCCCGACTGCCTTCAAAGATGATGTGGAGAGTGAGTGAAAAAAGCTTTTCCTCCCCACCTTGCTTTTGGCTGTGGAATTTCATCACAACAGTAACCCTAAGACAATTGTCTTCCGAGGTCCTGAGAACGGCTTCGTCCACATGGCAGCTTCTCAGCATCCATGGACAGCTATGCTTCTGTGAGGCAGTTTTTTAAAAACTTCCCCTCACAGATCCTCCCCACCTAAGGAATTTTTATGGGACCTCAGGTAAAAATATCAAACATTTGCTGATGATCAATCCTAACCAATTTCATTTTAAAGCCATCTTTGTTCACATATACCTTTACCATTTATTAAGGGGAAAGCAAAACTTGTATATTAATGAGATGATGTGCTTGTTTATTTGATGTAAGAATTCAGTCCTAGTTGGAGATCTGGTACAGGAAGCAGAGCTTCTTCAGTGTTCTTCAGAGATGATCAATATTTTGATTTTATAATTGTCAGTCCTGAGAATCCTGCTTCGCATAAATATGCAGTACAAATGGTAGAAATATGTCTAGGGCCATTTCAGAAACTGCTGGAAATTCTGTCCTAAATCCAAGCCAGAATTCATTTAGTGATTTCTCATAAATTCCAGTCAGTGGCTCAAACAGTATTTTTTAAAAATATAACACAATGCAATCTATAGATAGGCTAATTTGACGCATGCTGAGGAATGAGAATAGAAAAAATTTTGTCTTATTTTCCATAATTAAGTAATCATATTTTTTTTAAAGAGCAGAAAACTTTATTTTGCTTTGTTTTGTTTTATGTACTGGAAAGGAAAACTCCACAGCTGATCAGATAGAATAATCCTGAATCAGAGCCAGGATGTTTCTGCCAGTTTTTCTTGGTGCTGTGTGCATGAACAGTGTGAAGTACGCATGTTATATGACCAATGGAGGCAAGGCTGCCATGAGGATGTGTGATGTAGCACAGATGAACAGGGCCTGATTTGATTCTGAATCAACTGTTGACCGTGATGCATTCAGAACCCTTTCGTTATTTCTGCCAAACTTGACAACACACATTCAGTTGTATGATACCACATGAGAAGTCACAGTGCTAACTAACTCTAAATATGTTGGGAAATGCCATATGGGAATGTCCTATTTTGTTTAAACGGGGGATATACTAGGGGTATATACTGGGAGTCTCTTCAGATGCCATAGACTTTAGAACAAAAGGTTTAGAGCCTGGTGTGGGCTATAAATTGAGTTGTCAGTCTGTGAGGTCCCACAGATCCACATGTATATATACATTCATACATACATACATATATATGTGTGTGTGTGTGTGTGTGTGTGTGTGTGTGTAATATGGACTTTTGCCATTGCTCTTGGTTTCTCTTCAGAGTGTGACAGTAAAATCCCATTGTTCCTGATACTATATAATTGATCATAGATCATGAAGAAATCAAAGTGCCACTAACCTGCAAGCTCCATCCCTACTGGTTTGCTCATGCTACCAGGGAAGAAAAGTCATCATTAGCCTTACCCAGCTGTGAGCCTTATGAACCTACAGCAGCAACCTGCCTGGCAAGAGATGACCATTGGTACAAGAGCGGCATGGATATTTTGAGATAACCAACCACTTTTTTATTAAATTTAGGGCCTGCTCCACAAGATGGATCTCATGCCTGCTACTGTTCTCTGGGCCATAAGCCCATGGCTTGGTAGGGCATAAGGTGTAGGGGAGAACCTACTGCCTTTATTCTGTGAGATATACATAGCATCAAACTTCCTGTGGTGCTTATCTTTGTACCAATATGTCGAGAATCAGCAACGCTGAGACAAAAGTGAGAAGGAAGCCTCAGACTCGGAGGTCAGGTTACAATTATTTATTTGCTCAGTAAATGGCAAAATAGGATCGCATTCACGCAAGCATTCTTCCTTCACAAACCTCTGGTCTGGCCCAATGTCGTGTCCACAGCCTCGTGTCAGATAAGGTTGAAGACAAGTCTTTCTGCTTCTCGGTTCCTCTGGAACTCTGTCCGCTGCACCGCCTCATCTAGATAGGCAATGGGCACCTGTGTCAGTGGTCTCAGAGTGACGGCATCTCCATTGGACTCCAGGAGTGAGTAAGTTGCAGTGCCAGACTGGGGTTTTAAGCTGCTCTTAGACAATCATATTTAGGACCTACACGTTGCTTTACTGGGCATTCCCTTCACTTCATCCTTATCACACTCACACACACTTCTTTGAACAGTCCCAAAGGTTTAGAAACTTTATATGTTGTAGTTTATATTGTTTGTATTTTATTCCTTACATAATAGATTAATGCAGCTCTCAGCTTTCATCAGAGAAACTTCTTTTTGAAGGAGATGGTGATTAATACACAGACCCAGAACTGGTCCAAGTATAGAGAATAAGAGACGAAGGAGTGCTCAGTCCTAAGTAGGACATCTATAACAAGCTGTTGCCCAGCTCAGGGATTATCTTGAAAGAGGAGGCAGAAAGATTGTAGAGCAGAGTTAGAGAAGGATTGCTTTGCGGCAGTGTTTTCCAGATGTGACAGGGAGGTGGCATGAACCCACAATGGCTGTGACTGCATGCACAAAACCTGCGCAAGATCAAGCCTGCATTATAGCATGGTTCGGGAGGGGGTTCATGAAGTCTCACTCCAAGCTGGAGAGCTACTGACAATCAGTGACTGCTGGGGGACAAGACTGTTTTCTTCATAAGCCTCCTATTCCCACACATATACTGATGGCTCTAAGAAGATTTAGATGGTTTTAAAGAAGACGGAGGGAAATGTGGTGGGGGCATAGGAGGAGTAGGCAGGGAGGGAGTGGGGGTGGTTTGATTAAAACACATTATATCCATGTATAAAATTCTCAAACAATGAATAAAAGTTTAAAAGACTCAGGGCTGTAACTGCACTATCAATGCACACCTTCAGCAAAGGGAGTGATTAATATGAAATAGCTCATAAATCTCATTTTCCCATGCAACCAAATGGCTCCAGTTCATGGAAAACAATTGGCACAAGCCTCACTGATGTGCTAATGAGAATGGCAGAAGCCAGGCAGGTCTGGGTGCTTTCTATGTCTGGTGAGTCTGCTGCTTCCTTAGTCTGTGCAAGAGATGGAACTGGTTTTCATGTTGAGTTTAGTGTTTTACTCCTGCTGCTCTGGGGCCATGGATGTCTTCAGTTCCAAATGTAAGACATATGAAGAGAAACACACACACACACACACACACACACACACACACACACGGAACTGCTAGTGCAGCTTTCTTGTATTCTGCACATTACTGTGCATCCCGCTCCCCCCCCACCCCCGTTGTTGAGTTTTCTGTACTATGAGGTGTGATACATGGGGAAGTGTAGCCAGCTCTGTTGTGCCTTCCTAGAAGAAGAAACAGAGCCTTCAGCCCTCAGATTCTTTTTTAACAGCCAAGATGAAAGATGTTCCCTGGGAAGCCACTGCCATTGGAGGCAGGCAGACCCTGCCATACAGGGAACACCTTTGACATCTATAGCTGGCAAGCTCTGCTGCTGTTCTTGTATTTACCCTGCCCAGCATCAACAAAGTTCACAGGTGAGCGGAGCCAGGAGTCACATCTTCCCTGGCAGATTGTTCCCAGGGGGTTTCTCCTCCCCTTTCCTCAAGGGGAAATATACACATGAAGTGCAAGCAAGAACCTAAGAACTTATACTCTAGGAAGCAAAAAGATTTCTGTGGGAAAATCTGACATTCTACTTCTATTTCTTGACAAAAATCTTTTGAAAAGCAGCAATTCTGGAAGGTCTCCTGTGACTCTGATGAAATCCACAGTCGAAAATGAGCCATGTTATCAGCAGGCTTTGGGCATAATCTGGGGCCAGATCAAGGCTCCTCTAGGCACTGGCTTTACAAACTCCTCTTAGAGCCAGGCACCCAAGCAGATGGGTTTGCAGATGAACCCTTTCCTTTTATGTAGAGAATACTAAGTTTTGTTTTGCTTGTAGTCACAGACACTGTTGGAAATGAAACTTGCCAGATTCAAAGCCATGTACAGCCTTTGAAGCCGAGGACCGGAGCAGAAGGAGGAGGCCTGCAAGAACAGGAGGCTGTGATGGAGATGCTGACATCATGTGCACCAGGTGCTGGTGGCTTGAAATGACACCAGCATGCTCATCTGTCCCGTGACTGCAGTAACCTGCTTGGAAATATCACACAAAGTGCCAGCAATTCTGAGAAAGGCTGCAGCATTTGACAGGAGTGTTTCCCTAACCCTCTTGGCTACAAGCCACACCCCCACAACCACCTTGAGCATCCTCCCAGGACCCCTGTTTTTGGGCTGCTCTGCCTTTCATGTGGCTTCTTTAGTTTATGAGGGATGTGTAGCCTTCCAGGGATTGTCAAGACAAGGTTTTTGCCTTGAGGCCAAGTTGAGTTGTTTTTCCCTACGTGGGCTTTTGCAGATGTACAGAAGGAAATTGCTGCTTCCTGGGAGTTACCAGCAACCTTCACATAAAAGCACCCTGCCCTGTGGCCACCCACTGTTTTCGAGGGTGAGGAGAAGTGCTTCCCTTTGCTCATCTCAATTATAATAAAAACATGTCAAAGAAACAGAGCAACAATAGCAGAGTTTTTTAAAAAAACATTGCTTCTGCTGGTCCTGTGGGTTCTTGAGGCCACAGGACGACAGTACTGATACATTTTACTCAGTGGCATCCCATGAATAGAAATGATTCCAAGGCGCATGATATCATTCAAACTCACATTGTGTAAAACTTCCAAGAGCCATGATGTATACCGAAGACCCAAGTAAGTTCAGTGTTTCTTGGTTTTTAATAATAGACATAGTGAAAGAAATATCTCCTTTGCTCTCTTGCTTCTCTCTTGCCCTCTTGTTCTCTTGGGCTCTTCTCCTGCTCTGTCCCTTTGCCCTCCCCCCCTTCCCTATTCCCTTCCAGCTCTCTGCATCTGCTCATGGCCGGCCTCTACTTGTCTTCTCTTCTCGTCTCTTCTCTTCTCTTCTCTTCTCTCCCTCCCTCCCTCCCTCCCCCTCTCAGTTTCTCTGTCTCTACTCCCCTCTTAACTCCCCTCCCCATGCCCTGAATAAACTCTATTCTATACTAAAAAAAGAAAGAAAGAAAGAAAGAAAGAAAGAAAGAAAGAAAGAAAGAAAGATCTCCCTTAAAATAGAACTCAGGTGTCTGGGTAAACACAACAACCTAACACACAAGTGTGAGGACCTGAGTCCCAATCCCCAATGCTTATGTAAACACCCCGAGTCCCATGGCATGTGCCAGTAGCTCCATGGCCAGGGATAGAGACAAGAGGCTGCTCAGTGGCAGGTCAGTGAACCTAAATCTGTAAATTCACACATAAGTGAGAAAAGTAAGGTGGAGAGAAACCAAGGAAGACGTTTAGTACGAACTTGGGTCTTCCAAAGTGTATGCGCACTTGAACACACAGGTTCTCATACATAGATTAAATAATAACTCTAATAACTAGATACAATAAATGCTTCTTTCTCCAAAAGATGGAGCTGCATGCAGATAATACTGTACACAGGCTTTAGAGCCTGGGATTAAGAAGCCAGGGCTGGAAGTAGCTCAGAAGGAACTCAAGATGACCTTTCATATCTTAATTACAATATCTAGGGTCAGAATGTTAGAATCTGCCCACTCTGCCAGAGAGTTCTCATACAGTGATGGTTGGTTGTTTGTTTTCAGACTTTCCATCCCAACAGTACTAACAGGAAAATGAATCTTGAAGGAAATTTGCAGATTTTTTTGATGTCTCTCCGTAACCCTCTTTACTTTGTGGTAACATAGACATAGTGAACCAAAGCAGTGACAGGGACAAGTGCTGTTGGGGTAGTCACTCTCTAGATGTTTACTTAAATAACTGGGCATTATTGTCTTTAGGATCAAAACTTTGTCCACTGGCAGAGCTCTCTGCATTAGATTGTTTTCTGTTTTTAACATAGGAATACAAAAAAAAAAAAAAAAATCCCAGCTTTTGACTTTACTTGTTTTTCCTGAGTGAAGAGATATGATAGCACTTTCTTCTGTGTCCTCAGGGACAAGATTCTCCTAGAGTGACCTTGGGAATATCATTACCAATGATAACCAGTAAACTGTGTATGCTTGTACACAACTTTTATTTCCTAATTTTAGAGAGAACCAAAGACTTAATCATTGTTAATGTATTAGAGATGTCAGTGGATACGAACTCAGTCTTCTATGCGGTTTGAATAACTAGCTGTTTGAATAACATAGTGAGTGTACGGGCTGGTTTTGTGTCAACTTGACACAAGCTGAAGTTATCACAGAAAAAGGAGTTTCAGTTGAGAAAATCCCTCCATGAGATCCAGCTGTAAGGCATTTTCTCAATTAGTGATCAAGGGGGGAGGGCCCCTTATGAGTGGTACCATCTGTGGGCTGGTAGTCTTGGGTTCTATAAGAAAGCAGGCTGAGCAAGCCAGGAGAAGCAAGCAAGTCAGTAAGAAGCCCCTCCATGGCCTCTGCATCAGCTCCTGCTCCATGACCTGCCTGAGTTCCAGTCCTGACTTCCTTTCATGATGAACAGCAATTGGAAGTGTAAGCAGAATAAACCCTTTCCTCCCCAACTTGCTTCTTGGTCATGATGTTTGCACAGGACTAGAAATCCTAAGACAGTGAGTAAATTGTCTGTTCTTTATCCTGGCCTTCTACAGGGAGCATGTGAGTCCTTTGGAATTTTCTTTTTAAAAAAAGTCCACACCATTGTTCTTGAGGGTGACCCTTGGGTTTACTCCCTAAGTTCATGTTAATGAGTGATTCTTGGAGATCCGATGGGCATCCCCAGGATAGGGCTGGCAAAACAGAGAAGACCAACTGGGTGGTTATAAGTTATGTGCTTCATGATACCAACCTGACTGGTGAGGAGAAAGGAGATTGGTGACTTAATTCAATCAATCACGCCTGATGATTGATTAATGATTCGACTAAACCTCAATAAGAGCTCTGGATACTGAGGCTCACTTTCCAGTGTGTGTCTCCTCCTGACTCTGTTAGGAGTACATACATGTAGGACCTCCTCACACCTCCTGTATGTTCACTCCTCACCTAACTGCTCTTCATTTGTGTCCCTGTCAGTAACATTTGCAGTGATTAGTGTGGTATTTTTTTGAATTCTTCAAGACAGTTTAGTGAATTATCCTGCCTTCCATGTTTGCTATGGCTGCCAGACAGTTTTAGTGCAGTGAAAAAGAAAACCAGAGAGGGGAGTTGTACACCTCTATGTAAATGCGGGGGGAAGTGGCCACGGGGTGCAGCTGCAAAAGTGTCTCCTGCAGGAGGACCTAATTGAGGACTGCCTGAGAAACCAAGGATTACTGGCACAAACAATGCCAGCCAATCGGGAACTTCTGTTTAGATGAGATGCTTTCTTGGGACCAATGGGACGTGGCGGAAGGGTATTAAAGGAGCTTGCAGCAGTGTTCAGGAAACTTGGTGCATCATTTCTCACCTGCTCCCTGTGCCCCTTCACCTCCAACCCCCAAGGGCAGGTAGAGTCTGGCAGCGAGTAGTCCAGGGCACAGGCAACAGGAGCCACTATCTAGAGGCATTTTAAAGTTGTATGTTTGTGAATAGGACTTCAGGGGAGCTGCCCATGTTTAGAGGATGCAACAGATTTATATTAAAGAGGATTCTGGTAAGTTTCCCTGTGTGTCACAGGAGATGGTCTCAAAGTCCCTAGGAAAGACATTGAGGAACATTCATTTTCCAGTGGAATGATTCTCAAGTCAAATTTACTTTCCTTGGCTGTGTAACTAAGCTTAAGTGGGCCTTAAAGTAGAAAAAACACAAAGGTTTATTTAGACTTCCTAATAACTTAGGGCTGATCTGTGCTTGGTTCTGGCATTTAAAGGAGGAAAAAGAACTGAGTGAAGAAAAAAGAAAAGAAAGAGAGAGACATTGATTTGCACAATGTCATGAGGTTACTAATTAATTTAACATGTATCTAATGGCTTGGCTCTGTCTCTACTGCTTGAGATTAGTTGGGTTTTTGAAGGTAGATGAATCCCCTCTGTGAGTGGAGCTCAGAGGGGCTCTTGACCCTACAGTTCACATGCCAGGTGGAGCAGAGCAAGTGCATGCCTGAGAAACATAAAATAATCCACTCTATTTCTGAGTCAATGTGAAATTATGAATTCTCCCTGTTTCTCTTATGTGCCAATTGCTTTGGAGAATTTTCCTAGCAGAGAAAAGTTTCATCTATGAGGTATGTCTCCAGAATGCCTAAGCAGAAGCCAAAGAGTAGAGTCTGGCAAGGTATCTCCCTTGTCTCTCCCTTGTGCCCCTTCTCTTTCCCCTCCATTCATCCCTTCCTCTCTTCTTTCTCTGCTTCTCACTGTCTCCCTCCAACAAGCCCCTTCACAACTCTATATAATCCCCTTCTCTCTCCCCCTTCATTCCTCAGTCCATTCCTCCTCCCTGCTTCCCCCTCTCTGCTTCCTGCCCCCATTTGCAGCTCTTCTTAATGAGATCCCCAAGAAGGAAGTGGTATGGTTGTCTTCCTAACAGGAAAGCTTTGTCACAGGCTTGTAGCATTGTACAGACTAGAATAACACATATCCAGGGGCAGGTGACTTAAACTGCTTCTCCAAATCCAGTGGCCTGGCCTGCTGGGGATTTGTTGGAACCTAGACATTTGATTAACAGCACCTGCCAGTGACCTGGTTCATGATGGGTCCCTCAGACGATGGCTGTCCTCCTCTGATCCTGACTTCCTCTCCCATGCTTCTATTCATATCATGCTGGGGCTTGGTGATGCTCAGAGTTCAGCCTTACCTATATGGTGCCCTGACAGAGTGAAGGAGGAGGGATACTTACATAGTTGTCATAGTGATTAGAGCCAGAGTCAGAGGGTCTGGTAGTGATGTGCTTGCTCCCCTGGAGTCTGACGTAACCTGGGTGTCTGACATAACCTGGGTGTGTCTGTGTTTTACTGGTGCCTGCAGAGGTGGGGCAGGTATAAGATCACATGGGCTCTCACCTGGGCTTGAGAAGCCTTGACAGGCTGCAAGGTGGGAGGCCCAGAGCAGGCTGTCATTGTCTTGCCAGAGTCCCTTCCTTGCCACTCTAAATGTCCTCCATTACAGAAGATAAACACCAAAGATTTTCACTAGAGCTTTCCAAACACCACAGGCACCCAGGTGCATGAGCATGATGCAGCAAAGTCATAGAAAGAACCCCAGAAACCCTGTTCTGATGCTTCCTACACAAGTTGCTCAGCAGGCGACAGGCTTTTGGGATAGAAGCTGGTAAGCACTGGAGACCCCCAAACCCCATATGACCCCTGAGCACTGGGGCACCCCCGTTCTGTCCTTTTTCTGAAGTGTGTTGAAGTGGGGCAGGAGTGAGCCTTGCCCCCATCTGCTGAAAACCAGCAGCCCGAGGTGACTCTTCCCACCCTTCCTAGGAAGGAAAGAAGCAGTTCCCTCTGCTTACATAGCTTCATGAGTACCAGCCAGGCATAGCAGAGTAAGCTCCCCCACCCCCAACCCCCGGGTACCAATCTGATGCAGGGTGTATTCAGATTTCACTGAGACCCATGCCAACCATTTCCATCACAGTGGCAGAGATAGCCACACTTGACTGCCCCTTCCATGTATCACTTAGCTGTCAAGAAAGGAAAGGGAAGTGGTGTTGGGGACTGGCTTTCATTAATAACTTTGTCTCTTAGAAATCTCACTTGACTTCAGCATCTTTGTGCTTTGTTCCCAAGGCAGAGGCAATTGCTATTTAAATAGCTGACAGTGCTCCTAAAGGCAAGAACCTGAGATGCAGTCCCCTCCCCATGGTTCACCCTTGCTGCCTCAGGGTCATCAGATGCTCATAGGTCATCAGAGCCACTGACTGATCCAACCCTGGAACACTGTAGTACTCTCCCTCACCTCCTTCTCTAGGCTGGTCAGTCAGATCTAGGGTCACCCCTGCTGCTCCTCTATTAATCCTCTGTCGCAGAATCCAGATTAGTCCAGGGTAACCACCTCCAATCTACCCGTCCATCAGAATTGTTTTCCCAGAAAGCCCTTGGAGTGTTGCTGTGGCCTGGAGTGTTGCTGGGAAACAAGCTGTGGTCTCAGGATGATAGGGCTATGTAGAGGGGGTGTGATCAGTACACACTAGAGGGCCTGCCCACCAGGCTGAGCCTGGGTGTGCGTCTGTGCCTGGTCTGTGGTTTCCATGTTCCCACCAAGCCTCTGCCTGGCTTCCCTGAGGATGGCTCCATTATGATGAAATGGTTGGCATGGGTCTCAGTGGAGTCTGGGAGTGTGGTCTTGTGGTTTCCATGTTCCCACCAAACCTCCCCCTCCCCCATCCATCTGAAGCTCATGTCAGTGCCTCTGAACGGAAACGGAGGGTCAGGGGTCAGTAACAGGATCGGAGACTGACTTCTCCTTGAAAGCTATCCTGACTTGAGGGAGATTTGCCAGGCATAATGAGGACAGTAGATTCTTCAGAGCCAAAGTTCTCAGTGCTAGGAACCGTCCATGCCCCTTTGAAGTTCCAGACAACTTTGAGTCTCTGTTCAAGTCTCTTCATTTAAAATTAGGAAATATCTCCTAGATATCACTGCAGTGAAACCACCTCATCCTTCTCTAGCCTGAAAGCAAGCTCCCTCTCCCTCTTCTTCAATGTTCTTAGAATACAGCACTTTAGCTCATGCCTGTGAGCAGAGTAGTTCTGCTTATCCTACTGTATCTCCACAGCCTGCAGAGGAACCAAGAAGAAAGCAGGGCACCTGGGTAAACCCCTAGGGCAATACATAACCTCACACTGATAGAAACAGACTCAGAGCTTACGTTGTTGGACCCAAAGGTTGAAACTACTGGTAGTTCCCCCTCGCAAAGACATGGAAACAGAGAGAGATGCAATTAACAAGAGGTTTATTATTTCCAATGCATTGGGGTCGTCCTGCACACGAGAAAGAGGCAACCCAGAATTCTCAAAGCTCACACTTTTTATACATTCTTGAGGCAGATTCTGGTCACAGCCTGAGTTGGTTGTTGACTTTTCACACAATTAAGGGATTCTTAGTGAGTCTTCACTGTGGTTATTCTTTACCCCAGGGCCATTGTTGTTTGGGAAAGACTATGTTGACAGAAAATATCTGCTGGCCTGGTGGCCTTATCTCTGGAGAGGGGGAGAAGGGGAGGAAAAGCATTTCTTTCATTCCCCCCTTTTTCTTGGTAATATTTCAATCATGAAATTACAACTCATTTTGATCTAACCCTAAGTACTGTTGCCGTAGCATCATACTCTGCACCGTGCTTATGTGCTCCCTAATGAAAGCCAGTAAGCGATTTAGGATGCTGGGTCCAAAGGTTAAAAGTAATACTAAGATTATTAGGGGTCCTAGGAGGGTGGAAATTAAAGTGGTGAGCCAGGGGGAAGAATTGAACCAGGACTCAAACCATCCCTGACTCTGTTCTCTTTCTCTTTTTCTTTTTGCCAGTCTCTCCCTCACCTTGGCCATTTACTACTCCTGAGTGGTCTACATAAAAGCAACATTCTTCTTTTAGGGCTGCACACAAGCCACCCTGCTGGAGGAACAAGAGGGAACAGAGTCCCCTTCTGTTCTGGAGGACTACCTCGGATAAGGACGTCAGAGATTCTTGGAGTTTGGAAATTGAATTTTCCATTCGTTCTATATCTAAATCTATAGCCTGTCCAGTCCCTGATAAGCCTGGTGACGTGATATTAATGCTGATGATCCTGTAGCAGCCCCTGCTGTGCCTAACCCTATACCCAGTAAAACAGAGGTGTTATTCCTGCGTCTCTCTTAACTCTGACCAGTCCTCCCTCTCAATAAGACAGTAACTCATCTTATGGGTGATACATAAGCTGAGGGACCAATTGTACTAGTATACAGAAATCCCGAGTTGCATTAAGAACTTGGAGATTGACATAGAGAGTATGTCATCCAGACATAGGGTTGACATCCGGAGGAACAGGCCCACCACCCATCCATAGGTGGAAGTAAGTAAGCTGAGGAGGGATCGATAGCCCATATCTGATTGCAGAGATGCTGGTGGGTGGTGGGGAATTTTCCCACCCACAGCCCTTGGCCGGACATGGCAAATGGAGTAAGTTTGACATTCTGCTGTTGTCGCCACCAGCCTGCCTGGACCTTCCCCGTCAGGTTGACTGTCCCCACATATGATATTCCCTCATAGTAAGGGAGGGGGAGCACATCATAGCAGAGCCAGCAGGATTCAGTGGCCTTTGGGTTAGTGGCATTTATGACCTGAAATGCTTCTCTGACTAAGTCAGTCAGATGAAAGTTCTCTAGAGGGGTGGGGGAGGCTTTAAGGGTTGTTATTTCTGAATCCCCTGAGGGGGTTGTGGGGGATTTGGTTTTCAGAGAGGGTTTTTTTTTTGTCTGGTGGGAGCATCTGCATCTAGGGCCACTAAGGCCCGTTAGGGTACAAGGGGAGGGGAGGGGTCTCGACATGGAGCTTGACTGTAAACCAAACCCCATTGTCTTACCCTTTCTTATATAGCCGGAGTCCCCAGGTTCTTCCCCCCACCCATCCTGCCCTGAACTTTTCCCCTTCCTCTGTGAATCTGATAGTGAGAGGATTACAAGCATAATTAAGGCAGGTCCCCCATCCCTTCCAGGGCCCATGGGCTCTGCCACAGCAACTCTGTATGCTGCATAGGGGAGCCCGGAACATCTACTGCTTGTGAGACCTCGTCCCTGGGAGGCTCTCTGTACAGTAATCAAATTCCAGCTCGATTTGGGATTCCAGTATGTAGTTCCTGAAGTTTCACACCCCTAGGAAGCACAATAATAGGATTCCGGGTCTCCACATCTTTGAGCTAATGACCTGCTCCTTCCTCCCCCGGGGCAGACATAAAAGGGGGTTTCTCGAAGGCCACTCCTCAGGTGGGGGTGCCCGCATCCTATTTGATCTCCTATCCCATTCCCATGGCACATGATAATGTGGCATGTCCCTTTTCCTTGGCATTCAGGCTTGGCCCCACCCAATTCATGAGTCGGAACGTCCCAATTGTTTATACCGGGGGCTAAGTCACAGAGATCCAAGGTAAGGTCTGGCCACCAAGTGTAGACAGGGTGGTCAGATGATCGATTCTGGGTCACTAGGTCCTCTGTTTCTGCAGAAGTCACTGTCCACACTTGGATGACAAGTGCGTGGAGGCTGCCATAAACGAATGTCCCCTCAAAAATCAGGGTCAGGATCCCTACCAGGCCTGGGAGGGGTGTTGACATCTTCCTGGGGCTGCCTGATGATTTTCAGTTTCAAAGGATTTCCTGTGGTCTTGATCCTCCAGTCGGGGAAATCCTGTGAGGGTTCAGTCTCAGGTGCAGGGCCAGGCTTCACATGGGAGGCATGTATCCAAATGGCGATTCCTTCCACTTTGACAACCCTTGGGGTGGTCAGTATCACCAAGTAGGGTCCTTTCCAGCAGGGTTCGAGCGTCTGGGCATGATGTCGCTACACATAAACCAGGTCCCCAACCTGGAACTGGTAGAACGTCTTGGGGGTTCCTGGCTTGTAGGCGGCTGCCAGCTGCGTCCACACCTCTCGTTGTACCACCTGCAGGCCTTTTAACCCAGCATACAGATCATTATTACTATGACAAGTGGGTTCTATGATGTCCCCTAAGAGGGTTAGGGGTGCTGGAGTCCCATACAGGATTTCAAGGGGGGTTAGGCTGAAGCAGGATAGGGTATTTCTAACTCTAAACAGGGCAAGGGGAAGGAGCACCACCCAGTCATCGCCAGTCTCCATGGTCAATTTAGTTAAGGTCTCTTTTAGTGTTCTATTCATTCTCTCAACCTGCCCTGAGCTCTGAGCTCTGTATAAGCAATGAAGTTTCCAATCGACCTGTAGATATCTGGCCACTCCCTGACTTACCTGGGCAACAAAGGCTGGGCCGTTGTCAGATCAGATTACCTTGGGCACTCCAAATCAAGGAAAGATTTCTTCCAGTATCTTCTTGACAATCACTGCAGCAGTTTCCATTTTTGTAGGAAAAGCTTCTACCCATCCTGAAAAGGTGTCTATGAAAACTAATAGGTATTTGTAGCCAAACTTGCTGGGCCTTACCTCGGTGAAGTCCTCTTCCCAGTATACTCTTGGTCTGTCCTCTCAGTATCTCTTACCAGGGTCAGTCCTATTTTGGCAGGCATTCGCCTTTTGGCAGGACTCACAGCTGTGGACTATCTGTTCCACTAGGTATTTCAGTCCTGGAATATAATACTTAGATCTCGATGCAGTTTGAGTTAATTTGCTTACCCCCAAATGGGTCCACTGATGCATTTGCCTTATCATTGCTCAAGCTTGTTCCTGTGGCAGGATCTTTTTCCCTGCCGATGTGTACCAGAGTCCTTTTTCTTGATTGAAGTGGTTGCTAGGATCCCTTGAGATAATCGCCAAGTCTTGAGTGGAGTATTGGAGTTTGGGTCCCGGGGAATCAGGATCGTGAGTCACCATCACATGGACTGACTCTGAGGCTATTTTTCAGGCCTCTTGGTCAGTCATGTTGTTCCCTCTGGCTATCAAGGAATTAGTTACCTTTCTGGTGACCCGGGCAATGTATGATGCTTACTTTTACTGGCTCATATCCATGTGAGCTGGCCCATAATCCCAGACTCCAGGTCTTTCCATTCAAAGGCGAAGTACTCCTGGCTTTTAGGAGCCAGGGGCAGGCAAAAGAAGGCATCCTTAAGGTCTAGAACTGTGTACCAGGTCCTGGAGAGGGGCAGAGAGCTTAACAGGTTATTTGGGTTGGGGACCATTGGGTGGAGGTCAGTTACCCTCTTGTTTACTTCCCTGAGGTCCTGGACCAGTCTGTAGTCACTAGTCCCCAGCTTCTGCATGGGAAGGAGCTGGGTATTCCAGGCTGATTGGCACTTTCACAGGATCCCCAGCTGGAGGAGTTGTAAGATGTAGGGTCGGATTCCATCTTGAGCCTCTTTGGACATGGGATGCTGGCGAACATTTATTGGACTGAACTGGGCTTTTAGTTCCACACAGACAGGGGGTTGGTGCTTGGCTTCCCATCCCTGCTGTCTCAGCCCAGGCTTGCAGATAGTTCTGCAACCAGTCCATGTTCTGAGTCTTTTGCTCTCTATTTTCAAAAAGTTTATACTCATCCTCTAATTTGAGAGTCAAGACCTGGATGGGCTCTCCCTGCCTGTCTTTAATCTGTGGCCCCTCTGGGAGGAAATGGATCTGTGCCCCCATCCTGGTAAGGAGGTCTCTCCCCAATAAGGGGTATGGACATTCAGGGATGACAATGAACGAGTGGGATACTCAGCCCACACCAAGGTCCACCATTCTTTGGGTAGTCCATGAATATTGCTTATTGCCTGTAGCCCCTTGAACCCAGGACTTTTTACTCAAAATGGGTCCATCAGATTGCAAGAGGGCTGAATGTTGAGCTCCCGTGTCCACAAGAAACTGAGTGGGCTTTCCCTCCACTCTAAGGGTTACCCTGGGTTTGGGGAGGGTGTCTGAACCCTGTCTCCCCTAGTCACTATCTTCCTGCATAGCCAGAATTTTAGGGCTCCAGAGCTCTCTCTCTCTCTCTTCTCAGAGTTGTAGGCCCCCTTTTTCTTCTTTTCTGGACAATTCCTTGCCCAATGGCCTTTTTCTTTGCAGTAAGCTCATTGGTCCCTTCTGTTGCCAGGCATCTCTTTACTAGGCTTTCTGGTCTCCTTAACTACAGTGGCCAATATCTTATGTAAACTCCTCTCCTGTCTCTTATCTCTTCTGAGCTCCCTATCTTCTTGTTCCTTCTGTTTCCTTTCTTTTTTCTCTTCCTCTGTCTCTCTATTATGATACACCTTTTCAGCTACCTGCACTAGTTCCCTTAATGACTTATCCTGTAATCCTTCAAGTTTCTGCAACTTCTTCCTAATATCTCTGCTAGACTGGTCCACAAAAGTGACAGTAACTATCGCCTTGTGCTCTTCACTACTAGGATCATAAGAAGTGAATTGGCGGAAAGCCTCCATGAGTCATTCTAGGAAAGCAGAGGGTGACTCATTTGGCACCTGCATCACCTCTCTTACCTTGGTCAAATTGGTGGAGCCCTTGGCTGCCCCTCTGAGACCTGCCATCAGAGTCTGGTGATATACCTTCAGGTGCTCCCTACCTTCAGGGGTGTTGAAGTCCCAGTCCAGTCTGGTTAGTGGGAACCCTGCATCTATATCCACTGTTAAGAGGGAGGGGCACCCATCCACCCCAGGGACGGTTTTCCAAGCTTCAAGGAGAATGTGCTGTTTCTCTTCCGTGGTTAAAAAGGACCTGAAGCAACTGCTGGCAGTCGTCCCAAGTGGGTTGGTGGGAGAAAAGAATGGACTCAACCAGGTTAGTCAGGCCCTGTGGGTTCTCAGAAAAAGAGAGATTATGAGTTTTCCAGTTATACAAATTGACCGAGGAGAATGGCCAATATTGCAAAGGCTGATGGCCCTGGTCATCAGGGGGACCATAAGCTCTAAGAGGGAGAATGTGAGACTGTTGGGGGTGGGGGTAGTCCTGAGCCAGCTTCGAGTCCCCTGGGCCAGTCCTACCAGACCGGGGGCAGAGAGGACAGAGGAGGCAGGTGGATCCGATGGACCCATCCCAGGAGGCTCGGCAGCTAGAAAGGCCTCTGATGTTGCCTGAGACCAGAGAAGGGGAGGGGGTGTGGAGGAGGAGATTCATGAAAGAGTAGGTCAGTATCTGAGGTGGAGAGGACATCCTTCTTGGGTCCCTCTCGAAGAACCATGATAGGTGTTCCTGTAGGCCCTGGAAGAGGGACAAAGGGCCACACCCACAATGGGGGGGTCATTGGCTAGGCTTTCCCAGACAGTGATGTATGGAACCTGATCCAGGTGGCCTTCAGAGCCCATCCTGAAGACATGCCTTTTGACAGCCACTATAGGAGGCAGTGAGAAAGAGCACTCCGCAGGCCAACTGGTCTGGAAAGTTGGCCATTCTGAGGAACACAGCGTCTCCCACTTATGTTTAACTTCTAGTGAAAGATTACGAGCCCTAACTCTAATATCTGTCCAATATTTAAGAGTCAAACCTAGCGAGGTCATCACAGTCTGTCCCATTTCATCCAAAACTGTCATCAGTCCAAGCGCAAACACAAAAAGAAAGACAGAAAGTAAGATGCCAATGCATCCCTGCCATGGATGCCACAGCAGAAAAACAGAGGAACTCGGCAGTGGCTTCCTTGCCACCGTACCCAAATGGAGTCGGATCCCCTCGGACCCAACCTCCCAGATGGAGTCCAAAGCATCCTCTGAGACCCTTGTTGCTGCTGTGTTCCTGGCATGTCTACCCATCCCCTTTAGCAACTACAGACACCACAACTCCCCAAATGAGTTGCAAAACCAAACCCATTAGTGGTGGCCGCCCAGAAACAGAAAGGCAGGAAAACACAAGCACAACAGATGCAGACTCATAGACACAGACAAACAAAACCTGGGTACCTGCTTGCACATGGTCCTCCAGTCTTAAGTCGCCGGTCCAGGAAGGAGGAGTTTCCCTGCCCATGTACCAAAATGTTGGACCCAAAGGTCGCAACTACTGGTAGTTCCCCCTTGCAAAGACTCGGAAACAGAGAGTGATGCAATTAACAAGAGGTTTATTATTTCCAATGCATTGGGGTTGTCCTGCACATGAGACAGAGGTAACCCCGAATTCTAAAGGCTCACACCTTTTATACATTCTTGAGGCAGATTCTGGTCACAGCCTGAGTTGTTTGTTGACCTTTCACACAATTAGGGGAGTCTTAGTGAGTCACTGTGGTTATTCTTTACCCCAGGGCCATTGTTGTTTGGGAGAGCCTATGTTGACAAAGAATATCTGCTGGCCAGGTGGCCTTATCTCTAGGGAGGGGAGAGGGGGAGGAATTCCCTTTTCTCATGTTTCACAGGAAATATCTGCTAGCTAGGTGGCCTTATCTCCAGAGAGGGGAGGAAAATCGTTTCTTTCAATGTCATGGGAATATGGGAAGCCCAGGCTGGAAGCCTTCAGGGGTGGAGTTGGAGACCCCACTAGATAAGCCACTTATGCCAGGAAAAGTATCAGCCAGAGAGAAGTTGCCTAGATATCCAATGGAAGAGGAAGGGAAAGGCTTGTCCAGAGTCAGCCACACCCACAGGGGCTGTGCTTCTTCTTCACTCATGCTTTTGAGAATATTGGCTTTGTCTAGTGGACTTACTGCTAAGAAATGTGGACCACACATGACTAGGCAAGCATGCTGCCTAGATAGAGCCTAGTCATGGCTAGCCCATTCATTCCCTTACCTTGAACAGTTCTATGATGAAGCCAGTCTCAGCATGCATGTTCCTGCAAGCCTGTTCCTGGCCTTATAGACCATCTCTGGAGAGGGAGCCCCACAATGTACCTATGGGATATGGATAGCTTTCCCCCCAGCTAGGCTTCTAGACAACTGTGCATGGGCCTGTTGCTGTGATGCTCAGGACACTTGGGGGTTTATTCAATGTGCCTTACACCTCTGACATACTCACATTTCAATGCCCACAAGGCCAATCCTCTTGGTATAGGAGAGGTAAATAACTGAGTCATTAGCCCCCTGCCAAGATGGTTTGTGTGACTCTCCCAACCTGCTTCTCTCAGATACACCTCTGGGTCTAAAATTAGGAGTATGGAATCTGACTGAAAACTTCTGACACTATTAGCATTAATATTCAAAATTTATCTCCTTTCAGATTTATAGAATGTCTCAACTGCACCATAATCACAAACCCTACAATGTTTGGGTGATGGCCAGGCAAGCTGAAGTTCTCCTGGGCACATTCTCCAGCAGCTTCACTATTTGCATAAGCATTGGCGTTTGTCCACCCCTCTCCTGTTAGCTGTGGTTAATCATACTGGGAGCCAAGACCCACCTCTCTGGGGCTATGGCCTGATATACAAAGAGAGCTTCTACTGGATTCTTAAAAATCTGTTATAACTATCTTCAGGAGATGATGGATGGGGTGAGTCCAGCAGCAGTGGCTGGAGTCCATTGCTCTGTAGCAATAGGCCCTTCTGGACATCTATCTTCTGTGATCACACTTAACCTTGAGCATGGATCTTAAACAATGAATGCTCATATTCTAGAATTCCTGAATGCAAAAGCATAGCCATTGGTGACTTGTAAATATTTTCTTCTCTTCTTTCAGATGGGACTGGCTGCCTCTTTACAATTTTTATCAGAAAATATGAGTATTTTTCCCTGTCAATTTGCTTTTATAAATGTGGACTCTAAGATTGACATGTGACAAACAAGCATTGACCATGATGGGTACCTATCAACATATACTATCACCAATCCCAGAAAGGAGGGAGCTGCTAGCCACCAATAATGATGGTGCCCCAGTAAAACACCCACCAAAAGCAGCATCTATTTCAGCTTACATGTTATAGTGTATCACTGAGGGAAGTCAGAGCAGGAACTCAAGCAAGAACTTAAAGCATAAACCATGGAGAAAGGCTGCTTGCTGGCTTGTCATGGGATCATGCTTATCTAGCTTTCTTATACAGTCCGAGGACAACTGCCTAGGGAATGGCACTGCCCACAGTGGACTGAACCTACCGACCTATATCAATTAACAATCAAGACAATCCCCCAAAGACATGCTCATAGTCTAATCTGATCTGGGCAATTCTTTGCTCAGATGGCTTTAGGCTGTGCTAAGTTGGCTATCCAAGCTAAGACAGAGGACATCTGGCATCACTCAGCAAGGGATGTGGAGACATCAACTCTAATGCTTTGCCTGATGGTCAATCTCTATGCTATTTCACTGATTCTTATTATATAAGATACTATGGTAGGGGATGGGAGTTGATGACTCACTGTACAAGGGGGTGACTCAAGTTATTTCCAAGTATACATATATTTCTACATTAATATATAAAGTAACTAAATAATATAATAAAGATGTGCTGTGCAAGTATAAAAATAGCACCCAGGTGACTTCTCTACTCATTTGCTAAAACTGGGCCACATGCATCTCAGACATCTCTTGGGTGTAGTGGAAACAGACTGAGTCATTGATGCTGATTCTTATCCTTCCTCTGGGGCTGTTCACATTGCTGTTTAATCCCAGTAGGTATGTTAACAGGAAAAAAGATTGCAGAAGTGCTGAGAAAGGCAGTCATAGGCTCAACATACATTCCTGACAGGGGCCATATTCCATCTATACACCAGTGACTCAAAGGAAAATCTGGTGACTGGCCCCTGAGGATCCCTAAGTACCCTTCTTGATAAACACAGAGGTCCCCTTTAGTAAGGTACATGTTTGCTTTGTATAGTATGGGTCTCACACTATGTGCTTCTTGGGTGTGGAACAGATGGATGTTAGCTAAGGGTTTGACCCTGCTGGCTCTCCAGGAATGACTCCCAGCAAGGATTTCTATAGTATCAAGTACTCTAAGGGTTGTTAGTGGTGAGATCTCCAGCCAAGAGGCAAACTGATTGATTCATAGATCTAGAACAGTGGTTCTTAACCTGTGGCTTGCAATCCCTTTGTCAAACTTCTATTTCAAAAAAAATTTATGTTACAACTCACAACAATAGCAAAATTACAGTTATAAAGTAGCAACAAAAATAATTTTATGGTTGGTTTCACCACAATATAAGGGACTGTATTAAAGGATTATAACATTAGGAAGGTTGAGAAACAGTGATCTGGGACTCAATTAATTCACTGGCCCTCTCTGCTCCTCTTTGTCCCTCTCTTCCTGGGCTGTCTCTGAGTTCTTGTGGTGATTCAGATGAGAAGACAGTGGTTGGCAGCCAATGTCTGTATCTTTACATATTAAGCATTCTTCTCTTCACCCTTCAGCACAAACACTGAAAGGGGCAGCTTGAGTCCTGCCAATGCCCTGCAGATCACACTCTGACATGTATTCCACGTGAATAGTACTTTGTCTCCTGTGAGTAACTATGCAGATGGAGTTGAAGAGCTGGAGACAAAGCATGAGCAACAAGAAGGAATGAGGATTTGTGCTCATCTTCCAGAGCTTTCCTTCCTGCACAAAAATAGCTGACAAAAAGGTAAATGACCACCATGCACGTGTGTCAGGAAACCAATGTCAAGAAGAAGTGAAGAGGAAAAGGAAGAGAATTTTATGGGGGCAGAAGTGTTGGAAGAGGGGACGGAGGGTTAGGGCCAGCCAGAGGAAGAGGAATGGAATCTCCACAGGGGAAGAGAAACTGCTAGAGCATCAGCCTCAAGATGCACAGAAGCTTCTGGGTTCCAAGTAGAAGCTGGAACACCAACCCATGTTGAATGATGACTAGAGCTGTCCAGACCTTGGAAGTATCATATTTTGTAAAGAGAGATAAGGTCACCATGAAGCCCAAAGGTAAGCTACCTGTCCCTTTCCATTGTCATTTGAATTTACATATGACAGAAAGCATGGCTTTTGAGCAAATACATTTAGGAGAGATGAGCTCAGAGATAATGTGTCATGCTGGACAAAAGGGACCCAATGTCCTATAAGCCAGCTGTGTTGTGACCTTGGGTTATCCCTGCAGACAGCACAGAGCCAGGTCAGAGCCATTGCTTGTGTAAAACCACAGAGGCCTTCAGCGTAAATTTGGGTGCTTCTCTGTGATAGATGGGACCAGTGTTTGAGGCCGTGGATGGAAACCTGAAAGGACTTTAGGTTTCAAGTGCTACCTCGGGACAAACATGGAGGACTGAGAAAAGAACAGGCTTGAGAGCTCTCCTACCTGGGATTACTCCCACCTGCTTTTAAACTCTGAACTTCATCTCGAAGAATCGACGACAGAAAAATGAGAGACAGAGTATCCTGCCTCCTAACAGAGCTTCTATTCACCAAGAAGAGACTTCAAAGACCTTTTCCTGATGGTACCCTCAAACACAGGGAGAAAATGCCTGTTTGACAAGTTCACTTGTCCCCATGGCTCACGGAAATGGGAACAGGTGTCAGGGAATACACCTTTGGCCAAGGGCTGTCCTCCACCTCTGTGCTGGTCACACAAAGTAGCTTCCTCATCCCCACAGGCCCCAAGTCCTGAGCATCAGAGCTGCTCCTGAGCAGGATGACTGCTAGGTCTAATTCAGTGCCTTCCACTCACTCACTTCCTATGCAAATCAATGTCATTATATACAGGACAAGGAAGCCAAGCGGACAGCATGGCTCCAACATAACCTCAAAACATTGCTGCATGCCAGAAAGAGACTCAAGAAATAGAAACAAAAGAAACAGAGTTTTAATGATTTTAAAATACATTTAGAAGAATTTCTTTAACTCTAAAGGTAGGAAAAGATTGCTTAAATTAAAAAAAAAATCACAGAAGGAACAGTAAATGCAGTTGTATTGAGTTTTATGCTTCCAACAATAGACAATACAATAAATAAGATGAAACAGAAGGTGCAGCTGGGGGGAGATTGCAGTACAATCAATGCCAGAGGTGGGTGACGGTCACCCAATCAATAGGAAAGTGAACAGCAGCAGATGAAGAGCAGCACACAGCCATGCACCATGCTCCGAGTTTCTTTCTCTCACCAGAAACAAGAACATTCATATTGATAGGAGATCTGTGCAGGGGCCTCCAAACTTCTGACATCACACCATAGCATTGTGATCTGTCATGTGTCATGTGTCATCCTACCCTAGGATGTATGTGGACCCTGGGTGTGGTGTGTCAGAATCAGAGGTGACAAGGAACAGAGTCGACCACAGTTAAGAATACCTTAGTATAATCTAGTAAAGATAAAGGTGCTCTCAAGTTGTACTTCTAAGCAAATGCCCTTTAGAAGAAAACCTCATGTGTGTTGTTGCATCATTCATGATGCTGGAAAATGGGGTCATTGAATTCCTATGATGAGAAAACAGGTAGATAAATCATGTAGTGCTTACAGGACTCATGGGTATGTGGCAGAAAGTCAACATGGGGGAGTCTGCACAAAACATCAAGTCCCAGAATGCAGGCTGATATTTATATGGAAATGTCAAAAGATATGAACTCTATACATGGATGTTCAGGCAAATCACAACCCTCCATAACATGTGGAGTGACCCTATGCTGAGAGGACAATCCTTGAAGAGAAACCCTCGAGGACAGCTGCTGTGGCCCCACAGGATCAGCTGCTGGCTCTTGAGTGTAGGAGGTCCAGTTTCCCTTATGAGGAACACAGCACAGAGCCCTGAGCCAGCATGCACCCAAGCTATGCAGAACACAAAAGGGCATGCCCAGGAGGGGTGTGGGAAGCTAAGAGGACCCCAGAGCCTTCTCTGCAGCACAGCATTGGACAGATGATTTTGCTGAGAGGCTGTGGGATGAAAGCTGAGAACAAGGGCCATGAAATGACTGATGTGCATTACACACTTATACGAAATGGTCAAAGAAGTAAAAAGTGGGAACAAATGGGAAAATTAACTGGTGAATTTTTGCCTTATGCTATATGCTTTCAAGGTCCTTTTGTTTTTCTAAAGTATCCATTCAAGATGTGTTAGGGTTTGGAGAACAATGACGGTAGTTACCAAGAGTAATAGTAATATCTTCTAATGAGGAAAGAAGATTGGAAAGCAATGCAGCAGAGTCAGGGTTTTTTGAAGCTGCCAAATGGGTTCCTATGTTTTTCATTTAATGTTGTTTTGTGTCTCTGTGTTTTAAAAATATTGTACAGCAACAAGATAAACCTTTAAACATGAGCATCATTGTAGCAATAGGAGCTCCCTCTGAAGCTTCCTCCTGAAGGGAGCCTCCCAGTTTGGCCTGCCCATTCTGTCTCTACTTCTTTCAGAAGTCCCTTGACAGTAACACAGCACCCCTTGAGCCTCTTTCGGCAGGAAGGATAGAACCAGGCTACTGGAATGAGTTCACCCACCTTCTGGACTACATGTTTCTCTGGAGGTTGTAAAGGGCAGGGGTCTGGGGCCACGTATGATCAGTGCTACCACCTGCCTGTGCCCCTCTTCAGTGAGTGACACTTGTTCAGTGACAGAATCTCTATAACTACCGTCCTGACAGCCTCCCTCAGAGCTTGGTGTACTAGAGAGGCAGAGAAGAACTTAACCACTTGAATTCCCCCCAGCTTCCCCACACCTTTCCGCATATGAAACACCTGGTAATGTGAGAAAAGGTCCTCAGTCTGCATTACTGGAGCTCTTGCCTCTGCCCCTACCCCTCCACCTCTGCTGGACCATCGAAGCCAGCCCTCTCTGTCATAGCTCATCCCATGTCCTGCGCTCACACTTACCAAGTATAAACACGGAGCATGTACTCCCAGGAAAGAGAGAGAGGATATCCAGGGCTTAGCGAGACCACGTGACCTCCTACCCTCCGTGAGACCGTGTGGCTTCCTTCTTCCGTGGGATCATGTGACTGGCTTCCTCTTTCCAATAGGACCAGATCATTCTTCGGACATTAGTGCATACCTCCTGGCTTCTTCTTTGCACACACAAAACTCTTACTGTCCAGTTCAGCCCCTGCAATGACATCTTGATATCTTTTAGCAGATCTAGTCACTTCTCTTTGAGTGTTCGATTGCTACACAAAGCCTACACAAAGTTAGAGAAATAGGGTCCACTAGACAGCACATATCTTCTTTCTGGGCCTGTCAGGGCCAGGGTGCCTCTGTGTGGCAGCCATGAGATATCCCTTGAGGAGCCTCCATCTCTGAGGAGCCACGGCCTCGGGCTGGGTGGGAAGATGTGCCCAGGTGAAGCCACCAAATCACATCCCAGAAAGGGAACTGGTACGAACCTGTCATCCCACAGATCTAGCTCTGTGCCTAGAGTTGGATTTATCAGATTTGCCCTTAGAAGGTGGCTCTGCCCTTGGAAAGGGAAGAAGACTCTCCCTGGGATGTGCCACAGACAAGGTGCTTTCTGTGCAGTCAGGCATATTCTCTGTCTGTAGACTTGACAGTGTGAGAGAAGTTGGTGGTCACATCCTGGGGGACCTTGGAAGAGGAATCACTCACTGCCTTAGAGCAATTGTCACCCTATGAGGTCAGGGTTCAGATGGCTCTGTGATTGTGGCTTTGCAATGAAGATAAATGAGCACAAAGGAAATTGTTCTTGAGCCTCAGTGTCAGGGACAGGCTTTGAGGCTCCTGTTTCCTCACACCCAATCTCTCCCCCCTACCCCCTATGGTGGCTCTTGACTCCATCTGTGCTGTGATATCTGGTCAAGGTAGAAATAGAAAGCCCATGAATTGCAAGTGAAAAGAGGAGCAGAGCAGACGTTGACAACAACAACATAAGCTTTTGTCTGTGGAACAATAATAAATGTTTAAGTTGCTATTATTGTGCATGTGCAGGATGTGTGCACATGCATGTGAGTATATGACTACAGGCACACGTGTGCTCCACGTATGTGGAGGTTGGAGGACATGTGGATTGTTTCTCCCCTCCCACTTTTATGCTGGCTAAGGGGATTGAACTCAGATCACCAGGCTTGCCCAGCAAGCACCTTTACCTGATGAAATATCTCATTGCCTATAGATAGATAGCTACATAGATTGATAGATATCAATCTTTACCTGTTGTAGTTTTCAGATAGATAGATGTATAGGCACCATGGAGAAACCAGAGTTTAAGGGGCAAAGGCAGTCATCTTGCCCCTATGCTTACCTGGCATGTGGAAATGTGTCCATAGCCAGGTACCTTTTCTGATTAAGGCCTGACCCAACATATCCCAAGGGCACCTCTCTGCACTTGCATTTTAGCTGAGTTCAATGGATTTGAGCTATGAGAAAGACATGGGGGTGGGGGCCGTGTGCTTCCATTCCTTTTCCCCAACTTTGTTCTGGATCCACCTTTTCTGGGCTGCCTAAATGGCCCAATTGGTCACTCACTATATGAGCCATAGGCTTGAAGACAGAGACCTGGACAGAGTGGTTCTGAGTGACCCAAAGAGCACAAAGATATCTGAATTCTCACATTGGAGGCGGTGACCCCAGAGGCTCTCCAGTGTGACCCTAAAAGGGCGTTTTCTACAAAACAAAGACAATTTACAGTTAAACTTAAGCCTCCAGGCCCTACTCATCTGTATTTAAGAGGTTATGCACATGTTGTTTGTGCTACTTCACTACTGTCATGTCTGACATGACAAACTGGAACAAACATTAAAGAAATCAAAGTCCAGGCCTGTGGTTCATAGAAGAAGACCCCAGCTAGCATCAATTCATCTGAGCTCAACCCGTGAGTTCCCATAGTGGCCTTACCAGAGTCAGGAGAACAGATGGCATTTCCTGCCTGATGAGTCTGGAGATGATTTGTGTAACAATGAATCCATGTGTGTGCTTGTATATATATTACAGGGGCCAGTCTTGGGGGATTGTGAATGGCTTAGCCACATGCACGTAAACATTGTTGACTTAGCAACCCATGATGGAAGAACTGTTCTCTCTGACAGTAGGATCTCGGAATGCTGCCTAACAGCTCCAAGAGTTCAGTGACATTTTGCTCTTGGATGACTATGGGTTGTCCCAGTAGCAAGGGTACAGGGGAAGCACAGACCTCCGTCGTAAGGGATATTGGGAGAAAGTAAACAAGAAACACCCACAAGCAGCAGCGGGAGGGACTGGTTCCTCTGTCATGGCTGATACTCAGATCTCTAAAGATATTGAGGTGCTCAGGACCTCAGGACACTGTCTCTGTTCAGATGTCCTTGCCACACTCTTGAGAACCTTCATTTAATGGCCCCATGATTTTATTACCTGTGCTCTCAGTGGGCCTCAACGTGCATATTTCTCTTTTAATGAAATTCATTCAGATCTATTTTCCACTAGGATTTAAATCACTTAAACATTGTCTGCACCCAGAGAGTTTAAGGACCATACATGAAAGCAAGGCAGCACTGCTGGTGAGTTATCTGCCTCCAGAGAACTGCTGTTTCCCTTGTGTCTCTTGCTGCTTTGGGCTCTGCCATTGTCCCTAACTTCCAGCTCTTGACTGTCTCTCTAGTTCCTACCTCTTGTCTCAAGTGGCCTTAAGACTCCCAGGCTCCACTCCTGAATCAGCTCATGGGTCTCATGTGTAGTTGAGTGAACACATGTTTCAGGTAAAGACTCAAGCTTCCTCTCCTTCAGAGACTGATGAGCTCTCTGCTTTGGGGAGGTTGTTCTCATCTTGTTCTGCCCCTTGCTCTCTAATCTGGGTGTCTATTTGACTTGCTAGGTAAATTAGAAATCTCTCTGGAGACCTAGTGAAGGAACTTTAGCTTCTGTTGTCACCCTGGTCTGCAGTTAGCTCATGGCCAAGACTGGCAGAGTAGGGGGAGATAAGCAGGTTGGAGATGGTCTTCAGTGGAATCAGCCTCCTCCTCTGGGGCTTGGTCCCCTGTAGTGAGTACTATATGTCTCTGCTCCCTACTCAAAACCTCAAAAAGGTATAAGCCAGAGATCTAAACTTAGGTTTTTAGTTCAGGCCCATGGGAGAGAAAATAGCTGCTGTAGATGCCTGTGAGAGAAATCATAAGGGCTTTACTCTATATGCTGGCGGAGAAGCCATCCTAGAAACCTGCCTCTGCCCTATCAGTGACCTTGCATGTCTTCCCAAGGTAGGTAACCCTTGGTGGATAGGGGTGGTCCCAGCCTCAAGGCCAGCTGGACACAGGGATGTAATTGGCTAGTTACCCTGAGAACACTTTCTGAACAGTTTACTGCCTTTAAAGTGAAAAAGGAAAAACACTGCTAGCTACAATTTTCTCTACTTACCTACAGAGACTCCCAATTTTAACACACTCAACTCTAACCAGTTTATAGGACAAGTCTCACCAGGAGAGCATTCTAGTGCTGTTTTGTGCAATTTAGCCAAAGCTGTTGTCCCTGAAGTTCATGCATGGGAAGCTTCATCTCCAATGGGACGGTCTGGAGAGGTGGACTTTAGTAAGAGGCCAATGCCTTATTTTGATCTCTGTTGCTGTGATAAAACACTCTGACCAAGAACAATTTAGGACACAAAAGGGTTTCTTTAACCTATAGGTTACAGTCCATCACTGAGGGGAGTCAGGACAGGAATTGATGCAGAAAGTTAAGGCAGAAACTATGGATGAATGACTGCTTGTTGGCTTGTTCAAAGGCTCATATAGAGAGATCTTACTTGTACAAACCAGGACCATCTGCTCAGGGAATAGTGCTGTCCACAGTGTCCTAGGCTCTCCTATACCAGTTAGTAATCACAACAATCCATGTAGACATGTCCACAAGCCAATCTAATCTGGACAGAGGAAAGTCCCTTCTCACATAACTCTAGGATGTGCCAAATTGACAGTTATAGCTGACCAGAGTGGTTCACAAGGGCTCTGCTCTCGGGAAAGGATTAAGGCCATTATCTAACCAGTGGGTTCATTACCACAAGAGTGATAGCATTTGAACCTCCATCTTCTGTTCTCTCTCCTTTCACCCTGGGAAGGAACAAAAGAAAGGTCCCTGCCAGATGCTGGTACCTTGATGAATCTTTTAGACTCCAGACTATAAGAATTGAGTTCTTTCTCTTTCTAACCTATCTGTCAGTGGTCTAACAGTAGAAGGTGGGTGAAGACAGATGGTAAACCACAACCCATTGGAGTTTCCACAAAGCAGAGGATAATCCATCACCTGACACTCACCTGGCTGGGGAGAGGCCATCCTTACTGGTGAGCCCTGGAGAACTTGCCTTGTTGAGGTGTGGTGTGTCCTAGGACCAGTTTTCTGAAGAAACATTTTATTCTAGGTGTGCCAAAGATCATTCTCCTCTGTGTTTCTCCAGCATCATCCACCATAGGTGAACAGAGAAAAAAGCTATCTCCCTGCCCTAGAATCTCACATTCTACATGGGCATAGACCACAGGAAACCTTCCTGAGGCCCATGCCTAAGCAGGTGACACTGTTACTACCTAAAGGTGAATGGGGGGAATGGGTGGCACCATGCTCTGAAGGGTGATGATCTTGTTCACCAGGAGTGGTGTACTATCCTGGCAGCAAGACCAGGATGGGGAGACAGAGCTTCATAACTTCTTGCAGACTAGGCTGTGATGAAGTGAGGGACCCGAGGCTCAAGGGGCAGCAAGGAGACTGGATAGAAATGCCAAGGGTTCTCCTGGGAGATGAAGAACTCCACGGGATGTGGAAGCAAGGAGAAGCTCTCACGACCTGCTTTAATAATACTAGTAGGATATAGGAATCAGCAGATCAACAAGATGCCACACCCACTGGCCACTCCTGCCAACCATCCATGGCATCTGAATATCATCCATTATCTGTCCAGCTCTGTGCACCAAGACAATACTGTGGTATTCTGCCTTGTACCCCTGAAAGATGATCATTGCCAAGTGACACAACTGCTTTCCACAGAGCTTACCAAGAGAGAAACCCTGAAGGAACTATAGAGAGAGGTGAGACACAGGGACTTATGCCTATGGTTGTTGGTCCATCCTGCTGGTCTACATCCATAGATCCCAGACATTGCCATTTCTCTGAGCAGTGAGATATCAATCACCTTTTTGCAAACTCATGGTCCTGTGATACCAATTTTTTCCCTTTGGGGCTCCTCTCAACTTTGTTCTGTCCCCAACCTTCTGGATGATATTCTTTAATTAAATCTGTGTATCATAATGGAGATGAGGGATTGGCAAGCACTGGCTTTTGGAGGGTTAAAGGTTTTATTCTTTGTATAAGTAGCATACACACACACACACACACACACACACACCACATAAGAGTTACACATTGTCTGTAGTTGTATGCCAAGGAGAATCATTTCTGAAAAAAAAAAAAGTCCGAAAGGTTTCTAAGTAGATAATAATAATAATAATAATAATAATAATAATAATAATAATAATAATAAAATCCGGAAACTCTTAGCATTGCCCCATTTTCTATTAACTATAATGAAATACCTGTGGCTGAGTGACTTCATAAATAAAAGAGGGCTTCCTTAACTGACAACCTTGACATGTAAAAGGTATGACACCAGCCTTGGTTTGACTCTAGATGAGACCAAAAACCAAAGACTCCAGGGAAAGGCCGGGCTTCTTCTGTTTGCCTCTCATGAGAACTCAGTCCAGCAAAACTATTTTTATTCCTCTGGAAGTATGTGCAACTCTAAAAGGATCCATTACCATCCTCCATGGAACCAGAGGTTCCATGGGTCACTGGTCTGGCCAGAAACAGCCAAAATATTATAGTTCTCAGAAGGGAAATCTGCACAGAGCAGGTAGTCAGGGTCCCAGGTCTCATCCACTACCATGGCAGCGGCTATAGCCATGGCAGTGCCAATGCCAGTGGGCAGCAACAGTGGCAGTGGCTGCAACTGGGGCATGAACACAATCTGCCAGGCAGGTCTAAGGTCTAGCAATGAAAGCTTCAGGAGAGACAACTCTTCCTCAAAGTGTTACAGCTCAGTAAAACAGTTACTCTCAGATGATTCTCAGTGAAATAAATTATGCACTTAGTCCATGTGTTTAGGGACTTTATAAACATTGAGAAGTAGGGTGGGATTCGGGGGTAGATGCTCAGTTTGATGTGGTAGTGATGTTCTATTAACATGGAGAAGGACTTTAGGTGTTCATCCTATGTGATGGATTGTCACAGCCCTCTCAGTGGGGTGTCATGGTTAGATGTTCCAGAGCAGGTAGTTTGGCAGGGAGCTGGTCCCATGTCTACTGTACTCAATTCTGAGTTTCATAGGGTTTGGGATCACTCAATCTTACGAGTCCTTCTGTCTGGTGGTATGGGCTACTTGCCCTATAGTCAACAATTACTGAGAGCCAAGCCTCTGATACATGAGCCCTTTGGAGCATATACAAGCTATAATCCAACTGCCATGTAGCCAGAAATCACAGGCTCCCTGATCAGCAAAGCAGAGAGGTGGGGTTGAGCTGAGAAACTGAGGCAGACAGGAGACCTTGAAGGCTTGCTTCAAGATATGTGAGAGCCAAGTAAAGAGACTAGGGCAGGAAGTATGGGCCTAGGTGATGGCTGATGAAGCAAAGGGCAAGTCATGGAGGAGCACTGAAGGTCTGAAGGTTGGCACAAAGATAACACAACAGATAGGAGGTGACTAGATTATGAAGGTGACTAGATAGGAGGTGACTAGTGTGGTGAGGATGGCCAGGAACCTTCTCAGAAGATCACAGCAAAACAAAAATACTGGCAGTATGAAATCAGACACATGTGAACCCTAATAACTGGAGATGGAATAGGCCCCAGTGCTGTAGTGCAAATGACAGACTACAAGGGCTGGAGAAGTTACTCAGTGGTCACAGTGGCTGACCGAGTGCCAATAGTGGGCCACGGAGGGGACACCCTTGTGAACAAAAGTGATTTGACATAAGAATTTTACAAAGTCACTGTTTTGTAATGTGCACATTAATTTTTTATAATATGGCACGAGAGAAATTAGGAAGGGTGTCATCTTGGATAGTATAAATAGTGGCAAATGTGAGCTATTCTGTAGTTCACCAAATCCCTCTTACCAAGGTCCACTAACCAAATATTCCCTCTTAAGGCTTAGGTAGCACTTCCTGGTTCTGCTCTTTGCCACCCTGGAGACTGGGCTGGGGTCCCGGCTTCGGCCCAGACATTGCCAGGTGCTCAGTTTGGACTTGCAGTACCCCTCCTCCAAGTTCACATGGAAAGGCTTGGTCCCAGTGTGGCACCGTTGGGAGGTGGTGACTCTGAGATGGATGCTTTTGCTACAAGACTCATGCCATGGCTTGTTACCTCTCTTATGCCCAAATAGGCTGGGGAAGCAGTCAGCTGCAGAGCATTTGCTGAGCATGTGTGAGGCCCTGGGTTCCATCCCTAGAACTGAAAAATAAGTAAATAGCTAGACGATACATATGTAGATAGGAAGGCAATAGATAGGTAGAAGATATAGATAATAGAGATAGAGATGTGGAGATATGTGTGTATGCATATAGAGAGATGGTAGATAGGTGATAGATAAACAGACTGATATATAATAGATACATGATAGATAATAGAGATAGATAGACAGACTGACAGATGGATAATAGAAAGATGACAGACAGATAAATAGACTATTGGATAGATGATAAATGACAGATAAATAGACTAATAGATAGATGATAAATGACAGATAAACAGACCAATAAATAATAGAGAGGTGATGATAGATAGATAGATAGATAGATAGATAGATAGATAGATAGATAGATAGGACAGAACAACAGATGATTCTCCCAAAGAAATAGAGCCAACTAACCCTGGGCTGAGACTTCACTCCTTATCGTTGACTGTCTCAGGTATTTGTCACACTACTTAATGTTAAACTGCTCAACACACTATTGACCTGTCCCAATACGATGCAAAAGTCAGAGGGACCTTGGATATGTGCCTGTGTCTTGTGACAGGAAGTACTGCCAACATGAGTCCCACAGATGCAGAAGAAAGATTCTGACATACCTGGGGAACTGGATCTTCCCAGGAAGAATCTCAGGATAAGATGGCCAGTCACACATGAGGCAACTTAGTCCCTAGCTCTGTACTATCTTGGTAGAAGGGAAGGCAAAGAAACTTGGCTCTTCCTACCTCTCCTGGCAGTCTGTTCCAGGGTCATCATTTCAGATCTATGGTGTCAGTCCACACAAAACCAGCCAGCCTCCACTCCTTATGCCCTACAGTCCCTTTCTGAGGTTGCAGGAGATTATGAAAACCAGGTACATATTTGAGCTTTGGATCTGACTGAAGAGGCTTCTCTTAGAGTGTGTATGACCCAATACAGGCTTGTGTTCTCAGTGTAGACATCTGGGAGCACCTTAGGCTTGTCCTCATGTGAGCCCCATCACCTCAATGCCTTGCTGGATGGTGTCAACTCATCATGAAGGAAAGGCACCTGGCTTCTTACATGTCACTTTAAATGAAAACTAAATGTTCCCTCCTTAGCCTCGATTCCCAGTCCTTCAGCGGTGCTCCAGGAAGAGTCTACGTGGTGGGGTTGAATTACCCCTGTATAATAAGTGAGAAGCTGCTGGGGTTTGAAAAATGACAAAGCAACATTTTGGAGCCCTTTTAGTGAGTGTAGCAAGCAGGAGGTGGAACCATCACTGAGAAATAATGGAGTGCTGAACCATGCGCTACAGCCCTCATTGGTGTGCAGCTCACACCGCAGGGAGAGGAGGAAACAGCCTGGCTGGGTGAACGCTGTCCTCGCCATCCATCTCCTTCCCAGAATTGCTAAATACCTGGAGGAGTGCTAGCCCAGACCTATGCCAGGCTGGGAGGTCCTAGTGTGTCAGTGTCACCGTAGAGGGGAGGCCATGGACAGATAAAGCTGAAATGAAAGCCAGGCAGTAAAACAGCAAAGGAGGGACCAAGAGCAGGAGTTGGACTTATCCAGAACCTCATGCCAGCATGATCTGGGCCAGGGCCAGGGCTCAGAGATTCAAAGAGGTAGCAGAATGCAGGAGAAACACAGATGGGGTTATTGACAACTGCCTGGGGGTTCTGTGATTCATTTTCAAAGCGCTCTTGTATTCTTCTTCATCTATTGGAAAAAACAATCCATTTATCATCTGTGAACTGGCTTAAGGGAGATTCCGTAAAACTTAGACAATGTAAGCGATTTGCACAAATAACGCTGGGCAAACATTTAGTGTGGAAGGCTTTGGATCCATTGTGTCTGTGGTGAGGTTTTCATGGAGATTCCATCCCTGAAGGAGCTGAACACGCAACACAGAGCTGTGGCTCAGGCCATACTTGAACCATCAGGCTATGTTTTATTTCATATTGTCCAATATGCTTAGTAGTTTTCCAGCCACTCCCAAAGAAGCCCCGAGGTCTTTCCACAATGCTGTTTGGACTGTTTTGGGGGTGATTTCATCTGACCTCTGATCCCCTGGGCAGGAGGCCCTAAGCACCCCTGGCAGGCATTCATAATCCCGGTGACCTCTTAGGCTCCATGGTGAACCATTATCAAACATGAAAGCTAAGCTACACATTTTGCGCAGTGCTCCAAAGAACATACAACATCACCTTGCTTTCTGTCAGGAATCTAAATGTTCAGAAACTGTGACATCTGCAGGTCTATGTTGATGTGTCTCTATGACAGGGGACTTTCCTGAGTCTCAGCTGAGGAAGGGACGGGTGGGTCCCTTTGAGCTCCTGTGAGTGTTTGCAGTGTTTTAGTCTTGGGGTATACAGACTGGAGTCTGGATTTCTTGTTGTCTGAGGACCAGGCTCCTTCTCGCTCCTGGCTGCATGGCCTCTCTCTCCACTAGGCAGTTCTTAGCACAGGGGTGTGTCTCTTCAAAACTAACTAGTGAGAAGGCTTTGGCTCCATTACAGAGCTATACATAACCTTCTTTTGTTTTATTCTACTAGCTAGGAGCAAAGACAGCTCTACCATGTTTCAGGAAGGGGACCACAAGGTGTAGCTGTAGAGGGAGGCAGGGCCATCTTTAAGTCTGTACATCTTTTAAAAGAATATGACAGTCACTTGAAATTGAGTAAAAAGTTTGGCCATTAACATCTGAGGACTTTCAGTTCAACAGCCCTAGCCTTGAAGAGATCTACTTATAGCCCTGTGGCTGCTCCTTCTAAGCAGGTTTGCCCTTCCTGGCTCTCTAACTTGGTTCCTAATTTCTGAAGGACTCATAGTCTTTGAAACCCTGTGGTTTGGTCAGTCCTGCTGGGAAAGTGCCTTAGAGGCTAGGTGGCTGCTGTTTCCAGGGAGGCTGAGAAAAGAGGCCATAGTGTGAGTTCTAACCTTACAAGTTCACCTGGGCCTTTGTGCGCTGTACCTTAAGGCAAGGCTCCGAGCCAGACCAAAGGGTCAGAGTGCAGTCAGTGGTAGGTCACTGACCTACCAGGAGGGGCTCACTTTGTTCTTTGTGAAATCTGAGGAATGCCTCTGGAGCACTTAAATTTTTTTAATTAGCATAACTAATTATTAAGAAAGCAGGAGATTGGGGGACTATTTTAAAGCAGGATAGAAAGAACAAAGTCCCCTTCAAGTCTCAGCTTTGCTAAGCCATGACATGCCAGGACGAAAGGACAGCAGCCACGGGGACTGAATGCAAAGGAAGAGCCAAGAGAAGGCCAGGCTAGGACTCCAGGTACTGAAAATGGACTTCAGAAGATGAGGAAGGCTGTCTCCACAACATTAAGAAAGAAAAATGCCCATTTCAAAATGGTAGACAGTCACTTTACTGCATTTAAGAACCCCATCAAAATAACACATGGCTATAGAGAAATAGAGCCAGGATGGGCAATCTCTGCTGGACCTCATGAAGGGAAGTCTAGGTGAAGGACTGCACTGAGCAGGAGAGCAAGCCAGCTCTGAGGGGAGAGGGGTTCCTGTGTGACCAGCTGCATCACGGAAGTCACAAGTATGGTTAAGGCTGAACGAAACGGACTAGGAGACCATGACAGGTATGCTGGGCTCCTGGTCATCAGAGGGTTAAAACTTGAATGTGGACCTGGGAGGTGTGAACACCCTGAAGTGTTTGGAGGGGTCTGCATCTCTGGCAGAAACTAAAGTATTTCTCAGCTTTAGGGCTGATCAACAACAAGTTGAGAATTCCAGGATAACTGGTTGCTCTGTACAGCCAGATGAGCTAGGAGAGGTTAAGGGGTCAGCAAAGCAGGAGGTGAGGGAGCTGTAAGGAGTCCATGTGCTTGGATAATCCTGCCTGTAAGTCACTTGGGTTTAGAGAGGCCTGTGACATGTGTGCAGGAGGCTAGCCCAGGAGACCTCTATCTAGACCCTCTCTGTGTGTCCCTCCAAGACTACATTTCACCTAAAGAATATAACTGGGTTTCCTTTTTGAATGTGGTAACTGTGGTCACAGGTTATCCTTCAGCCCACAGGAGTCAGGAAGATGTTAGGCAAAGATGCTTTGAAGTCAACTTTCCCTCACCCTGCAGAGTGAGCCCAACCTGAACTCCCACTGCACCTCTGTTGCTTATTAATGTTAAGGATAATCAAGGTTGTTTTGTCTTCTAAGAGGTTATGAACTTCAAGGACAAAGCCTTTCTTTGTTTTCTCCTCTATTAGAATTGTTAGTGCCAAAGGAAGGAAGAGAATTTGATACAATAAGAATCTCTCACAGACCGTCAATAGAGACTTTGAAAAGAATGTGCATGTGCTGTAAGAATAATTAGAATTAGACTTCTTTAGTTTTCTCGGCCTTGAAGTGGAGTCTCAAACCTCGAGGATGACATTCTGCAGAAAGCAAGCCTCTTTTGTATTCCACCAGAAGCTAGTCATCTTTAATTACTTTCAAAATTAATTTTCTCCCCAGAAATGCAACGTATTTCTTCATCTATCAAAACTGTCAATACAAGTAATTTGGAAGCTGGAGAGGGTGTGAGTTGGTTTGGGAAGGGGCATGGAGCACTGTAAATCTAGAGCTGTGTCTGCACTCACACAGAAGCAGAGAGAAGTTTCAACTGGGCGGAGGTGCTGGTCTCACCTTTGATCATAAGTCACTGTCTTTGGACTCTACTCATTCAGATCTGAGAAAGCTTTCTTCTCAACCCTAGATCAGGCACGCAAAAACAAAAGCTAGAATCTTGATCAAAACATCAATTTCTCTCCTCTAGAGGCTCCATCTGCTCCTTGGCTATGTACTGCTTCCAAAGTGAATGTTATACTTAATCAATGCTTATCACACTTGTGGTTTCCTACGTATTTTTCCCTAAAATGTGCTTTTGTTAAGTAATTTTTAGGATGGCTGAATACATTTAATTTTTTATTTTTCCTTTTTATTGAAAATGGCTATTTTTCTCACCTATATCATGATTACAGTTTCCCCTCCCTCTGTTCCCACCAGTTCCTCCACGTCTCCCTTCCATCCAGATCTACCCCTTTTTTTTCTCATTTGAAAACAAACAAGCTTCTAAGAAATAATAATATAATAAAACAAAATATAGGAAGATAAAATAAAAATTATACCAGCATGCTTCTTGGGCCCATTTTTTTGAAAACCTTTTTTCATCCTTTTATCTTGAGGTGCTACCTATCCTTGATGGTAAGATGTGTTGCTTGGGTACAGCAGAAGGGTGGATCCTGTTTTCACATTCTGTTAGTCTGTATCTTTTTATTGGGAAATCATTGATATTGACTTATCAATGAATAGTGTTTGTTAGTTCCTGTAATTTTGTTGTTATTGTTCTTGTGGTGGTGGTGGTTATAGCCATTGGGGATTTCATGTAAAATGTATTTCTTGGTATTAGGAGCTGTCACTTAGGAGTGGGGAAGAGCTAGGGTGGACTGGGTATGGGTAGAGGTCCACAGGAAAGAGAAAACAAGGTGTTCCAAGAGGATCTGCTTAGTCCCCTGGAAATGGAGGTAAAGAGTGAGGAGGGGCCATAACAGGTAGTCTGCTACAGAGATGGGGATGAGACTGGGGGGTTAGATTTGTAATAGAGGAGTACAAGGTGAAGGTGTACAGTTAGCCTACCTGTTTCCCTGGCTGGTGTGGCTGCTGGTGTTGGGGGTTGAATAATGGGATGAGTCAGGGTAAGAAAGATTGGAAGAGGTCTACCTCCTGAGAAAGAGGGGTCACAGCCGGTGGTCTGCTGCAGAGATGGGAATGAGACTGGGGGATTAGATATAAGGGAATATTTTCTTTTCTTTCTTTCTTTTTTTTTTTTTTGTTTATTTGTTTGTTTTTCTGCTTTCTTTTTTTAAAAAAATTGGGTATTTTCTTTATTTACATTTCAAATGTTTTCCCCTTTTCAGGTCTCCCCTTCAGAAACCTCCTATCCTATCCTATCCTCCCCCCACCCCGCCCCTATAGGGGTGCTCTCCCACCCACCCACTCCCATCCTCCTGCCCCAGCATTCCCCTACACTGGGACATCAAACACCCACAGGCCCAAGGGCCTTTCCTCCCACTGATGTCCAACAAAGCCATCCTCTGCCACATATGTGGCCAGTGCTGTGGGTCGCTCCATGTGTATTCTTTGGTTGGTGGTCCTGTCCCTGGGAGCTCTGGGTATTTGGCCTGTTGACACTGTTACTCCCTCCATGGGGCTGCAACTCCCCTCAGCTCCTTCAGTTCCTTCTCCAACTCCTCCATCGGGGACCCATGAGTTCAGTCCAATGGTTGGCTATGAGCTATGTATGGGGAAATATTTTCAACTTCATAAAAATGGTGTATTTTTTAAATGTACCTTCTTAGGACTCTACTATTAATACTTACTGACATAACATTACCAGTACTAGGGCATACTGGGACATAATATCACTGGTACTAGGACATACTGAAACAGTCACTGCATTTACTGATTTTTATTTCTGTCAAACATTTTGCAGTGTGCCTGTGCTAGAGTTTATTGATTCATTCTACTTCTAGTGGGCACACAGCTTCCTTCCAGGTCTTTCTTATTGCACATGGTGTTGGCAAGGATGGGTGTGGGCCTCTGATCACTCACAAATCAGAATTACCTTTGGTATTTACCTGGGAGTAGGATGTGTGTGGAGTGGAACATATGTGTGCTTGACTTCAGGAACTGATGCCAAACTGTTTTCCAAGGTGATTATACTAATTACTCCCCTGCCAGCAGTGGATTAAGATTCCACAGATGAACACTCTTCCTAGCACCTGTCCCTGTGTCCCTTCACTTGCTCACTGTGGGAGGTTTGCCTATTAACAAAAGAGAAAGGACATATTCCTGAAAGGAAAATCCGCACTATGCCTCTGATAGCCTTCAGGACTCATGGCAGGACACAAGAACAATTTAATTTAAAAAAAAAATGAGAACATCATATGACCCCAGAGTCTTATAAAATGGATAGGAGTGTAGGATTTTTGGATTTAGTCTTGTGTTAGAATATAACATTTAGAAATGCACAAAATAGCTCTCGTTCCTTGAAGAATCACAATCTAGCTCAGATTCTCATAGTCTGTGTATGCCGTGAAATCACTCCCAGGATTTGACAAAACTCCATAGGTATTTCTCAAACCATTGATGAAAATTCAGTTTAGATGGGAGCCTCAGGCTCACCACTGATATCTTGAGAAGCTTTCTGAATAGCCTCAGTCTCAGTTTTTCTTTTATGGCTGGGCCTTTTCTCCCAGAGTGCCCAGACAGCCAGGTGAGATCACAGACAGCAAAAATGCTTGTAAACCAGCCGCAATGATATCACTGGGGACAGGCTGGTTTGCAGGACAGAGTTAACGATACTTTATTATGCTTAAGTGAAGGTTGGGAGAAGTCACTGCCATCTTGCTGTGAGCAACTCTGATCACTTACTGTAGGAGTCCTCTACTTCTTAAGACAGTGATGCCTTTGGAGGAAGGGCTCCCAGAAGCACCTCCCCACTGTGACTAGGCATCTCTGGATGCAGTGATCTCAGAAGGTAATATCCTCTAGGCCTGTATGGGTCTCAAGTCTCATCCTCTGGACCATAAATCTGACACCCCTTCCCCCCACCCCCAAAAAACACCTTGGTATCTGGTAGCACAAAGAAGACTCACAATCTTATAAATATCAAATTATCACAGAACTTTTGATTTAGAGGTACCACTTCCTGAGTCTCTGGGCACTTCCTTTTGTTCCATGTTTTAGTTTCTCAAGGTCAATTCACATATAATTTTAACATCACAATACAGCAATTAACACAGAGAAAACAATCTTTCTTAAAATAGGTTCTTGTTTCACTCTCTACCAGATGCACAGAACTGTTTACTAGACTGGTAGGAAAAGGTTCAGTAGGAACTACACTGTATTAACAGATGACCTTTGACCCATGTGGTTTATAGCTGGCCACCCAGTCATTCAGGAGCTATGGTGGAAGCTCAGGGTGCTTTTCAGTGATCTTAGGGACCTGGGCACACTGGGAACCCTGGGACATCCATTAGAACAGAGATCCATCATCAACCAGGGAGAAACAGATTCAATGGGGACTTTTTAAGAGCAAAGATTTTTATACGGATTCCTGATTAGCATAAAACTTCAATTCTTATTCTTCATTGTTCTGCAACCGAATGAAATAAACAACATGGAGGACTTTGTGGGTGTTCCTGGAAACACTCTGAGGGCTCCCTTCATCATTCAGATGGAGGACTTTGTAGATGTTCCTGGAAACACTCTGAGTGCTCCCTTCATCATTCAGATGGAGGACTTTGTGGTGTTATACACAAATCGTAAGACCCCCAAAAGACCACCAGGACTTGACTCTGATGCACAAGCAAGTGGGTGTTTATTGCAAGTTTGAGCTTGGACCACCACAAAATGGTGATCTTGAGATCCAGGGAGAGGGGTTTTTAAAGGCAAAAATCACAAACGGGCAGTTGGGGAGTTTCCATGGTAGCACAAAGCTGATATGTAAAGTTTAAGCAAGATTAGGCCAGTTGTAGTTTGGCCCTTGCAGTTTCCTAGAACATTTGGCCCATCTGATCAGGTGGGGACTTTCCTGGAACATTCTGCACTTGCAGTTCAAAAGTTCAGTTTCCCAGGCCCTTCACTTGACTCAAAATGGTGTCTGAAAAACAAAATGGAGTTAGTGGTGCTACTTTAGGTCTCACATTCCCCCCTTTTCTTTTTCCTGAAGTTCATTCTTGAACGACTGGGAACAGGGTCCATGGTCTCTGCTTCTGTAACTGCTTCCTGCTGAACGGGGGGAAAGGCTCAAGGGGACGGGTTGTCTTCAAATTCGAGGTTACTATATGGGAGGGAGTTATATTGTTGTCTCAGTACCATCATCTGGATGGTAGACAGCCTGTTTTTTATGTATTGGAGCAACTTTTTCAGGATGCATGGCCCAAAGGTAAATATCAAAACTAGAATTACAAGTCGTCCCAGAAGAGTAGAAATTAAGGTTGTTAGCCAAGGGGAGCCTTCAAACCAGGATTGAAACCATCCTCTATTTTGTTCTTTCTTCTTTTCTCGAGGCTCTCCCTAACTTTAGCAAAAGAGTTTTCTATGACTCCTGTGTGGTTAATATAAAAGCAACACTCTTCTTTTAAGGCCGCACACACCCTCCTTGTTGTAAAATCACTAAGTCTAGTCTTCTTCTGTCCTGTAACACTACTTCAGCCAGAGAGTTGAGGCTCTTAGTTAGATGACTAATTGCTTTTTCTAGGTTTTGAATATCTTTATTGATAGTTTCTTTAAGCTGTTTATACTCTTTGTGTCTAGTGGCTAAAGCAGCTATTCCTGTTCCTCCACTTGTCAATCCAACAGCGAGTATGACCCCCAAGGTCAGTGTTAGAGGGTCCCTTTTGGGACTTATGAGTTCCTGGGACCCCACTATTCCATGGAGGACTTGTTCTTCCATATGGAAGATGATTCGGGGGGCCAGCGGAACCATTACACAGTATTCAGAACCACTGAATAGCATACCGTGGGCACACAGTGTAATACCGGTGGCACATGCCCACCAACTGTCATCTGGGGCCATGTACCAGAGGTCAGTTTCACGAATAAGGGCAGTTGTAGTGTACAGATGTTGGTAGGTGGATGGAACATTCCCGAAGCAGGTCCCCTGTCCTGTTACTGACTGCAGGGTCAGGGCTGCCCCTTTTTGCTGCCATCTATAGCCTGTGGAGGATGTCTGATTAGTATAAGTTCCTACAGTGGCAATTCCCTCATAGAAAGAGGGCCTTGCATTGTAGCAAAGCCAGCAGGACTCTGTCAAGTTGGGGTTTATTTTATTAAAAATATCACTCGTCCTGTAGCCAGGAGATCTTTAGTTTCAGAGAGTTGTCTCCTTTTTGAATTCTCCATTCTCCCTGCTGCTGAGGTGAGTCTTCAATGGATGGGGGGGGGGCAGGTTTCACGTGGCTGTGGTGAATCCAGGCTGTTATCCTGTCAACCTTGACTGCTGTAGGAGTGCTCAGCAAGATAGCATAGGGTCCTTTCCACCGAGATTCTAGGGACCCTCCTCTGTATCTCTGAACGTAGACCCAATCTCCAGGTTGGATCTGGTGAGGAACTGGGACCTGACTTGCCTTGTACAAAGCACAGAGTTTAGGTCAAATCTGTTTGTGAACCCACTGAACACCTTTGATCTTGAGGAGCAATTCCTCATCTGACAGTTCCCCTATAACTTTAGACTGTAAATGGGGGATGATGGGTGGGGGTTTACCAAACATGATTTCAAAAGATGTCAATCCCATCTGGTATGGAGAGTTCCTAACCCTGAACAAGGCAAAGGGGAAGAGCATCACCCAGTCCGTGCCAGTCTCCATGGTCAATTTATTTAAGGTCTCTTTTAATGTTCTATTCATCCTCTCTACCTGTCCTGAACTTTGGGGCCTATAAGCACAATGAAGTTTCCAATCCACCCCAATTGCTGTGGCTATGGCCTGACTTACCTTGGACACAAAAGCAGGTCCATTATCTGACCCTATCATCTGAGGAAGGCCATACCTGGGAAGAATTTCTTCAAGCAGTTTTTTACTTACAATATGAGCTGTTTCGGTCTTCGTTGGAAAGGCTTCAGACCATCCTGAGAAGATATCATGAACACTAGTAGATACCTGTATCCGTACCTTCCGGGCTTGATCTCTGTAAAGTCAACTTCCCAGTATGCCCCTGGTTTCTTACCTCTATCTTGTCCCAGGATTATTGGCATTGTGAGAGGCATTGGTCAATTGGCATGCTGTACAGATAGCCACAATGTTATTAACCATGAAGGAAAGTCCTTTGGTAGTCAATTCTGAGTTTTTGATAATTTCTAATAATTTCTTTGTTCCTAGATGTGTCGTCTGATGCATCTTTCTGAAAATAGTCCTTGCCAGTAAGGCCAGTAGAGTCCATGAATATTGGTTGCAGTCAGTGGCTCCCTGTACCCAAGACTTCTTAGATGACAGCGGTCCCTGGGGCCTCAAGAGGACCGATTCTGGGCCCCAGTGTCAATTAAGAATTCTACTGGTTTCCCCTCCACTTTTAGGGTTATCATGGGTTCAGGGAGGGGTGTTGAACCCTTACCCTTTCAATCAAAGTCTTCTTCTACAGCCAGGACCTTTGACAACCTAGGCACTTTCTTTCTCTTAGGGCACTCTCCTCTCAGGCCCAGTATCCAATCTCTTTACAATATGCACACTGATCCTTGGCCAAGGGTTCTCTATGGTTTTGATTTCTCATTCCTTTTCTTTCCCCTCATGATGGTCTCCCATCCCGGGGCTCTTTCATTTGGGTGACTGCCAGGACCTTCTTGAGATCCTTATTGAGGGTTTTTCCTGTCTTGAGTCGCTTTATCTTCAGTTTCTCTATTATTGTAAACTTTCTCAGCCACTTCTACTAAGTCACTCAATGACCTTTCTCTTAATCTTTCTAACTTTGGCAATTTCTTTCTGATATCTGGGGCCACCTGGCTAATATAGGCCATGGTGACAGTGTTCAAATTCTCTGGTCTTTTTGGATCTATATGAGTGTATCGCCGAAAGACTTCCATGATACATTCTAAAAATGCTGCCAGGCTTTCCTTTTCTGCCTGCGTCACATCATATACCTTGGCCAAATTTGTGGGCCACCTAGCGGCTCCCTTGAGTCCTACCATTAGAGCCTGGCAATAGACTCGGAGTCGCTCCCTACCTTCTGCTGTGTTGAAGTCCCAATCCGGTCTCCACAGGGGAAATCTTTCATCTATGTCAGCAGGGTTCTGAGTAGGGGCCCCATTTGCCCCAGGAACATTCCTTCATGCCTCTATGAAGATTCTCTCCCACTCCTTGGTGGTGAAGAGAATCTGCAAAAGCTGCTGACAATCATCCAGTGTAGGTTGATGAGTAAAGAGAACAATATCTAGAAGGCCAATAAGCTGTTTGGGCTCTTCTGAAAACTTAGCATGCTGATTCCTCCAATTATAGAGGTCAGCAGTGATGAATGGCCAATAATACATCGGCTGACCGCCATGCTGGTCCAGGGATCCTTCAGCCTGGAGGGGTAGGGCTACTGTGGAATCTGCCTCAGCATCCAGCTCTAGGCCTCTGAGACTTCATTTCCTGGTAGCAGGTCCTGCCAGCGGTGGTATGGCTGCTGGGGTGGGAGTGGGGTGGGTCTTTGGGTGCTGGAGCGGGAAGGAGGACAGAAGAGGATGTCCTCAGGAGTGGAATCCTGAAAAACAGGGGGGTTAGGATCCTGATCTCTGGGGGGGGGGGGACAGTGGGCACCCTTTGCCTCGGCATTGAAGGCTATGCCACCTTCACCAAGGCCGCTTGGGAGGGACGCAGCTGGCACCACCTTGGTTTGGTCAGTGACAGGAACAGCTTGACCCAGGGTAGCGGGTTGACAACTAGATCTCTCCAGACCACAATATAGGGGACTTGGTCAGGATGCCCTGTGAATTGATCAAAGACTATTCCCTCTACTTGTAAGATGGTGTTGAGGTGGAAGGTCACCTCAGGGGGCCAGCCCACATCAAATGTGGGCCACTCAGAGCTGCAGAAAGTGTTCATTTTCCCTTTCTTAACTTCTAGAAACAGATTAGGCACGTGCTCCTTAACTTCACTGAAATGGTCTAGGACCAGACTCAGGGGAGTCGAGGAAGCAGATCATCCCATGGTGTGAAGAAACACAAGCAGCCCAAACACACAAACACTGATGACAATTAGACAGAGATGGACAGGTCACAACCAAAAGAGAAACTTAATCCAGTAAAGAGGTTCTCTATGTACTGATCAATCGAATCGAAACTGAAGAGATTCGTTCACCAAATGACAACAGGGCTCTCCATTCCCACTCTCCAGCTCCTCCTCCTCCCAACGGGTGGGAACCACTTTCTCCCTGGGACTAGGGACATCTTCCAAATCCCGGCAGCCTGGACCCCCCAGCGCATCCACCTTGAATCACTATTGGCTGCATATGGAGGAGCTCACAACCATTAAAACTGAAAGCAAAGAGAACAGACTGACAGCGACAGACAATAAGCTCTGGACCCTCCAGGTTGGGGGTCCTTGGGGGTCTGGGGAATCCCGGACAAGCCCCCAAATGTTGTGCCTAAATCATGAGACCCCCAAAAGACCACCAGGACATGACTACGATGCACAAGCAAGAGGGTATTTATTGCAACCTCGAGCTTGGACCACCACAAAATGGTGATCTCGAGCTCCGGGGAGAGGGGTTTTTAAAGGCAAAAACCACAAACGGGCAGTTGGGGAGTTTCCATGGCGGCACGAAGTTGATATGTAAAGTTTAAGCAAGATTAGGCCAGTTGCAGATTGGCCCTTGCAGTTTCCTAGAACATTTGGCCCATCTGATCAGGTGGGGGCTTTCCTGGAACACTCTGCACTTGCAGTTCAAAAGTTTAGTTTCCCAGGCCCTTCACTTGACTCAAAATGGTGTCTGAAAAACAAAATGGAGTTAGTGGTGCTACTTTAGGTCTCACAGTGGTATTCTGGAAACATACTCAATGCTCCCTTCATCATTCAGAATCTTCCCTGACTCCTAACTAACAACAAACAGATTCTGGAAATATCCAGGGCTTGCCTCTGGCACAAGGCAGCAGTCAAGGATGACAGTCCACTGCAGGATTCAAGATTGCCCCTTCAGGGATGCCCTAGACAGATCCACATTGTGGTGCTGCTCAAACAAGAGATTTGCTGAGAACATTTGCAATTCAATACTCTTCCTTGAGTCTTCACTGTGACACCAGATTTTTTTCTGTGCTCAGTCAGGACACAATGGGCCAGCTGGAGGGCTTCCAAAGACAGTTGGTTGAAAAGCAGAAAAAGTCATTGTTATAAATTTCCTGTACTCCAACTGTTCAACAGGTGACATCCACACTCCTTCCAACATCTTCCCCAGAATTCACTCCCTGTCAGTTTCAATCTGGTGTCTTATAAATCAGAGCAAGAATGTCTCGTGTGTGTTTGTGTGTGTGTGTGTGTGTGTGTGTGTGTGTGTGTGTGTGTGTGTTTTACAGCAGACTTGATAAAAGACACCATTTTATATTCTGTATACTGAATAATGGCTTCAGGCCAGCTGCAGGATCCTCCCAAGACAACCCAAAAGATTATGACAGTTCCATCAGGGCTTCCTCCCAGTCTGGACAGAATGGCTTGCTGTGAACATGAAGAAGGAGGCTGTCTAGCCCCTTCCTTCCACACCAGTGTCTCCAGCTTGTTCTGAGTTGATAGCCCCAGAACTTGCTTCAGGCATTAGAAATCAGAGGCGCAGAGGATGGATCAATTCATTAAATCACTCTCAAGTCCCTGGCCCTACAGGCAAGAAGCACATTGTCCTGGGGCAGAACACTGAGATTATTAAGGAAATGAGAGTTTCTGAAAAGTCAGTCTCTCAGCATGTAAAGTGACAGAATAGCAGACATGGATGGAATTTGATCCCCAAAGGCAAGGGATATGTCACTAACATATCCCTTCGATTTTGTTCAGGGGGCTCAAGCTAACTTGAGACTTTCCTGCATCTTTGAACAAAGAGGAGAAGTCAGGAGAAGGGGAAGAAAAACAGGTGGCAGCCTCTGCTGAATTTGGAGTCACTTAGCTCTGGACCAGACTGATTGCTTCAGAAACTTTGGGGTAAGTCCTGTGCGATGGTGCTTTCTAAGTTTCTAGGTACCTCTGTCCTCAGCTGTTCTAAGAGATACTAGAAGTGGGCTTGGATTTCAGGGCCAACCAACTGAGTAGGACACCTAAGAGGCAAATACTTGAGCTTGAGAGTGAAAGGGAAGCCAAGTGGGACTGGCTGGACATGATGGCAGGCGATTTGATGTCATGTTGGCTTAAGTGATTGTTGAGTTTTAGACCTGAGACAAGGAACTGATGAGCATATTTCACATACCAAAGTAGACCTGGCCTCCAGGTCCTCCTAGCATCCCTCAGTCTCTACCTGGCACACCCCACCCTCTACCCCTAATCTTTCCAGCCCCGGGTCTAGGCTGCCCTTCCCCTATAGGCTCTTACCTATGTAATCCAGATATTTTGGTCTCTCCTCATTTTTTCTCTTTTCTCTCCCTCTGCTTGCTCTTTCTCTCACACCCTCCCTCCATTTCCTTTCTCATGGCAATTTCCCTGACCTCCTTCCTTGGGACCAGTGAACTCAACTGGCCTAGACCAGCTTCCCAATAAACCTGCATTTATATATGTTTTAATATGGATTGAATTGGCTCTTTTCACTGGCAGAAAAATAACTTCTCAGTGATGCTTAGTGTCTTAGCTCATGTTGTGTTACTATAACAACATATCAGAGACTGGGTAACTTATAAAGTACTAAAGTTCATTTGGCTCATGGTGGTGTGGTGCCCAGAGCCTGGTCTTTGCTGTGTTATAACATGGTGGAAAGGCAGAGGGAACTGACTATGCACAGAGTGGATCCATTTGTAGGTAGCCTTGTTTCCTAGTGATATGTGCCCATTCGTACACAATCATTTCTGAGACCCAACCTTCTCTGAGAGACTAGCATCCATCTATGAAGGAGGATCATGACTCCAGGACATCATAACTTTCCTATTTAGGCTAACCTCTGATGGCTTCTGCTCCTTGAACCCTACCCAAGCCTTAGAAAATAAGCCTTCAGGACATACTCACCCCACAGTGCTCAGATATTGGGTCAGGCATGATTTCCTGGTGTGTCCACAGGGGTAAGTTAGAAGACACTGGAGTTTAATCCCATGACTGAGTGAAAAGATTGTCTTTAACAGTGTGGACAGCACGTCCAAATCACAGAGGCCTTAAAGGAGCAAGAAGAAGGGGGTAACTCTTCTCCATCTCTCTACCTTCTCTACTGTCTCCCACACATTGGCACAGAGCTTTTACTCAAAGCTGGGGAGACCCAGAATGGGACGCATATTCATGCTTCCTTGGTCCTTGCCCTGTATGGCATCAGCAGCAAATAAGTTGCAGACAGCACATTGTGGGGCTCATTAGCCTCGGGCCTCCATGATAGCTTGTGCTTGTTCTCATAACCGGCCAATCAGTCTCCTCAGGCAGTGTACACACAACCCTGTTCCCCTGGAGAGCCTGACTGGTCTGTTGATTGTGGGAAGACAACCAGCAGTGCCAGATGTGATTCAAATGGTTTCAAGAGACTGAGAACAGGCATCCCAGGGCTGCCTTCCAGCTCTTTTATCTGGCTAGGACCCAGGGTTTGTCCTTTGTGTTTGACTCAGTTTGCCTCAAGTACATCTCATGATATTGAAAGCCCTGTCAGGTAACTTGTATCAGTAGGGCACTTGGAATCTTCTCCAAGTTCTTTTTTCCCCTGCATACAAGGCACGTCAATCAGAAACTGAAGTTTGGGAAGTCTGGATTTCTTTCAAGTATAGAATGGAAGACTGAAACTCTATAGTCTGCTTGAGGCTTGTTCTTGAGATAAATATTTCAATTCCTGTCTAGTGATTCGGGAAGCTTGCTTTCTTCTCCCTCCTTCCCCCTTCTTTCCTTCTGACTTAAAATTTTAACCAGAGCAATTTTCTATGTCAAAGTCACTTTTCATGAATTTTCTTTCTACCATGAAAATTCATCATACAAACTTGGGTCTTTCTGCACTCAGGATATGTTGCTCCCTTGTGATACGGCAATTTCTCCGAGTTAGTAAACTGTCAGTCATAGATACCGTGAGTCATAGGCGGGCAGGGCTACTTTATAGAGGTGTCACCAAGGAGTCCAGTGGTATTCAGTCCATAGTGGGACCAGAAGAGATATATGCAGAAAGCCCGAGGGCACCTGCTGACTCTGTGTGGACAGGCTCAGTCAGGTCTGCTCTGCAGGAGGGCTAAAACAGCAGGCACCTTCTTACCCACCTGTTCCTGTGTCACATGTCCATTAAGGCCCAGGGGGCACTTGTTCTCATTTACCTTAGTATCTCAGGAAGGTCCTCTGTGGCCCTCATAGGAAGTTACCAAGAAAGTGAATAGCACAAGCAGACAGCCAAAGACCAGGAACATCCACTCAGACCAGCTGGGAGCATGCTCAGAGCAGCAGCCCACACCTAACCAGATGGACCTCCGGCCTCTTCCTTTGTTCTAAGAAAGCTGTCTCCACATGACCTGGGCCTTCTTGATTTCCTGTTTGCTGTGTCATAGCTCTCCTTCATGGCCACCCATGCAGGGTGTATCATGCTAGTCAGGTATAGCTGTATCTGCAGATGCATCCAGATTCCTGTTGTTTCTCCTTCTCCCTACAGAAGCAATTTTCTTTTCTCATTTTTGTCTTTTCTTCTCCTGGAAGATCTACATTTCTGTTCTGGTCATCAACATTATATAGTCAGATGGCTGCTAGTTTTCTGGGATGTCAGTCCCCTCCTTTTGGTTAAGGTCACTCACTGCTTTAGAGAACTTGCTTCTGTGTCTCTCATTATTTCTGCTTATTTTCTCCTTCTGTGAGTGGACAGAGAGGCAAAGGAGGTCTTCTCTCTTTCCTTCAGCTCCACAGACTTTCAGATCTGTTTCTCTTTCTGGTGCTATCTGGGTAACAGCACAGAAGCATGATTCAGCCAGGCACAGTTTCTGTTTCTCCAGACTCTCACCAAGGACAGTTTATGGCTAGGGAGCCACCTCCCCTTCTGTGCCTTGGTCTGGGACAAGGCTTCTTGGCCCTGTACTATGAAAATATTCCCTTATAAGACCATTTATAGTATGTCACAGGGCATGCCCTGTTCCTTTACCCAAGCACTATAAGTTGGAGGCATCATCTGCCACACACAGTGTCCTTTCCCAGTCCTGCAGCCTCACTTCTGCTCTGAGGACTGACTGTGTAGTACAACAAGGAAGACATGAGAGGGGTCAGGAAAACCAGCCAAGAGTCCAAATCCTAATATAAGGTCCACATAGCATCTTCAGGCCAATATCAGGACAAGGAGAGATTGGAGCAGCCTCACAGACCAGCTAATCCTCCAGTGGCCATGTTCTAGAAAAAGAGACGTTGCTTTTTCTGTTTGTTTGTTTTTCCAGTAGGTCAGATTTGCTGAAATACAATGTAAAATCACCTGGCAACTTCTATTTCAGAGCATTTTCAGATGAGTGAGCCTCCCTTGCTGGGACTTGGGGTTTCCCATGCTTCTGGACTGGCCTAAATGCCTAGCAAGGCTTGGTTTTTAGAGCAGACTGGTTTATCAGAGTCCTGTGACATAATATACCATGATCTAAGGTAGCATAGTCACAGATGATGCACGGTTTCTCCCATGAGGTTATTGGGTATGACCCTTTGCCTTGTGCTAAGGGTCTCTTGCTCTGTGATATACCTGCCTTTTCCAGTTAGTGGCAGCTGGAAAGCTGTCTCTAGAGTCTGACTATAGTGCCTTGCTTGAGTGTAGATGGACAAGATGCCTCCACTGCTTGAGGACACTGACTCAATTCACTGAGTAATGGATGGCAGATAAAACATTAGACAGGGATTAGGTCTGACATGAGGTACAGCCAGGCCTTCAGGAGTGCTGTGTAGCTCATAGAGGAAGAACAAGATCAGCTACAGAGAAGGAAGGTCAGTACCTAGGCTGGATCAACATCTTGTCATACTCAGCTGTGCAGGATTGAGGTTTACAGTAAAAGAGGAGCTAGGAGCCCCACTCTGTTCACACTCGGACTGCAGATGCATTTCCAGTTGGACACGAACATCATTGCATCATTCTGGGGAGGCTCACCCAAGTCTCCAGGCTAAAGTGGGCTAGGTGGCAGTGTCCGACGCTGAAGCCCATGTAGCAACTCAAAGGCTGGCATTCATTTATCTGTTTTTCCTTAAGAACGTTTGCTCTCCCAGGAAGGATCCATAGCCACTCACAATTTATCATTGCTCCATGCTTCCTGAGTGTCAGGAAGTGCAGTCCTAGGAGCCGTCTACCAGCTCATTAGGTAGCTGAGATTAAGGAGTGTGAGTACCACAGTAATTGACAGAATGATGTCTGACACCATTCGACTGAAACCCAGGGAACTGCACAGAAAACACAGCAATCTTTTGGGAGTCAATAATTATACGCTGATTTTAGTACCTCATAATTTAGTCACAAAATGATATTTAAAGTGACAAATGGTTTAAATGATGTAGGCTATTGCCACCATGGCATTGAATTGTTAACCTTTGGAAAGCTGTGCTGCTGCTGTTCAGGGGTTCTTTCTTAAGAATCCAGAATCAGGCGCTGGAGAGATGGCTCAGCAGTTAAGGATGCTTAGAGCTTTTGCAAAAGGGTTAGGTTCAATTCATAGCACTCACATGGCTATGCATAACCACCTGAAACTCCAGATTGAGGGAATGCAATACATTCTTTTGACCTCCACAGGCTCCATGCACATGTTACACACACACACACACACACACACACACACACACACACAGAGGCATACTCATATACCCATAAAAATAATACATATTTTTTTTTTAAAAAAAAAAAAAGAATTCAGAACCAGCATTGCTTATTCAGATCCTTGCTAAAAAAAAAAAAAAAAAAAAAAAAAAAAATACATTCGAGGATAACAGTAAAATATTTTAGCCAATGAACTCTCATAGGTAAAAAAATTACAAAACCAGATGTAATTATTTTTAAAATGTGACTCTTTGTAGGTGCTGGAGGAAGACCCAAAGTAAGCAGAAGCTTGGGGAACGGAAGCTTAAACTTAACTTTTATCCAAGGTGGCTGAGGACTCCCACTGCAGATGAGAGGGAGAAAAACTCACGCTGATAGTCAGGGAGAAGACGTGGCTTTGGGCATTAAGTGGAACTGGATGGGCAGCTGTGGTGGAGGGAATCTCTGACCGTGGAAGTCTCAGCAGTAAGACCTGGAGTACCTCAGGCTAGTTCCTGTAATGTCATACCCCTGGAAGAGCCATACATTGCCTTTCTTCCTGGTGACAAAACACCTAAGAGTAACAATGTAAAGAAGGAAAATGATTATTGGCCTGATGTTTCAGTCACTTGGCTGCCTTCTTCTTGAGCCTGGGATGGGGAGATCATCATTGTGGGAACCTGTGGCAGAGAGAAGTCGCTTAGTTTATGAGCACTGGGAAGGAGAGAGAGGGAAGAAACTGAGAGAAGGAGAAAGAGACAGGAAGGTGAAGGGGAATAGACGGATTAAGAGATGGAGAGAGAGAGAGGCAGAGAGGGAGAAGGAAAGAGAGAAGGGGGGGAGGGTGTCACCGACTTCAAACACATACCTCCATGACCTACTTCCTCCAACTTATCTCCACTTCTTAACATTTCCACAACTTCTCAGTAATCCACCTAGCTGAGACTGCTCAACGGGTTAACCCTTTAATGAAGTTGGAGCCCTCATGAGCCAATTTCTTCTCCAAGTTCTTTCCTTTGGATACCGTCCAGCCTACAACACAGCGTGACGTTTTGATCCAAATCACAGCACACAATAGCTGGCAGAAAAGCCAGACTGGAAATAAAAATCACTGAGATGATATTTTATTTTTCTCCTCATTGTACAAACAGGCTGCAGCTTGATTTCAGGGAAATTACTTGCAAAACAAAAATCACTCTTCAGCATAACATAGCCAAGGCCAGGAGGTCTGCAGTGTGGGATGCACGCAGTCAAAATCCATGCTGCCTCTTTCTTCCCTTCCTTTCCCTTCCTCTCTTTTTTCTTCCTTCGCTCTTGCCTCCTCATCTTCACAACTACAAAGAGAAAACTGGACAATAAAAACATAGCTTAAATGATTAAAGATAATGTTAGCTCTTACTCAGATTTAAATATTTCTTTTTCTTGATTAAAAATAATAATAATAATTAGCCAGATGTGGTGCGCACCTTCAGACCCAGCACTAGCCTAGCAGGGGCAGATATCTGTGAGTTCAAGGACAGCCTGGTCTAGAAAAGTGAGTTCTAGGCCAGGCAGGGCTACATAATTAGATCCTCTCTCAAAAAATACCTAAAATTAATTTTAAAATCATTAAAATAAAGGATTAAAAAGAGAAAATTGTAAGCCAAAGTCAGGAAAGATTATCAGCTGGTAGGGACTGAGATAGAAAGAACATCTGTGTTGCAGATACTGCACGGTGTCTCCAAGTTATGGTGACTTAAAGGAAAACATAAACACAATCTCTAAACAGATGGCAATCAGCACACAAATGTAGACTTGTAAACATGAACCAGGCAAATATTTGAAAGTTGGAGAAATACAAATCAAGTGAGAAACTCACTAGGTGAGTTTCATAGAAAATTTGAGACAGAAATAAAGAGTCAGCAGACCTGAAGGTAGATTGATAGAAATGATCCAATCTTAGGGGGGAGAAATAGAAGAAAAGAAAAAGAAGTTAAGAATATAAAAGCTGGGTCTTGGAGATGTGTTGGAAATAACAATCAGACTTGCATCTGGGTTGCTGGAAATTCAGAAATCTAATAAGAGCAAATCAGAAAGGACAAGTGAAGGAAAGGTTGCCAAAACATTCCAAGGTGGGGGAGGACATTGAGCAGGTCCAGAAGTGAAGCAGAGTGAATGCATAGACACCAGCACAGGCTCACGTCAACCTACCTATCATCCTAAGAATATAAAGAACTAAAAACATCCAGGGTAACACATTACATCCAATAGAAGGAAAGATATATAGACACAAGGCAGTGTCCCCATGAGCAAAACACAATGGTCAGAAGACAAAAAATGGCATCTTTGCAGTACAGAAGGGAGAAAAAGTCAGAAGTAGAATTTCATCTTCAGAGGAATGTCCTTTCAAAAATAGAGATGGAATACATTCTTTTTATGTAAATAAAAACAGTGAAAGGTTTGTCACATCCAACTGCTACAGACAGCTTTGTTAGGGCACAGGAAGATGACAATGAGCAGAGTGAGAGCATCAGCACGGCAGTCATGACTCAAGAGAAGAAAATTCAGCCCAGTACTGAGAACTGTGAATGTCTGTGACGGTAAATGTGTATGAAGCAAAGAGCAGGAAGACACACAGGTATCCTGGCCCAGCAGGAACCAGCACGCACTTCACATTTTAACACTGTGCACAGCGGACCTTAGCACAAAAGTATAGCCAAAGGAAAAAGAACAGTTAAAGAAATATGCACACTAGGGTGCATAACAATTTGTGTGTGTGTGTGAGAGAGACAGAGAGAGAGAGAGACAGAGAGAGAGACAGAGAGACAGAGAGAGAGAGAGAGACAGAGAGAGAGAGAGACAGAGACAGAGACAGAGACAGAGAGAGAATAGCTCCAGAAATTGGAAGAGTTAAATGGAGAAACAGAGCTCAGCACGTGAGTGGCTAGACCACAAACAGAAGTGAGGCCACTGCCTAAGTCCCCTAGGAGATATCACTTGTACCTGCATATGAGGGACTCTCCATCAGTCCTTACTCTGTGTTTTCTCTGTTCTCATAGGAGAGGTGTTCCCAGCAAGTACCCCGTACTCTTCATGAGTTCCCAATGATATAACTCCTTGCTCTCAGACCCACTGGGACAGAATGTGGATTCAGTATTGTTCAGGCTTTGTGGACAAATGTGTCCCTGTCTTACCAACCAGGTCCCTTAGCCTGGCTGTGGAAAATTGGTGCCTGGAAATCTCCATGCAGTCCCAAATCCCAACACACCATGCACTTCACTTTAATACTCTGGATTTATTCTCCTCCCTGGATGCTTCACTCTGAGCCATATAACCTGTACTGTATTATTTGATTTTTCAATTAATAGCATATTCTGCATTAATGGGAGACCACACAGAGGAATGCAGATGTATGGTTAGAATCAGGGAATTGGCTCATTTCTGGTGTTTTGTTCTCATTTTAAAATTTAACAAATAGAATACTGAGTGGAATATTGGAATCCTAAGAGTCTAAATTATTCACTTTGTTCCCCTGTTTATCGGCTCATTCATTCCTTAGAGGCAATGAGCTGGGCAGTCTATGCTTGGATAGAGCCTGGACAATGTCAACACAAGGAGGGTGAAACTAAATGTTCACTGTCCTCACTGGGCAGAAAGCTTCCTTCTCTTTCCTCCCCAAGTTGCTTTTGATCAGGATGCTTTATAACAATAGTTGAAACCCTAAAATACCTGGATTTCAATACATAGTGGCTTGGCGGCACTGATGCTGAACACAGGAAACTCACCTGTCTATGGTAACAGTCACACAGCAGTCAGGAAGAGCACACTTTCTACATCTCACCCACAACGCCCTTCACTCATACCTAGGCATGAACTCTGGTCTCCTGTGACTTGAGATTGCTCCTCTTTACAGGTCTTTGAGCTCTTTACATATCTCATGATCCCTCTTTCCTGACTGAGGGACACCGTCAGGCTCTCAGCATTGCGTGGCACCATTTCAGGCATCACAGTCATGGGCACAAAAAATACAGCTTTCCCTCAAAACCATGTATCCACAAGCTAGTCTATACCTTTAGTGGTACCTTATTTGGACATAAAGGCCTTGTAGATATCATTAAGTTGAGGGTCTTGAGACCAAATTCAGGATAACTCTAAAATCTAAGGGCTAGAATCCTTATGAAAGGATTGGGAGAGTCAAGGCAGACACAGGGGAGACACAGGATTAGAGTGATGGGCCTACAAGCCAAGGATTGTCAGAAGTCACCTAAAGGTAGAGAGAGTGCAGCTGTGGACAAACTTCCCCAGGAGTTCTCAGGAGGCACAAACTGACATCATGGCTACCAAAGTTGCATGTTGAATTCCCATTGCTTTCCCAAGCACGCTGTACTCTTTGATGACAGCCACAGGAAACCCCTAACAGGTGCTGCATGCATGTTGTGAGTTGAAGCTTCAGCCTCTCCAAACTCTTCAGATGACATTTCAGTTTCTGTTTACACAGAGAGTTTGTGGTACCCAGTTTGCTCTTCACACCCCAGGGTAGAGTAGGGCATTCTGGCCTGGAGGCTGGTCCTGACTCAGTGCCCATCTTCTAGATGATACTGGGGCCACCTGTTCATCTCTGGAGTCATTTGTTTTCTACAGGCTCACCTAGGTTTTCTAGTTCTGGAGTGATTTGACTCCCCTTCAACCCATGTCTGTAAATCCACTAATCCAGTGTAAAAGCACTTTAAGATGCACCATCTGAGAGCTCTGCCACAGCATAGAGGAGCTCTCCAGCATTCTGCTTTCCCAGAGGTAGAAAGTCATGCTGTCGGAGAGCAGAGATTCTGTGCATCACGGAGAACCAGGAGAGAGAACCCAAGGATACCAAAGGATGTACTGTGTCCAACATCACTAGCTGCTGAGGTAATATGTGTTGGAACCCAGGTATCATAAGATTTCTATTCTTATGATAAAATACTATGACTAACACAAACTTGGGGAAGGAAAGGTTTATTTCACTCAAACTTCCATATCGCAGTCCCTTATCAAAGGAAGTCAGGTCAGGAACTCAAGTCAGGAATCTAGAGACAGAAACTGAAGCAGACGCCATGGATGAGTGCTCTTTACTGCCTTGTTCCACATGGCTTACTCAGATAGGTTTGTTAAACAGCTCATGGCCACCTATAGAGTGGTGAGACTACCCTCCAAAGTCTGGGCCCTCCCACATCAATTATTAATCAAGAAAATGTCTTACAGACTTGCCTATAGGTTTCTCTTATCAAATATGTCTAAATTTGAGTCAAATTGACAAAAAAACAACCCAGGAAAGATGATCAGCCCAGGGACATAGTCCAGCCATATGTGGTCTCTCTCTCTCTCTGTCTCTCTCTGTCTCTCTCTGTCTCTCTCTGTCTCTCTCTCTCTGTCTCTCTCTCTCTCTCTCTCTCCCTCTCTCTGAGTGACAGCACTCCATGACTGTCTGCCCACACAGGTTCAAAGCCCCACTGCAATATAACATACAACAGGAGATGAGAGCACACCATGGCTTTTGACACTCACAGGTTCAAAGCCTCATTATGATGTAACATACTGTGGGAGTGGAGGAGTGCAATGTTCTGGAGCTGAGGCAGCTCTGATAGCTCCCAGAGAGAATGCTGGGAGCCACAGTGTGTGTGGGCTTCCTCCCTGACTGGTCTCATCATGCCTGGGGTCACTCAGGGAGCTAGTCCTACCATGGTCCTTTCCTTCTCCATAACCCCTTCCCTCTCCAGCTTTCTATAAGTAGCAGAACTGCATGAGTACATTGAGTGACTTTCCCTGGAGACACATGGACAAGCATCTATCTGTCCCAGATAGATTACCAATGGCAGATCAAAGAAGAGATTCTGCCTGGGTCTAGCTTGGGGAACCACTGAGCTTACAGGTGCATGGTGGAGGGCATCTTACAGGACTGTGGATGATGACCCCAAATAAATATATCTGGAAAGTTCTACCTAAGCATGAATGATGACGTCTTTAACCACAAAATAGAGTCCCTTCTTCAGTTACCTTTCCACTTGCTGTATACTCTAGCACCTCCCAAGACCACATATAGTGGGGGCCCAATCATAGATGGTTAGGGGCATGCACGACAGCATGACTAGAACCTCAACCACTCATTCCCTTGTTCTATGAGAGAATGGCCTCAGATCCATCTTGTTTGGGGTCTTCTGATGGCAGTTACTACTGTGGCTGTGTCACACTCAGAGGTTCCACACCAGTGTGCTTCGTATCTGCCATGGTGTTCTTTTCCTGCATCAAAACAAGCATTAATAGTATATAAGAAACCACAATGTCTTTTCCAGTTATACAAAGGAAAGGAGTTGCTCCCTGCAAAATCTACACCAAAATGTTGGTGAATGCCATTCATGGAGATACCACCCGCTCTGTATGCAACATTCAGTCAGGTCCCAGGCCCAGTGAGAAAAGTCACCTCCTACAGTTTGGTCTCTCACCTTGTTGAGCAACAGGTGTGTGAGGAGAGGAAACATAGGTACATCTGTTGTAATCTGTTGCAGAGACCCAGGGTTAAGCACTTGGTAATCCTGGGATTTGGACTCCCTCCTGTTGACATGGGTGGAACCATTACTGTTATTCAGTCTGAATTCTTTCCCAGCCATGCATTGATGGACCCTCTTGGTCATGCTGGGCTGTGGTGAAAGTCACCCCTTTTGCTCTGGTTGGTGTAATCGGCTTAGTTGCAACTGCTATAGATGTTTCAAATATTCATCTCTATCTAGATGACAGAAATCTTTACCCTTTAGGGTAAGTGTTGAATAGAACAGTAAGCTTCAAGAGGCATCCTGAGTGGGGCCACATTAATCACCTGCCCTTTGTAAAGACTTAACTTCAGCATCACTGTGACTTCTACTGCAGGTGCCTGGGGCATATTGGAGTTTCTTTTTCACATTAAGACTCTTTTGAGTCTAGTTGTGGTTTGTTTGTTTGCAAAATTCTCTCTGTACACTGGGAAGGAATGAGGATGGAAGTTTCTACAAATTGCTAAAGTTTTAGGAAAGCCCTCGATGAGTCTCAATAGGTGCATATGAGTATCTGGTAAGGGAATTTCCCTGGACAACAGGATAATGAACTGATCTTGTCTTTAAAGCCACCTGTGCAGAAATGTAGAGATGCTGGCCTGCTTATAAACCAAAGAGATGGCATAAAGCTGTCGCCAGAAAGCAGGTGGCTGGCTGGTATTTGTTTTTCAAATGTGTCCAGCATTAATCGGCTTATCTATTGGTTGGAGCTGGATCCGGATGAGAGGCATTGAACTCTGGCTCCCCATCGTGCCTTCGGAATCTAGGAGGCAGATATTCTCATGTTCAACTGTTAACACAGTCTGTAATTGTCTATTAAACTGTGGATCTGGGTCCCATCTGGAAAGTTCAAAGGAAAACAATTTCCCAGTTATATGTTTAGCTGATTGTTCTTTGTTCTTATTGTTCAGTAGATGAGACGTTTGTGGTAATCATCAGGTTGTTTACAAATGTTTTTAATTAAAGCTGAGAGACCCTGGGACTTTGTTTGGTTAAACAGCTTGCCACATGTGAAAATATTCTGCACATGTCTCATAAGACTAGACACATGTTGAGCAGTTCTATCCTGGGTAGAGTGGGGAGAAGGAAAAAAGAGAAAATCAGAGTAGAGGAGGAGGACAGGCATGTGGGAAGCTCCAGCCTGAGCTGGTCTTTTGGAGCCCCTGTACATGTCCCCAGTGTTCAGGCACATGCAATTAGCACTGGCTGGAAAGGCAGCAGTTGGTATTTCCATCCAAGTCCAAAACCTGGAAGCCAATGGTTCTCTAGCCTGCTGAGGGAGCCACAGTGGCTGCTAGCAGCTTGCCTGTCTGCTCAACAGCTTGCTCTGGGTTTGGTCGGTCCAGATTCCAGCCTGTGATGAAACTGTAGATGCAGAAGTTGTAGGCATATCAGGCATTCCAGGGCGCCATGAGAATGGTCTTGATAGAGACATCAAGTTCAACTCTTGGCTTGACCAAGACTGTGGGGAAGCTGGACTCTGTCTGCTCTAGCTGCCAGCCTAATGGTCCTTGTCTGACCAGCATTCTTCAGCCCTTAACTCTGGAGCAGTGCAGTCAATGGGTGAGTGAAGTAGCCACTGATTATTTCAAATGAAGCACATGGCTCTCCTGGAGGTCTTCCAAGAAAACTAGACTTCAGCTCATAGTAAAGTTTGGTTTACTCCCAGGCCTTGACAAGAGAAAAGAGAAAGGAGAAAAGATGAAGGTAAATCCAGGCCAAAGGCATCTGAAAGAGACAGCAAAATCAGGCATATGCTGAGCTGTCCTGGGATGTCTCCATGGCTATGTTCTCTTACCCTCTGCAGGGACTCAGCAGGCCAGGTGTGTGGTCAACCCTCCTCACCTGCCACAAATGAATCACTGGCTATAACACTGGCACCAAAGGTTCACAGGGGTGTCTTGTGACAGGTAGAGCCCTGTGGCCCAGGAGTCACAGATGAGATGTCCAGTGTCAGATCTCAGTAGCAGAATATGGCTCAGAATGGATATAAATGGCAGTGTCCCCTCTCTACCATATTCCCTTGATTGGGAAAAGACAATGACTGTGGTTGTGGACAGACAATGCACAGATGGTGGACCTATGAATGACTGGAGAACTGAAGGCAGAATTTTTGGCTTCACCATCTGAGATTATCTTATGCTGGGGGTGGGGTGAGACATTCATTTTCTGATTTAGAAAAAAAATCCCATATATGTGAGATAAATTCTAGGAGCCAAGGAAATACAAAATAAAGATTATTCAGCAAAAGAACCCCTCTCTTACAGAATGTGTAATATTTTGTACACACACACACACACACACACACACACATACACACAGACACCACTTATGGAGAGTGTTTAGCAGATTTATTTTTTGTATGTTCTCCCCAACACCATGCAATGTGTTCTGGTCCCGTGTCTGGGGCTGGGAGAGGAAAGCCACTGTAAGGCTCATGAGCCACAGAAATCCCTGAGGTTGGCTGATGCCCTGTACTGTGCTGATTTGGTAAGGCTCTTTGCCCAGAGGTCTCAAGACACAGCAGTTAACGTTGCCTTATCCTTGTTTGAGGTCATTGAAGAGTACTGGGGACAGGAGTTAACACGTGATCACCTTCCTGGGGCAGAGGAGAGAGGGTGTGGTCATGGGTACGGATTAGAGTAGGTACTCCTCTGTGGTAGAAACGGAGGGTCTAGGAACCCAGAAAGGATCTTCGGCCTTCAACAAGTAAAAACACAGTAGATCAGTATGTCAGATACCGAGGTCAGAGGGAACCCAAAGCCAGGGGATGCAGAGATGTCAAGATGGTCAAGACAGAAAGAGCAAAAACATTCCAGGGAACCTTGGATTTGTGTGCTTTGCCCTAGCTGACCAAACTAGCCTCAGCCATTTAATAGAACATTGGGAGAACAGCTAGGAACTGGGACCCACGAAGATCCAGGGAGAACAAACAGAGACATTCATCCAGGGCAGACAGATTCATGCAGGGAACTAAGTCTGGCTTATAGAAAGTGAGTCTATTGGAGCCTGTAAGGTATGGTTAGGAGGCAGCTGGGACCCTGTTGGAAATGAGTCTGGGGTATGTGGTTACCACACCTACATCATCAAACACCCTGGAGACACTAGAGTCAGAGGAGAATCTCCCCTGCATTGCAGCCTTCTGCAGTCTGAGCTCCAGTCAGGCAGCTGCAGTTCTTGGGCTCCAAAGCAGAGAAGAGACGAGACTAAGCCTTTTTCGCCTGGCCTCCTAGATATGCAGGAAATCCATCTTTGTAGGCTGCCTTGAGCTAGCTTGTAGGACTTCACTGTTTCCATGACAACTAGAGTGCTTCAGAGATGAAGGTAGAGGGGCAGAAAGAGGGACAGCAGAGTCCCCGAGCTCTTCTGCTCCACATGCCTCTGCATACTGTGCCAGCCCCACTGCTGCTTGGGAGCCATGTAGGGCCAAGACTTGCTACCAGCCTTTAGCTGACAATGCCACTGCTGTTTCTGATAGGCCAGGGAGCACATTAATGAGTATTGGAATATACAGATCATTTTCCTGAGGAAAATCTCTCTCCTTTCTCATACTGAAAATCAACCAGAAGAATGGGCCAGGCAGGGAAGGAAACGGGGTGGCAGAGTGTATGGCCATCACAGGAGCCCAATTCCAAGTAAAGAGGATTGTGAGGCCAGTGCAGGAGAAGCCTGAAAGTTGGGGGGAGGGGTGTTGCTAGGGTGTGGAATTGTACAGATCCATTCACTGCCCCCTTCACCCCTTTACATGTGGCCTCTGCAGACCGAATTCTAGCACCCTCCCCTCTTCAGCAGCCCTAAGATCAGGTCTTCCTATTACTTACCTAAAGGTAAAAATAATGAAGAAAAAAAATTCCCAGTACTTTTCTACCAACATAGTGCAAAGGGCAATATTCTGTCTGATGCCAAATAGCATAGTCCATCACAGGGGTGTGGAGAGCTTTTGTAGCTTGTAAGAAAGACACGTCTCAGAATCAGGAGAGGCTTTTGTGAAGTCCCTCCTTGCCTTTAGGTGTGTTAGCATGGATAATCTCAGAAGGTGCAAGGTGGCCTTCTCATTCTAGGCTCAGAGGCTCTGGTTCATCCTCTTCTATAAAAGCCTTGGGGGCTCTCTGCTAGTTCTCAAATCAAGTATACCATCAATGACATAGAGGCAGGTGCTTTTCCCTGTTAACAGTACAGTCAGGAAGAAATTACTAGTGGATGATCTTGACTCCAGAGGTGAAGGACCTAACTTACCCTGTCCTTACCCAGCCAGGCCAGGCAGTGCCTACACATGAGCCTCTGTAACAGCCTTCCCCACTTCTGTGAGCACCAGCCAGGAACTTAAAAGTGATAATGACTTGGAGTGACTCTCCTATACACTCAGTACTTTCTAGGCCCTGCTCTACCCAACTCTGCCAGGGCAGAGAAAGGGAAGGTTTTATACTGCAAACACCCTGCCATAGGAAGAGAGTGGTGGGTCTGAAGACAGTTGAAAATGCTAAGTACAAAGGACTGAGATGACAGATGATGCTTTGTCCTGCCTAATTTAGTACCAGTGTGGATCATGTTTTCTCCTGGCATTCTGTAAATGACAAATCAGCCTCCTTCCTGTGCAGCTGCTAACCCAGCCCACCTGCCCAGTGTCAGAGACTCATTATCTCCTGGCTCTGATACCCAACTACACAGGCCAACAGACATACTCCCCCAAACCCCCCAAAAAACCTCAGAAGAGTCCCTGTTAACTTCAGCCAAGAATTCAAAAGTCACTTATATTGCCTGAGAGACATGGGAAGAGGAGGAATCAATGACTGAGGTTGCTATCCACATGAATACTTACTTGGTGTGGTGTGGGCCTGCATACTAGACAGAAAACAGACCTGATTTTTAGAACCACTGAGGCCAGCTCCCTGTCCTTCCCCATTGTACTCCCCTGGTGGACATTGGGGTCTGATGGAGAACTCCCTCACAATGCACCCCACACGAGTTCAAGTTCAGAAGAGGAGAGCTCCAGATGTCAGAGGTTGCTGCTTTCCTGGTGCAATACAGCATGCTTCAGCTGCTAGGTCAGTTTGAGTCTAAGATCCTCCAAGATGGATTTATCAGAGTGCCAGATCCTACAACTATTTGTGCAATTAAAAGCTTCAGGAAAGTTGGGATAGAATGAAATGGACATTGAATTGCTGTCCAAAAGTGAGTTGCTAACAAGACTATACTAAATGGATGAGACTCACCCCCCCCACACATATACTAGATACTGTCAGTCCCCAGTTGTCCTTGGTGTGGGGGCAGGGGTAAGTAAAAGTAAAGCCCTCTAGAGAAAGAAAGTGGGTACAGGGAGATGTCAAAGCAAGTTCACTTGTAGAAGTTCCTAAGGAAATCTCCAGGCTGTGACTGGCAGGGGTACAGCAGCCTCTGCTGCGCATGTTCCACTGCAGGACACTTCTGCTGTGCACTTTGTGCCAGATTTTCTCACCAGGACAGCTTAGCTTTGTTGGGGCTGTACTCCGTTTTCTCTTCTGCCCAGACCATATTTCTCATAGGTTAAGTTCCCTGTCCTAGTTAGCTTTAACTGTCAACTTGACACAGCCTGAGGTCATCTGAGAAGAGAGCCTCAATGGAGGCATTGCCCAGATCAGATTGGCCTGTAGGCACATCTGTGGGGGATTGTCTCTATTGCTGATAGATGTTGGAGGGCCCAGGCCACAAGTGGCTGCCCCATTCCCAAGGCAAGTGGTCCTGGACTGTCTAAGAATGCTAGCTAAGCATGAATTTGTGAATGAGGCATCAAGACACATTCCTCCATGGCTTCTACTGTATTTATCTATGCGTGAATTCCCTTCTTAGAGGAAATACTGTGTGGAATCCTCAACATGCCTGCCTTTAACTTCCTGCTTGAGTTTCTTGCCTGGCTTCCTTCAATGATGGACAAGGACTTGGAATTACAAGCCAAATGAACCATTTCTTTCCCTAAGTTGCTTTAGGTCAAAGGGTTTTATCATAGCAACAGGATGAACCTAAAATAACCCCTAATCAACGTCTTTCACTCCAATCTCTGCATTATGACCTACTACAGAAGAACCAACCTATGACACTATCAGTGACACCTGACACCTATATCCACTTTGAAAACCATGTTGCCAGAGCAGAAAGTTCTGGACAAGAGGAGAGTTTATGTTCACTGAATGCCACTCTTCTTCACAGTAGTGCTCCTGATTGGCAAGCGAAACAAGGAAAAAGCAATTAGTTAAGTAGAATAAAGAAACAGAATCACTAACCCACCTGATAGAAGAGCTCCTTGGACAGATTTTGTAAGTTGAGAGATCTGCGATGGAACACAGGGACCCAAAATTCTCCAAGAAGGGTGACAATTATTAGAAATGTAATTTGAAAGGAAATCAGGCCACACCGCAACACATCCTATAGTAAAGCAACTAATCATAAGCATGGCAAAAGGAACATTTATAGAAAAAAAATCAGTTCTTCAAATAATATAAATTTCTGCTTTAATGTCAGAGATGCCAATCTTAACACACTACAACTATACTACTATACTCTCACATGCAAACCCAAGGGGGTCAAGCTACTCAACACACTTAGGATGTTAGAGGTGAAAACATTACTCTGGAAGGGCTAGCTTCACTGTAAAGCAAAAAATGATTAAATCCTGAACTACGGGTGCTGGCATTAGATTAATGGACCATATGGATATATAGCCAAGGTCTAAAACACAGATTTGTTTACAGATGTCCATGTTGGTTAGTTTTTTCATTGCTTGGACATAATAATCAACAAAAGTAGCTTAAGGAGTTAGGGTTTCCTCAGCTCACAGTTTGAGGGTGCAGTCCATCATAACAAGTAAAGCATGGTGGCAGAAGTGCAAAGCAAGGCATCTGGTGATATTGTGTCCACAATTAGAGTGCAGAGAGAGGGGGGGATACTTGCACTTAGCTGGCTGTGTTCTTTTGGTTCAGTCCAGGACCCTATTCGATGGAATGATTTGGCTCACATTTAAAGTGAATCTTTCCACCTAAATTTACCTGATCTAGGAACAGTTATATCCAGAGGCTTGTCTCTACAATGATTCTAGGTTCCTTCAAGCTGAAAAGGAGATTAACAATCAGAGGGGCCCATAAGGGTGTGAAAAGTGGAGGCAGGAGAGGGATCAGTTCAGCGAATGGTCCAGAGGCAATTAGCAAACAAACTCCAGGTCAGTTCAGCGAATGGTCCGGAGGCAATTAGCAAACAAACTCCAGGTCAGTTCAGCGAATGGTCCAGAGGCAATTAATTAGCAAACAAACTCCAGGTAAATTAAAGACTAGCCGTGAGAATCCAAACTTCAAATGTATTACTAGAACATGTAGAATCCCATTAAGATTTGGGGATAGTAAAGATCCTGAATAAAGCTCAAAGAGAAAAAGAACTTTGAAAAAGATTAATTAAGTTCTGTCAAAACCTTTAAAGTTCTGCACTGGAAAAAAATGGCAGGCTATACATTCAAGTCCATGGGGTAAAAGAATCCATGCAGATCACTTATACAAATCAATACTTGTCTACACAGAAAGAACCAACCCAATGGGAAGAAAGACAAGAAAATTATATGAAAGAAAACCTAAAGGCTCAGCAGGATGACATGATTCTCAGCATCATTAGTGATAAGAGAGAGAGGGGAAAAAAGTAAAGTGAAAAAGAATTAGCCTAGCTTCAGATTGGCAGACTCTAATACCCAACTGTGCTAAATATTGATGAGATCCTAAAGCAATGTTGGTAGCTGGAGCTTAAATTGGTGTAATCGATTGGGTGATATCTAACAAAGTTAAAGATGTAATGCTGTCTAGCCTAAAGTTTCATCTTCAGGAAAATATTCCAGTGTTGGAAAATTGCTCTGCAGAGGACCTATGATCAGATCCCAGCACCCACATTTAAAGTGGACCTTTTAAAAAGAGTTACTGTTTATTTTTTAGAATCTATTCTAAAGTAATTCAGGCAAGCACCTGAAGGTCAGAGAGGGATACTTGGACCACTGTCGTGTGAAAGAGGGGTAACTTCAAGGCCAGCATTCATTAGAAAGGGGAGACAGATTCTACATGTGGAGTGCTGTACAGTGTGTAAGCTGTGGATCTTTGTGAGTCCGTGTGGACATGGGTAGGGGAGAATGAAGGCTGGAACTTGGCTGGCTTCCAGAACATAGCCTCTCCTCCATGAAGAATCCATTTAACTAATGAAATACATAGAAGAACAATGACATTTATCTCCGAGAATCTTCCTAGGAGGGAAGTGAAGAATTATCCACCTTGGACAATCTGCTAAGCTCCCATTAAAACAGTGAGAGTCTCTAGAATCTGAGTTGAGCTCACACTAGCTCGTTTCTTCCCTTCCCTATCTCAGCATGACCGAAATTCTATTGAGTGTGTACAATCAAGAAGACAGGGTTAAACCCACAAGATGGTATTAGATTTCACACTCTTGAAAATGATATAAGAAAATGATCTCAGCAGATTAGGTACTTTAGGTGAATCAGAGACATGCCTGGAAGATTTCTGACTGCCCAGGTAACTGAAGAAGGAATGAGAAAGCCCAGCAGCCTTGTAACAAGTCAAGCAATTGAATCAGCAGCAGAAAGCTGCCTATAACAGAAAGCTTAGGCCTGGATGACTGATTTGCTGGTTCGGTTTCTTCCAATAATTAGAGAAGAATCAGTATTTACTCTTTTCAGAGTAGAAAGGAAGTTACTTCTCCTAAGACATTCCTTAGGTCAAACCAGACACATGTTTGCCAAGGGATGCAAAATATCTAGTAGTGTGTCTTATCAATGCCAGAGTCTTCAGTGAAGAGACAGAAAACAATCCATTGATATAAGAAGACTAGGTACAGTGACTGAGTGGGGATTTTGTCTGGAATTCAAGGCTGGTTCACTGTTGAATGCCAGTCCTTACAACACCTCGTGACAATGTTATTGTTATGTTTCCTTCGTCCCCATTCCACCCCTGCCTCTTTTCATTTCTTTCTTTAAAACAGCCTGATTGCAAACTCAAAATCTTCCTGTTAACTCCAAAGTGCTAAGATTATATACATCCATGCCACACCCGGAAATAACTCATGTCAAAAGAATTAAGGACAAATGCCCATGACCATCTGAACATTGGGTAGAATGTACTTGAAGAAGTCCTGTAGTCATTCATTTCAGAGGCACTCACCAGAATGGGACTAGAAGAGTGTGTGCTCTCCTTGGGATAAAAATATATATGAAGAAATCTTACCCAACATCAGACTCCACATCAATAGACAAGCTAGGGAGGTCTGTTCCTGCTTGGCCCATGCTATTCTGCTGTACTGGAGTTTCTAGGCAAGAAAATTACACAGGAAGATGAAATAAACCCATTCATATGAAAAGGGAAAATTAACTCTATTTCATATAGAAAGTTGGATATGGAAATTTCTACAGAATCTAGAAATAAAATCTATTAGAGGTAATTAAAAAATACACCAACATTGCTGGATCCAAGATCAATATATAAAATTCATTTTTAAAAATTTCTAGTCAATAACCATAAGCAGTTAAAATGAATTTAATAAAAAATCATTTAGGAAAGCATCAAAAATAATAATAAAATACTTCTAGGTTAAATATGCTAAAAAGAAGTTCAGTTATTGTACTCCATAAAATGTTGCCAAAATGGGTTAACTTTCTCAGCTAATAGTGAGATGCCCAGTGTTCATGGATCAAAATATTTAAAATTGTTAAGAATTTATTTTCAAATTGGCTGAAAAATGCAACAGAGCTTCTCTCGGGATGCCCAGCTAGGTCATGTCTTTGTTTAGTAGCAACTGAACAGCTGATTTCTATGGAAATCTCTATGAAAATGTAAGGGTTTCAGAAGAGCCACCAAATAATAAGAAATTGGAGAGAGACAGAGACAGAGAGACAGAGACAGAGGGACAGAGACAGAGACAGAGAGACAGATAGGAAAATTAGGCTTCATCAAAATAACAAAAGCCTCTGTAATGATGATGGTACCCTTCAGAAAGCAAGTTCACAGCCCGGGGAATAGGAGACAACTTGTCAATCACATCACTGATAAAGGGCTTATATCCACTATATGTAATGAACTCTGAAAACTCAGTGGTATGAACACACATTTAAACACATTTTCCTAACAAAGCGGATAAAAAGACAATAAACACTTAAACTCTCCCCTGCAATCTTGATGATTATTAAGGCACAAATCAGAACCTTGAGATGTCTCTTCCTATTGAATGACTATCAGCATTGCAGACAGACACTGGTGTTGGGAGAATGTGCAGACAGACCCTAGCATACTCATTTGTTGCAAGCTGAGGGTAATGTATTCCCATAGCCTTGGAAAACACTCTGGCTTTCCTCAAAACCCCACCTAACCAGATGACCTTGCTATTCTACTCTAGGACAACTTAGACACACATAGAAATGTCCACATGATCTCTCATAGCTCACAGTTCCACCTGTCACAGGAGCCAAAGCTTGAAAAGAACCCAAGAGGCTGGAGGACTGAGCAAGGGTATGCAGTATGCCCATACACGATGGGAACATCAGCAACAAAGAGGAATGAGGGAGGAGTACAGAGACATCCCCATCCAGAATGCAAATCTGACCTCCAAGTAGCTGGTTTGAGATGACAGGCACCCACGTTAGTGTCCCACATTACCAGTTCCTTCTCCAATCTTTCCAAGTTCCTTCTCCAATCTTTCCTGGGTGAGCTCATTGTCTTAAGTGCCACTTTGTCCTTCCCACCTGATCCACCTTCCATCAAAGCTTCAGGCAGGTGGGACCCGGGTGAAGTCCTCATGCCATGTGGCACATATGGACACCTGCAGCCTGTGTTCTGGCAGAGCAGCCACTGAGAATTGTGTGCTCACCGACTCAGCCTCATGTTCCCTAACACTCCTTCTCTCTATCCATTGCTGAACCTTCCCAAAGACAGAATTCCCAGAGGCTTTGGTTAATGCCAAGTCAGTCTGCATGGACTGTTCTTCCCTGTTCTGGGACAATCTCTGCATAGTGGATTCCATCAATTCAAGGAGCTAAGGATCTAGGAAACAAGGGTCAGTTACAGATATAACATGAGGACACTGGTTGGAGACTAATGCTGTCTCCTCTGGGTTCAGTTTCTGCAGACCTCACTGTGTGTGCCTCTTCCTGGAAACTGGCAGGGCCAGTATCATGGTCAGAATGCCCCTTGATTCTGCTTTTAAAGTTGGGTTAGTTTACAGTTTGTACAAGCTGCCCTTTGAATGTGCATACCTTCTCTGGTGCATTCTACAAATGCATGAGCTCTGAAGCCACCACCAGAGACTGGTTACAGAATGTCCCCAAGTCCCCAAATCTCCCATACCCTTTTCTGTGCAAACCTCACCCCAGCCTCAGTGACCACTGATCTGAGAATTGTCACCATAACATGCCTTTGATAGTGCCCCGAATTGTGTGATGTTTTGTGCTTTGATTCTTCCCAGGGACACATTTTAAGATTCAGTAATGGGTCATCCATCAGAAGGCCTTTTCTTTTTATTGCAGAATACCATTCCATTGTGTGGTCACTTAGCCTGCTCCCTGTTGCTGGCATTTGGGTGACTTCCAAATTTTGCCAGTTGTGAGCTAAGCTGCCACAGGATCTAAGGCAGGTTGTGGGGGAGGAAGGCATCTGTTTGATTTCTTCTGGATAATAAACTCCTAGAAGTGAGGCTGATGAACTGTATGATGTACATATGCATATATGGGTGTTTAAGCCTCAATTTATCTATACAACAGCCTTGCTAAGGCTTAAGTATCTACAATAAAATGCAAAGGAGTGGTTTTAAATGCATTTCACTCAAATATTTAGAGTTGATAGCCACTGCCACAATCCCCATTTAGCAATGCCCCCCCAAACAAACTCCCTGATGCTCACTTCTAAACTCTAAACATACCCCTCTCTGTCCCCATGCCACAAACAGTCATTGGTCCACTGTCTGCGCTTATCGGTTCATCTCTCCTGGACACAGTGTATGGTACTGCTGGTATCATTGGCTCAGTGAGTTTGGAGCTTTACCCACATTGTAGCACATGTCTGCAGTTTCATTTTGTTTGCTGAGTTGAGTTCCATGCTGTAGACATAGGGCATTTCCTTGTCAAGCACCTGTGGTTGCTTGGACCTGTGGCTTTCCAGTTCTGAGATCTGGAAAAAAAGAGGTAGCTGTGAAATTCCTGTGTGTCTTTTTGGTTTTCATTGGCAGACAACAAGATGTGAAGTGTTTGGGTTGTGTGGTCAGTTTGCCTTTAAATTGTGTGCCCTTTGGGTTTCAATGTGGTTTAGTCACAGCCCACTGGTATTAGAGACAGAACAAGCATCCTTAGGATAAGTTGGTGTCTCTGAATACTACCCCTACTCAGACCAGTGTCCCATCCTTCTCTAGGAGAACCTAAAGGGGCTTTGCCAGTCCTTCCAAGTAAGCCCATGACAGCCCAACGTCCTTAGGCTTCTCAGCAGGGATGGCAGTGTTGGGGTGAAACCTTCACTCTGTCTGCTCACAGCATGGTCAAGCCTCATCCCTCTGTTTTTATTTCCTGTGGAATATCTAGACCTCATGTCCACACAAAAAGGCACGAGAGACCATCTACTCAAACAAGTTTCACCCACAGCGATGGTAGTTTTATCAGAGAAACACAGTAAGGAATGCCTGCCCAATACTAGACTCATGTTCAGGAACACCCTCTATGACACACAAGAGCTGAGGCACCTTCTCATTTAGTGGTCTTGAGACAAAGGTCTACAGAAGTGGCTGGCTTCTCCAGACCTCAGCATCAAGTTCTCACTGTTGTTGTTACTCCAACATCTGAAGCTTTGATTAAGAATGAGTGTAGTGTCATCCCATGATGGAACACCAGGATTAAGAGGCCCAGGAATTCTCTACAGAGCTGCAGGTTCATCTCATGACTTCAGAGAGGAGAGCCCAAAAGTATTCTGCAGCCTGAAGTGCCAAGTGAGTATTTTAACTCCAGAGGTTTAGGGAGCTATTTGTTACTATGGTATGACAGGTCCTTCCCTGACTGATGCACACACTATTTACAATGTCACTAACAAAGTAACATTTCACCAAAGAAGTGAATCATCTGTTAGGAGAAAATTATTACGCTTCATTGAAGGCATTAGATGAGGCAGAATTAAGTGGAGAGAGATGTCAGACTCATGGACCATAAAACTAAATATTGCAAACCTCGAGAATGCTCCCCAGATTGGTCTAATTCTTCAATACATTTCTAATCAAAATCTCAACAGGGTTTTTCATGGAACTTTACAAGATAAATCTAAAATTAATACGGAGAAAACAGAGGGCTAAGAATAGCTAATCCACTGTTGAAAAAGAACCAAGCACAGAAAAGTGCTCGAGCCACATTAGAAGAATGAAATATCATAGTTGTAAAACTCCAGGGCAGGCAAGAACTGCTCCAGCAGGAAGAGCCAGCACAGTCCAGCCCTGCATCCAGGAACATGCTCTGAAGCATGGGGCAAGAAGGGTTCAGGGAGGACACCCTCTGTGGTATGTGTGGAAGGGGGACACCCTCTGCATCATTAAGAGAACAGGGGGCATACTCTGCAGCCAAGGGGACACACTGTGCAGTACTCATGGGGCAAAAGGACACACTCTGCAGCGTGTGAGGGAAGGGGACACCTTTTGAAGCACACAGAGAGCAGGCAGTGAAGGATTCTTATTTAATGGTCTCAAGCTCTAGAGTATTAGACAAAGTGTACATGGTCTGAGACTGGCTTTCTAGTCAATGTTATTTTAAACAATAAAATTATCAATACTGTTTTACTTCTAGATATGTATAGTGGCTTGCATGAGAATGTCCCCCATAGGTTCATATATTTGGTCCTTGGTATTGTTTGGGAAGCTTTGGGAAGTATGGCCTGTTTGAAAGAGTGTGTCACTGGAGATGGGCTTTAAGAGTTAAGCCTTACGTCATTTCCAGTTAATTCTCTCTGCTTTGTGCTTATGATAAAGGATGCGAGAACTCAGCTTCCTGATTCAACAGTCATGCCTGCTGCCTGCTGCCATGTTTCCCTACCGTTATCAAATCTTATCCCTCTGGAACCATAGGCTCCAATTAACCATTCCTTCGTGGTATGGGTTATTATTATTTTTTTATTTATAGCAACAGAAATACAACACATAATACAACATGTCTACAGGAAATCCAAGGGCAAGACAGAGGAAGAACAGTTCAAGGATAGGTAACCTAGGGGTCATCTGAACTCCTGTTCTATAAGCAAGGTCATGTCTTTTGCTGTTTATGACAATGCTTATTTGATCTCTGATGCTTTCAGTGTAATTTCCCAAATGTGTGTAACAGTTCAAGGCAAGAAGGTTAAAGAAGAAACCCAGTGTCTACACTGAAGGAAAGTTTGTGTTCACAGCAAGTTCTGGCTGAGAAGCAGAAAATGATAACTTGATGGTTCCTACATTATTCTGTCCCTCCCACAGCACTTCATGGGTGCAGAAGAATGAAGGAGATGTTGGAATTATTGTGTACATAGACAAACACACATATACATACATGCATGTATTTATGGGTTATATGTTCATATATACATACACATATATATACACATAGACAGAGCTGTACGAGCGTGTTCACAGGTGTCCATGCCTGTACATGCATGTGGAAGCCAAAGGAGGGTGTTGGTGTCTTTCTTGATAATTTTTCATCGTATTTCTTTGAGGGGAGTTTCTACATGATGATTGAGCTTTTGTTTTTTCAGCTAGACTGGCAGCCAGGAACTTCAGTAGTCCTCTTCTTCCTGTCTCCCCTTCTTCAGCCTTGAGGGCACATGCATGCCCAGATCATACCTCCCTTCTTGCCTGGATGCTGAGATTCAAATGCCAGTCCTCGTGTTGGCACAGAGGGAGCTTTTACTTGCCTGGCCTTTCCTCTAGTCTTCATAGCTATATTTCCAAGATTAGCTAATATGAAAATCATTCTTGAATATGATTTAAATAAAGCCAAGCCAATCTTCTGTCACCAGCAATGGCTGCTTGGATGACACAGACTCTTCCTTATTAACTCTGTTTTTCAATTTACAGTTTCTGTTTTGTTCAATTCAGACTTTTCCATTGGGACTTGCAAGACAAACAGGACATATGGGAGGTTTAGCAGAGTCATAAAATGGCTACATGGCTCCTTCAGGAGTCTATACCATCAGGAAGTGCTGCTATTTGTTTACTAGATAAATTAATTGCATGGTGTTCAAAAGAAGGTTATGGCTTTTATAGTTCAGAACTTCTTCAGGTCTTTTGGAGTCCAAGAGACTAACGATAAAGGCCTACATAACGCATGACCCAGAAATGTAGTTCGAAATTGGATGAGGCAACTCAGGGCCAGTGGGTTCAGATGCTGTAGATCATGTTGGCAGCTATCAATAGAGTTCAACCAGGGCAACAAGATGATCTACCATTTGAAAGATGTGGTACATGTAGGAGTTATTTCAACTTATAGAAGGTGACATTACCCTTATGGTTTGCAGTAGATATTTAATCAAACCATCTCTGATTCCACATGTACAAGGTGACCATGGCAAATGCTTCCAAATTACCTCTTCCAGGGGATCCACTGACACTAGGCATGACCTTCCTCAGCCAGCATCCACCTTCCCAGACCTAAGCAATTTTATGAAAGGATATAAAGTCCTCCTTTGGTGGCATATCTCTTTATCATTGTGCCAAAAATTCAAAAGGAAGGGCTGTATCAAGTCACACAGTAAGGCTGAATAAAGAAAAGACCTAGACACTTGGCTTATAGAGAGGAAGAAGGACAGGAAGTCTGCGAGGTGGGACACAGAACTGGAGGCATTTGAGGTTTAATAATAGTATTCATCAGGGGGTCTCTGAGGTGCCCACATATGTTTTAGTGGTATGGCATGAGCTTCAAGCCATTTTCTCAGAAGTTCTCTGGGCCAGAGAGGAACTGGGGAAAGGCACTCCTCAAGTAGGAGCCCCAGGACAGGAAGCTATGGCCCTACCTGAACACTCATCTCTCAGCAAGCTCAGAGTCACACTTTTCCATCTGCTGCTTGAGAAAGGAGGCAAATCAATTTCCTCCCAGATCCACCATAGGGAACATCACTTGACACTGTAGAAAATATATAATGTCCCGCTGATTTATTTCTGTCTCCTCCTGGGCCTGCCCAGCCTAGGGGAAACAGCAACAGACCCATTCAAATGACAAACACATCACAAAGATGACGCACCACTGTGGCACATCCGGCATCCCAGAGCATCCGACAGTGCTCTGAAATAAATTCTGCCTTGAGATCATGCGAGCTCATTGCACTGATGTGACTATGATTTCCAAAGCATGTGCGACTACAGCATCTTCTTTCCCTCTATGTTATTGCTTACTGAAGCTTCCTCAGCATGGAACAGCCACAAAGGAACAGCTGGATGGCGGTGTAGTGATGTGTGGTCCTCTGCCTCTTTACATGTCCTGCATCCTGGCTGTGAGCCTGCAGAAGAAAATGCATGTGTGGGGGCTGTGGCTCCTTTGCAGTGGGACCTTGCTGTCTTTCTTATCCCAGACCATATGGCTTGTTGGTTCCCCTTCCTCTCACAATATTAAGAAAAAGAGGCCCAGTACTGGAGATCAAGAAGGCTTTAGTCTAGACAAACCAGCATGGGCTGGGGACAGCTGTAGGGTTGGAAGAGGTCAAACAGGTTCCTCATTTGCACAGGTGATAGAGTACTAATGGATGAGCCAGGACAAAAAGCACAACTAGTCAGCCTGTGAGTAAAGACTGGAAGACAGGGAGGAGTGGAGACATACTGAGTGGACAGGAAGTGGGAAAAAGAATCAGCCTGATTTCTGCTTCTAAATCAGAGCTTCTGTCTAAGCTGGGTGGCTTTGTCTTATCTCATGCTGAAGAGGGCAGCTGATAAACGTGATTGCAGGGAGGCTCCACCAGGTTTGCTGTATGCTGGCTGCAGGTGGCTGAGCTTCCTGCCACTGAGCTCTGCTCCTCCGGAAGTCTCCCTTGTCCCTGCCCAGTGTCCCCCAGGCACACATACTTAATCTTCTTTGGGCAAGTCTGTGGACTACATCATCTACTCCTAGACATGTTTCCATTTCTTCTTTGAGCTGAGTTCCCCTAGACAGACTGTAAATGTCCAGGATCTATTGTTGATGTTGTGGCATGTCTTCAAAATACCACTGTGGATAGTCTCCTGCCAAGAGCATCTAAATACCTGGGTTTAGTCTACATTTCCCATGATGTAAAAGAACAAGCTGTTCCTTCCTCTACAGACTCTTGCTCACCAAACCCTCTGGACTTGTATGGCTAGGAAATTTTAAGTTGATCTCATGTATCTCCTACATCTCCAACCCTACTTGCTGTCTCAGGAAAAAAAGCTAAATACACAGCTGGTGTCAGACCCAAGAAAGAAGCCCTTCCTGAACTCACCAAAAAGCTTCATGGCAGAAATAGAGTAGAGACAGAGTCCAACAGGTTTTGTTGGTCAATGTTGACCACTTCTGTGGAAAAAATGATGACTGGGCTTTGGGAAAATGCAGAGCAGGTCTCACACCAACTGAGAGATATGGAAAAGGGTGAATGTTAGAGAGAAACCAAACTCATTATTAATGGCTGCCCAAGCCCAAGGGCAAGTGCAATGGGCATCCCAACTTTATGAGTATTGAAATGCTGGGCATGAAACTCGTCATGCATGCTCTGCCCAATGACAAGCTGCAGTGAGACAACTCCTCTCCTTAAAAGTTTTCAGAGGATGGTGTTCTACAGCTCTCCCTCAAAGAGATGAACACCCAGTAAAGTATCCTTCTGAGGAAGAGTTGGGAGCTACAGATGAAGGCCAACTTTAGGGCTTTGGATCTGCCACCAATGTCATTACAGCCATCACACAGGGAGTTACGATGCTTGCGTTTGGTTCTGACTTCCTGGAAGAAGGCTAGCTATATCTTCCTGTGTCTGACCTCAGGAATCAGGTCCCCTGAGGTCAGGGCAGAAAGACTCATGCAGCATAAAAAGCAGACCTCAGAACAAAACCTTGCGCCATAGCGAAGTGCCTTGGTTTATCCGCTATCTGTCAATTCTTGTAGCTAGATATATCATATCCTGCACTGCTCCCACCGTGGGACTTTTCTCAGGGAACAAACCCACAGCCACAGTCTCAGATAGCCCAAAGTCTTTTTGTGAAGAGACACATCTGGTTCTCGGGTAGCTGATACAACCCCACATTCTAAGCACAGTAGAAGTTTCTGGAAGAAGGAACATGAACTACCTGGCCTCTCCCTAACATCCAATCTTCTAGCTCTCAGTTGTGGTCATGTCTTTCCTGGAGATGCTAACGTTGCCACTGCTGCTCATCACATGAAAAAAGCCACAGATACAGCAGTGATTAAAATTTAAAAACAATACTTTCATGAGCTGTTCTTTATCCACAAGGAGACAAATGACCAATCCCATACAGTGGCTGGATCCATGAAGGAAAATGCCAAGTTGTACTCTTGGCACAGAACAGGGAAGGCTTCCTTGGAGGGAGAGGTGGCCAAGTCAGGATTAAAAGCACCTGGCCAAGTTCTAGGAACAAACTGAGGCAGACATCAGAGCAGAGGGTTCAAGGATTTGGATGCAGAGGCCTAAGGCCAAGCATGAAGTGGGACATTGGAAGGACTGAGATGGGTAGAGGTGACCAGGCCAGCCAGGTGGGCTATAGGGGAAAAAGTAGCCTTGATGTGGGGAACATTGATGTCCCTAGACCCTTAGATTCGCAGTCTGAGAACAGGGAGAGGGTCAGGTTCCCATCCTGCTGGAGGGTTGTCAGACTAGTAGTGTACATCCCACTGGAGGACAGACATAGTAGTAGTATACATCTCACTGGAGAGTTGTCAACCTATACTGCATACCCCACTGTACCAACATATGAGCTGACTTACAAAGGTGCCAGTTACTCTAATGACGCATGGTGACCCATATGCAGGCATTCTGATGTTTATCTGATACTTGCCAAGAAACCTGTTGGAGGGACTGTAAGTCGAACCTCCTGTTTTAGTGCCATCATGATGGCTCCTGAGTAAAACAGATTTCTGTAACCAAGAAGACAGGACTCAATTTTGAAGAGGGAGTGGCTGATGTTTCCTCCTGATTTAGAAGTTGTAGAACTTAGTATCTGGTTAATCTTGAGTTTGTACAGGGAGGGACTGATGGAGGTAATATTCAGCTTTGAGTCCTGGACCACTCTCTGGGTGGAGGGACCCTGGAGGTGGGGAACACTGCAGGAAGGGTGTAGGCAACAACCATAGGGGTAAGCAGAGATCAGGGAAGAAGACAGAATGGGGAGAACTCTCAGCACTAGTCTTGATGGGCTTAAGCACTTAGTCTTGTAGGTTGTCACCGAGAGTCATCCACTCTAGCTAGAAGTGAAGTCTGACCAGACAAACTGGCTTCCCAAAATTCACTGCCAGTACCTCCAGACAGTGAGTGATTTGGGGTCACAGCAGGAGGGGGCTTGCTGAGTATACCACCCCAGCTGACCCACACTGATGGTGAATATCTATGTTCAGAAGGAGCCTTGTTCACTCCCGACTTTCCCAGATAATGGCCGAGTTTGGGATCTTTGACAACACCTCATGCCTGCCAGCCTCTTGCCTTAGACACAGCTCAGGAACACAGAGATGTGAGTTTCAATGTCTTTCTTTTTTCCCTGACAAATGTAGTGTGTGTGTGTGTGTGTGTGTGTGTGTGTGTATGTGTGTGCATATAAAACATACATACAGATTAGCACATATGCTAGTGTTCAATATTTGCTATAATAATCGAATTTCTCCTTGTTGCTCTAATTGGGCAATTGGGCATTAGCACAATCTCTATCTTTTGATCTGGGCTCCTGGTGTGACTGACTCCTGTGGCATCATGTGCTGTAAAACCCCAATAACTATAAGGGCAGAGACTCCATCCATCTCTCCAAAGAAAATTACTAAGTGCTTGTTTACTGTCATCCCAGACAGGTCCATGCGGTTCCATCCTCAGGACGTGCCCCAGGAAAGAAGATGAGTCCCCAGCAGGCCTGCTATCCATCATTCCCAGCTTCCCCCTCTGGATCCAGCTGGTAAGCAAGCAGGCGTGGGCTGATGGGAACTGTTGCAGGTCCCTTGCTAATGATCTAGTTAGCAGCTTAATGGAGAAATGGAGGGCTTGAATTAGAAGGAGGAGCCCTTGCCTGGTACATTTAGATGTTCCCTGGATTTATGGGCCAAGAGTTACTAACCTTTGTAAAATAGTCATTGTTCTTATTACAGAAAACAGTCTATTTTTAAAAGCCACAACATCCTCTTTGAATACAAAATAGCTCTTGCCATTTTCTTTTGACTGATTTGTTTTTAAAGGAATGTGTCTCTTTTTTGCTTTCAGTTGTTTAGGTGGGAATGAAAAGCTTCTGGGGCACGCCTGTGGAGCATTGTGTGGTTCATGAAGTTGAACTTTGGATACAACCAGTATTTAGCATTAATTACAAATAGCCAAGATGTGGTATTTGAGTGAGCAACAGCTTTGAGCAGCATGTGGAATGTTGACAATGACAGCCATTCCCAGCCTAGAAGATTAAAGATTTCTTTATCCCCTGTACACCCTGTTGTTAGCATTTCACTCCATCAGAGTTGTGGTAGACTAAAGATTGTTTTGGGCTTTAGCACAATCTGGTGATCCTGGATCAATAGCTTCGGCAGGCCACTGCTCACTGGCTAGCATTACCAAGCCCTGTCACGCCATCTCATTATTGATTCTACACGTCACTACTGAACAGCCTTTCTGTCCAGTCACCAGTTGAAGCTGTGGTGATCCATCTTGGTAACAGAACTTCACAGACACAGAGTGGTAGCAAGAGTCAATCCATGGAAGACCAGTATGTCTCAAGCTGTAGAGAAAATCCAAATGGTTTATGGAGCAAAGCCAAGAGAGATAGGAGATAGTTCTCTGCTTCTTGAGACTGGGTTGTTTGTCAGATCTATGTTTTGTCTAAACTGGGCCAGGGTCCAGACCTGAGTAGCTGCCAGTAATGAGAGCTATGTAGAGACCATGGGTTCTAGCATCTCTCATAGAGCTCATACTAGCTCGGTATTCAACCTTTGAGTCAACCCGACTTCTGCCTTGTTCCTAGACCCAAAGTGGGTGGTAGAGCCTGCTTATCATGTGCACCCAAGGTGTGGTTGCTGGGACTATCTGATTCTCTTGGTCATCAGGTTGTTGGTCATCAGACAAGCTTGGCTGTTGGTAATTTTTAATACTTAGATTTTTTTCAGTATAGGAGGGGTAGCTTAGCAGTTTACTAGCTAGTCAGGCTGAAGTTAGTGAGCATGGTTCTGTGCTCACACACATTTTTAAAAGGACAAGTAATGGAGACCAAACTGAGATGCTACACTCCCACCAGAAAAGATAGAAATTTAAAGATTGGCAATAGCAAGTGTTGGATGGGATGTGGAACAAGTAGAACCGTCACACTGGGTTAGGGATGTGGCTCAGTTGGTAGAGTGCTTGCCTAGAATGTATAAGGCCCTGGGTTCAACCTCCAGCACAGCAGGAACCATGCATATCTCTAATACCAGCACTTTCAAGGTGGAGGAAGGAGGATTAGAAATTCAAGGTTGCTGGGCAATGGTGGTACACGCCTTTAATCCCAGCATTTGGGAGGCAGAGGCAGGTGGATTTCTGAGTTTGAGGCCAGCCTGGTCTACAGAGTGAGTTCCAGGACAGCCAGGGCTACACAGAGAAACCCTGTCTCGGAAAAAACACAAAACAAAACAAAAACAACAACAACAACAAAAAAAATGTTCAAGGTCAAGGTCAATCTAGTCTGGGATACTGCTTCAAAAAAAGAACTCTCATTGCTGGGGACACACAGGAAACTATTTCTCGTTTTCCTTAATCATACATACACACACACAAACACACACACACACACACACACACACACACACACACACCCCAACTGGCCTACCAGTTCTACTTCTAAGTATTTATGTATGAACTAAAATGTAATGATCCATTTTCAAGACAAATGTACCTTGAGCCAATTAGGTCCAGGGACACATGAGCAGGAAAGACTATTCTGCTGCTGGCAGCTTGACTAGCTAGTAAACACTGCTACACTGAAAATAAAATCTTAGAGTTGAAAATTACCAATAGCCAAGCTTGCCTGAAGACCTGCAGCTGTGACAAGGTTGTGTGCTTGAAATAAACAGGATGTAAAACAGAGAAAATTCACAAGTAGTCTTAACTAGGCAAATGTTAAGTGGCAGAGGGAATGATAAGGCCCACATAGCCTGTAAGATTGTACCCTTCTGATTGCTTAGCCAGTGAGGAAAGGAAGGAAGGGACTTGTGTTCAGCTTATAAAAAGCTCTCTGTGCGTGACTAGAACACCAACCACTCTGGGCTGACTCCAGACTTTAAGGTTGGTGATTGCTACTGCTTTCAATGAGTTCCTCCTTCCCAAAGCATGGGAATAGCCTGTTGGTCTTCACGACTCCACTACGCTGCTGTCCTCATGAATGTTCCTGCAAACCACATGCAGAATGAATCTTGGAAGGGCTAGGGAAATAGAGAAGCCAGCCAGATACTGTCTTCCTAGTTTTGATTAAGAAAGCAATAAAGCTATACTTTTTTTCAGTGACCTTTGTATATATAGTCATTTTAAAAATTTCATTTATATTTCTGGTAATCATTTGTCAACATCGAAATAAAATGCAAATTTTCTCAATTAAAACAAACTTGGAGCTCTTAAATCAGCCCTAATTTATAACACCCTAACTTAAGCTTCAATGTGCCTTTGGAGTCTCTGGCTGGGGTTCTTGACTGTTAAAAGAAATCTCTAGAAGGAAGCTGTTTGGGGACCCAATGACCACAGAGGTCTCTTTATTTTAGAAGCCCCATGGCCTAGAGCATCAGGAAAGTCACTTTGAATTGTAACCAGAGTTATGACAGTGGGATAGCCTCACATCCAAGCTCCTTAGTTAATCAGGGCTAGAGGTACCCACACACAGAACCCACCTCATCTCCAATACCATTCTGTCTTTTGGTCAGCAGGTATGAAAAGGTACCTAGGACACGCCCCACTCTTAGCGCCCCTCCATCTCACAGGGCACATTCCTGAAACCATTTGATGTTATAAGGGTTGAAAGCGTGTGCGGCTGTAAAGCATACTCTCTTTCCCTCTGTAATGGTACCTGGCAGCTTCACCCTCACAGAGGTGGTTTAACTGGCTTTGTGGCTCTAGCTTGTTTCGATACCACTGAGTTGTTAAATACACTGTAATTGTGTGTTGGGGAAAGCATTCTAGGATGTAATTTTCTTATCACAGGCTCAAGGCTGGCCTTCTAGGTGCTCATTAGCCTAGAAAGCTTCCTTTGTGTGGAGTGTGACAGTCTCTGTGAGGTGCTTGTGTTGGGCATGAACCGAGGGCAGTGTGTGCACACATACAGTGTGCCTGGGGGGAGCATTCATCAATGTCACATCCTGCACCTGCCTCAGCCTCTAGGTGTGCATGCATCCTAGCTGACCTGAGGCTGGAAGGCTCAGCAGCACACATCATATGCAGGAAACAGATGCAGTTTCTGAGAGCCAGGTGGGGACTCATCCTTTTCATTCTCTGTCTCACAGTGACATTCCAGCCAAGGGAGAGGTACCTTCGAAAGGAGGTACATGCTACATCTCAGAGGCCAGAGCTATTTAGAAAAAGCCTCAAATGGCTATTAGTGCTCTCAAGGACTAATAGCCATTTAGTCAAGGAGTAAGAGGATTCCTCTTCTGAGAGACATCAGTTTCCAACAGAGGGTGTTCTCTATTTACCGCACCTTTGGGGTGTTGCCAGGGCAGATATCAAGAGCCCTGATCTGAACATTGTGAACTTGGATGTATCCCCAGAAACATGCCTGCTCATTGGCCTCTGGGAGTCCTGGTTGAAGACATTGTCAGGTTATAGACCCTCCATGGATAACTGAATCACTTAGAAGACCCTGTTTTAAATCATTAGGCTTGGTACCCACTGAGAAGGCTCAGGGACCAGGTGAACTGTAAGAGTTTTAAAAGCGTCAAGGGGTGTGGCTCCCAGGGTAGTTGTCAATGGTTGTGCCTGTAGCCATTTCTGTTGCTCATCAAGGCCTCTTCATTTCTACGCAGATGAAGGAAGCAGAGTTAAACCTAGAAAAGGATGGGTCATCAAATGGTACCTCAAAAATAGTCTGGATGGAGATGTTTATCTTCAGTGGTGGTCCCAGGCAAAAGGACCAAATTAAACAAGTGCTCTGGTCTACTTAGGAAGCAGGGGGCATTTAACTTCTCTGTGCAGGGGTGGTAAAAACCAACAAATGTGGGGCAGCCCCTCCCCGGCATTCTGTCTGGCAGTGTGAATAAATTCAATGTTGTGGTGCTTTCAAGCCTGATAGGGTTTATAACTAGGATAAAATTCTGACACGAAATAAATTTTGATCCAAGTTTGGTTTTATTTGGAAGTTGTAACAGAGAGCACCTCAAAATGCTGGAATTACGGCACAACATATTCTGTAGGCTTCCCTGCTTTATAGTTGACTGCCTCACCACCCAAGTAGTAACTGGGATGCTCCTGGGACCCACACAGAGCCATCTGAGAGCATCTGAGTGTTCAGACTTGTTCAGGAGACATTGTGAGGCTGCATTAAGTGCTGTGTGAAGGCTCTGGACTCCGGTGACACTCGGTAGGATGCACATACCTTTTCACACAGATTAGCTTGTGACTTTATTGTCTCAATTAGCTAACAGGTTTCAAGAGCCCTATCGTGAGGTTTGGCTTGGGGGCCATTGGGGGTGGGATATGGCCTGAACTTGACAGAAACGTTTCCACCCCTGAGATGAGGCCACTGACCAGCAGATGTTTCTCGTTAAACAGAGAGCGTTCCCCAGGACTGTATCATCTCCTCCCCTCTCCCAAGATAAGGCCGGTTGGCTAGCAGTAAATCCCTGAGGACATGCTGAGGGACATTTCTCACCCCAGAGCCCCCTTGAACAATGACCTAGGGGTCGGGGGATGCCCGCAAGGACATCCTACTAATAACCCTCCAATTGTATAGAAGGTCAAATGCCCTCCGCTGATGAAAAGCAGCCAGCTCATGCTGTTGCTAAGATCTACCTCAAAAGTTGTATAAAAAGGGTGGACTTCAGGAGATCGAGGTTGTCTCTGTTCCATTTGCAGGATGATCCCAACACGTTGGAATTAATAATTAATAAACCTCTTGTTAATTGCATCACTCTCTGTCTTTGTGAGGGGGAACATCCGGCAGTTGTGACTTTCAAGTCCAACAAGCTATCTCCTAATGACAAAAGGTAAGCAACCTATTTGCTGCTACGAGCAATGCTTGGAGGTTGTATTTGTCAACTTGACACAACCTAGAGTCACTTGAGGGGAGTGACACTCAATTGAAGAATTACCCAAAATTACCCAAATGGGAGTGAACTATGGCTATGCCTGTGAGAGGTGGTCTTGATTGATTATTAATGTGGGGGTGACACCCCTAGGGAGGTAAGCCTGGGCTATAGAGGAAAGCTAAGCATGAACCAGTGATAAAGCACAAACCAGTGATAAAGCCAGTAGGTAACAATTTCTCTTTGGTCTCTGCTTCCGTTTCTGCTTTCAAGTTCCTACCTAGAGGTCCTGCCCTGACTTTCCTCAGTGACAGACTGTGAGCTCTAAGGTGGAATAAGCCCTTTCTTCCTGTAAATTGCTTTTGGTTATGGTGTTTGCCACAACAAGAGCAAGCTAACTAGAACAAAGGTCAAAGTCAAATTCAGCATCATCATAGAATGCCTTGGATTTATGACTCTGAGATCATTATTCTACCAGGAACAAGTTTTATTCCCCCACTTTTAAAACAAATTTGATATTTTGATGAAGTAGTTGTGGCCCAGATTTTAAATGGCCCTTAAAGGTACATGTGCCAAGAATGTGTATACTAAAAGCATGGTCCCCAACCTGTGGCACTGTTTGAGGAGTTGGAGCCTAGTGGAAAGAGGTTTGGACACTGGAACATGATTTTGAAGAGGATGCCAGGCCCTGGCTCCCTATCCCTCCCTCTTTGCTCTTTGACTACCTCAAGACAGCAACCTCCTCCTCCAAATGCTTCTGCCATGATGTTCTTCCTTACCAAAGGTCCAAAGTGGCAGAGTCTTATGATCGTGCACTAAAGCTTTTAACTGTAGCTAACATAAGCTTAATAATTTTGTTACAGGGCTAGAAGACAACTCACACAGTCATAGACTCAAATAATCTCACAGTCAAAACTCAAAAACACGCCTAGGGTGAGTGTTCCATATCCAAAAAGTTTGGCACCCAAGCTATTCTTATTCCTGATTCATTTTAAGATTCTGCATAGAATTTATATAACGAGACTTTTTGAGGTCAACATAGAATTCACTTGGTTTTTTATCTACCATTTATACACATGGTGGGAATAATTATATACCATATTTTTTGTATATTTATATTTTGACTGTGACCTGTCTCATAAGACTTGATGTGGCATTTTCCACCATGGCTTTATATCAATGCTAAAATGCTTTTAGATTTTGGAACATTTTGGAGTTTGCATTTTTCATGATAGGGATAGTCAACCTGTGATGAGACACTTCCCTTTATTTTTACTTTAACTAAAATACTCTGAAAAGGGGTCACTCAAGGGAAAAAGGTTATTTGGGCTCACAGTTCCAGGGGGATATAGTCCATCATGCAGGGAAGACATGCAGCAGGCAGAGAAGGCATGGTGTCAGGAGCATCCAGGCTGGCTGGTCATGTCGCATCCACACCCAGGAAGCAGAGGGAAGAGATAGGAATGGACTAAGAAAGCTTCAAATCCTGCCCCATTGACCCACTTTTTCCAGCAAGGCTCCACCTCCTAAGGGCTCTACAACCCTCCTGCCAACTTGGAGCCTAGAGTTCAAACATGTGAGCCTGTGGAGACATTTTACTTTCAAAGTGCAGTATGTAGGCATTTGTGAAGGCCGTTTAAAAAGAAACAGATCATTTCACTTTTACTGAAAATATTTTAAGTGTACACATGATGCTTGGATGCACATGTGCTTAATGAAGTGGGTACTACAGACAAGCAAGTGAATACAGCTACCCTTACAGTGTACACGTGAGTGAGTGAGTGAGTGAGTGAGTGCTTGTGTGCGTGCGTGCGTGCGTGCGTGCATGCATGTGTGCGCGCTAAAGTGTAGTGTATGTAGAAATGCATACTGGGTACCATGATAGCACAGCTACATCATGATCTCTTTATCTGCTGCCTGTCAAAAACAACCAGGCTCTTTCTGAATCTCAGCTCCTGTGAATAATGCATCAGGGAGTGTACAGGAGGGCAGCTGTCTCCATGAGGTGCTCAAAATATATCGAGGATCTCACTTATATATGATTTACATGTATAAATCAGAGGAGCTGAATGCAAAATGGTGGAAACTGGGTAGGGAAGAGATGCAGGTCATAGGTCAGGGTTGCAGCTGTGCCAAATGCAGATGTGCCAGAGGAGAAGCTGAAGTATGAGAAGCAGTTACCACTGCTGTGTTCTTCACAGGAAACCTGCCCAAAGAGTGAGTAATTCTCCTCTCTCTCTCTCTCTCTCTCTCTCTCTCTCTCTCTCTCTCTCACACACACACACACACACACACACACACACACACACACATTTTATATAGGTATCCATCCTTGAAAAACAAGACCATCTTTCTACCTGCAGCCACACAGGAGAACAAGGCGCAGGAAGGTGGGGCCATCTTGTGCCTCTCACTATCCAGTGTGGAGACAGCTCTAGGGTTGGTTCTCATAGCTGTTAGAAGTAATGCAGATGGCAGATTCACTGTGATCCCACACTGGGTAAGGCTTTATTCAATGAGGACAGTAAGGTGTCACTTTCAATATTTCATCAGAAAGTTACTGTGGCGTGTGAGACCAAAAGTCAGCACTGGTGAAGTTGGCCAGGCTACAACCAGGCCCGACCACACCACTCCAGTTTCTTCACATTTTGCTAATTCTCTGTTGATGGCATGTAAAAATTCGTTCATGTTTAACATTAATTCCTATTCATCTCAAGTATCATTAAGGAAGCATGCTTCCAGGTTGGTTGAGCCATCCTCCTATGAAATAGGCAGCTCCTTGCAGGCAACCCTGACAGACAGGAGACCTTCCTTCCTGTGTTTGGCCTCCTGGGGTGGTAGACAAATCTTTGATTGACAGAAACAGTTCTGAGAGTTACTAGAAAATTCTTCCTCAGATTCGGAGGACATTCTCTTTCCTGTCATTTCCACTGGGAGTCACAGGCTCTGAAGAGTAAAGCCTCCTCTCCCCTCTCAGCTGTGTGGGGCTGAGAAACAATGTGAGAGCTTCCTTGGCTGTCCCACTGGGGTTTCTTATCCTGAGACCTTCAGTGGTTCCTTCTTGGTCATTGGGGTACTGTGCCTGACAAGCATGCCCTGGGGATAGAGGACCCTGGGGATAGATGCTTGTGGACACTGGGGACCAGGGTTTTGATGGCTGTTTCTCCAGTGAAAACAAACTGCATCAGATTTGGCTCATACTTGGTGGGCTAAAGCCCTTTCTAATGAGGAAGAATTTCTATTACACAATTAGGTTCAGAATCTCTGGCAGCTCAGAAGTTACTAGAACTCTCTGAGTAGCAAAGCCTAAAATGTTCAGTGTAAGTAATTATACACAGGGTGTTCAAGTTCAGTGTCCAGGCTGGGCCTTTCCCCAGGATAGGCCTTTATATGTCCTGGGGTCTATTTTATAGTTTTCCAGCTTCTTAAATTTTCACAGCTACATTGGAGGAAAAGAAAAGATGTGGATTTTCCTACAAAACCACTGGGTTCCAAATCTCTGCTTCAATACCCTGTAGCCCAGGCCTGTCTCTCCTTAAAAAGGACATGGTAAGATGACCTTGGTGGTACATGGGAGTGACCCTTGAAGGAACCAACTAGGAAATGAGTCCCAGCTAGATGTGACAGTCACTGATAGTGTTGATTGACAAGACAGTGTGGCTTGATGCTTGTGGTAAGGAACGACTGTTAGAGCCAGGCTTGCAAATACTCAGTACACCCCAGCCTCACTACTACGTTGGCTCTTTCTCCCCATCCCCCCCTCCTGAAATCCGTATGTCCCCCTGAATGCAACCTAGACATGGTTCTTCCCTAAAGCTTTATGCAATGTCTCAAATGTGGCTGGTGCATTTGTGCCTGCCCAGCAGTCTGGGATTGGCTCCTTAGAGCACTGATTAGAATCACATCCAGGTCGGGGCATCCTTCCTCAGTACCCATCAGAGTGACAACATAGAAAGAGGAAAAGGCCAAGAGTTTGAGAGAGAAGGAGGAGAGAGATGTGGATATAAGACACAGGCAGATTCACTTCCTTCCTGCAAAGACAGGACTTGGTGAGGCCAAGACCAGAGGCTGAAAGCCAGATCCTTGTCCCTGGTTATTCTCTGTGTACAAGTAGAGACAAATTCTTCCTATTCCTGGTTCCATGAGATATAGGTGTGAGTCACCATAGTTTACGATTTACCAATAACACAAATGGGTTTCAGTACTGGGTTATGTCAATTCTTTCCCCTTACACATAAAGTAAGATGAAGTTATTTTTGAAGAGGACGATGTAAAAACAAGAGCTCTGCTGCTGATGGTGTGAACAAAATACATCCTCCATCACCATGGAGGAGTTCATCTTGTCTCTTTTGTTTTTCTGTAAGTAAAGCAGTTTGCATAAATACAACAGTGTAACCAGTTTTGACGTTTCTCAGTAACTTGCCTGTGTTGAAGGCAGTTCATTAAAACACTTTTGATTGAAAAGCATCTGTTCAAACACTGAGACAAAGCCAAAGTGTCAGCAGAGAAATTCCAACCTGAGGAGTCTATCTGTGCAGGCTTCCCACCCAGACATGAGCTCTGTCTTCTGTTTTTATCAGTGACTGGACTGTGAGAGGCCTGCTTCCTCTATTCTTGTCCACCCCTCCTACCCATGGATGGTCCAAGGTGGGGTGATAAATCCAACTGTTGTCTCCTGGACTAAGGCTTGGTGAGTTCCCTCATGGTGAGCCTCTGCTCTGTACTGAGGGCTGAGGTCAAACACCGGATGGATGCAGCAGCTGATGCTTTTCACTGTTGTTGCTGCTGTTTTTAATTAATTAATTTAATTAATTAGAGGCAGGATGTTTTCCTCTAAATTAGGTTGACACCTAGTCTACACTGGTCTTCAGTTCACAGTAATCCTCCTGCCTCGACCTCCAAAGTACTCCGTCTTGGCTCATTACTGGTCTTTCCTAATGCCGCATCCTTTCAACCAAGTGTGGTGGCCGATGTCTGCAATCCCAGCACATGGATGGCTAAAGCAGGAAGGCCACTGTGAATTTGAATATATGACAGGAGCCTTGAGAATGGTGGGTGGAGCCACAACTCAAGGAAGAGAAGTAAGGAATCAATAAAATTTTAAAATGGCAGAAAGCGACTGAAGGCAAATTTAGAAGGTCTGACTAGAGAGTCAGATGGAAGCATCAGACCTTTCTTTGGTGACAAACATGGTATCTTGAGGAGTCTAAGCCCCTGGGGCAGGTGTGTGAGAGGTGGAAATGCAAAGGCTTGGAAGGACTGGAAGGACAAGTCTGGGAAGCAGCCAGGAACAGATCCTTCTGGCTGTACATGGTCAGGTGCTTCCCAAGCATCCTCCTCATGCCACCATCTGGTCTCAGCTTTCTGGTAGAAACGGAGAAGGCATGTGATTTATTTCTTAGGTTTTGCACAGAATGTTTCAAATTGACAATGAAGCATCCCCACACGGGGCTTGCCAGAAAATACCCAGAGGTGATTTCTGTAGGCAGAGTCTTGAAACAAACAGGAAGGCCTTCTGCCGTCCTGAATTCCAGTGCAGTGGTGAATCTGGTACAGAGCTCAGGCTATCTGTGATAAGCAGAACAGTGACTTCAAACAGCAGTGTGCTTGGCCATCCTAATGGGAACAGAGGAGCATAGTAGATAGACTACTGTAGGTGTGGACCCAGACCTCTGGGGAGACTTTCTAGGAGCTTGGCTGTTAGCTCTTCTATAAAGGTCTGGCAGAGTTTGGCAGTGAATCTGGTTCTGGGCTTTTCTTTGTTGGGAGATAATTGATGCTCCACTCTTGTTTCCTGTTAAGGATCCATGTACATTGTTCATATCTTCTTGAATTAATATGGGTTGCTAATATCTAGGAATGTATCCATTTCTTCTAAATTTTCCAGGGTTTTACAATTCAAGTTTACAAAATATCACCTAAAAAAAAAAATCACCTATTGATGATGTGGATTCCATTGGGATTTGTTATATTACTTTTCATCTCTAATTTTATTAATTTGAGTCCTCTCTCCTTTCTTCTCTCTCCTCTCTCTCTCTCTCTCTCTCTCTCTCTCTCTCTCTCTCTCTCTCTCTCTCTCTCCCTCTCAGAACCAACTCTGTCCCATTGATTCTTCATATTATCCTTTCGTAGTCTTTGTGAATTATTTTCTACCCAGGTATTTACTGTTTCTTTCTCTCAGCTTCATTGGTTTTGGGCTGATGCTTGTTTTGTATGAGGCTGGCCCTTAGCAAAGTTATTTATTTGAGATTTCTCTGAGTTTTTATGTAAGCTTTCATTGCCATGGAGAGTCTAGCATGCATTTGCTGAATTCCGAAGGGGCCAATAAATTCTCTTGTTATTATTTCAATTAGTTTTACTCCATGATAGTCATATAAGACAATAAATTATTTACATATTATTTACCTGTTAAGATTTGTCTTATAACCTAAATTGTTTAGAGACAGTTCTATGGGATGCTGGGAAGAATGTGTATTCTGTAGCTATAGCATGTAATACTCTGTATAAGTTCATTTGATCTATGGTGCAGATTAACTCTGAAGTTTCTTCACTGATCTTTTATTCTTGACAACTGACCTCTTAGTGAAATGGAATGTTGAAGTCACCCACTATTAATGTATCAGGGCCCATCTGGTCCTTCATGTACATTTGTGTGTGTGTGTGTGTGTGTGTGTGTGTGTGTGTGTGTGTGTTTTGTGTGTGTGTGTGTGTGTGTGTGTGTGTGTGTTGCTCATGCTTGAAGTCAGAAGCTCCAAAGCTTAGCACATACATGTAGTCAACTGTTCCATTGTCTTGATGGATTATTCCTTTTATCAATATGTAGTGGCCTTCTTTATCCCTCCTGGCTAATATTGGTTTGAATTCTCCTACCAGTTATCCTAATAGCTATGTGACTTGTTTCAGGATTGTTTGGCAAATTGGCCTCCATATTTTTAGTCACAGTCTATAGTGTGTCACAGTCTATAGCTCTGACAGTGAGGTGTGTTTTCTAGAGATGGCACTCTAGGAAACTGTTTTTTAGTTCAATCAGCTAGTTTGCATTTTTTTAATTGAAGCATTAAGACTACTTCCACTTAAGGCCATTGTTGGGAAGAATTTGCTAATTGCTGTACTATACTTACTTGAACTGTGTATTTCTCTGAAGACTTCAAATAGAACCTGAAGTCCTAGTGATGCCTGCTGAGCTCAAAGCTTGAATCTTGGAATTACAAAACAGAAAATTTAATCTGACCCATGGCTCCTCCTCCAAAGCTGCTGTGAGGTCTGAGGAGTCCCAGAAGCCCAGAGGGGAAAAACACACCTTTAGAGAACAAAGCCCCTGTCCTTTTCACTGCAGGGCTGTAGTCTAGACAGTTTAGACACAGTCCCCTATACCAATTGGCTGATTACTGGTGGAGCTGCATTTGACATTTGTCCTCTGACATCAGAATGCCTGGGGCATTTCTATATGCCTGCCATCACTACTTCCCTCAGGGGCTCTACATGCTTCAGTGACCAGAAACACAGAAAGAGTGCTGTACACCAAAAACCTGAAGATCATGTTCTTATTAGAGTGAGTTAATTGCTTCTCTGGTAGAAAGATAATATTCAGTTGTTACCTAGAATGTAACTGTAATTGCAGTGCCTCTTTCTATGATCCCAGGAAATCCAAGAAAATATTAAAGGGCAATTTATCAAAGAGTCTTCTTTCACTCTGTGCATATGCTGGCTGCATTTATCCCATGAAAGTCTCAAAAATATTATAACATTTTTAAAAATGGAGCAATAGGAGCTGGAGAAATGGCTCAGTGTTGCAAGTACTTACTGTTCCTGAAGAGAACCTGGGTTGCTCCCCAGCACCCATCTACAGCCGGAGGTTCACAACTGTCTATAAGTCCAGTCTCAGGGGAAGCAGATACCTCTTCTGCCCTCTGAGGGCATCTCCAGTACATGTGATACATACATGTGTACAATAAATAAACAAACAGATAAATAAGATAGATAAATAGACAGACACACAGACAGACAGATCCCTCATCCAAGTCCAGAATCTGTACTTGATGTTCTATTCTAAAGCACGGTAGTTATAAACATGAAGTTTGTGGAGAACTTTCTTCTGTATGTGATGGCGCTGTGTGGCTTTGCAAATCAGGAGCAGAGAGCTGGGCTGCTCAGTTCATACTTCTTGGGGCAATGCCAGAGCTGCTGGTTAGAGTCAGCCATGCATTGAAGCATCTATACCTCTGAGGCTGCAGAAAAGCCAAGGGACAAGGAATTACGTACAAGTAACTACTAAGTCTACAGAAAAACTTGAGAAAACCGTATAGTAATACACAGCTTACATGTATTTTCTAGTCTTAATATTTGATTATTTTACTAGATTAGACCTGTTTTCTCTTCTCCTGTTTTTATCCCTTCAACCTAATCCATAACAAGCAAGAAATCTACACTGGGCTCCATGGCCAGTCCTCTTTTTAGTCCTAGAGGCATGGTCTTCCTAAGGAATTCAGGATGGCATCGAGCTCATTCTGTAGCCCAGACAGGCATCAAACTAGAAGTTCTCCTGCCTCAGCCTCCCAAGTAGTTGAGATTACAGGACTGCAACACCAGGCCAGCCTACCTTTCCTCTCTCTTTCTTCATGTAGACACATAGATATATAACTTTGTTGAATGTAGTTCACATTTGGTATTTTCTGAATAATTTTAAAGTAACATTTCTATATATTACACCACTTTAGCGTTTGAGAACACAATTTTATCTTAAGCAAAAGGTCAGGCTCATCCTAACCTCAGTGCCTTTTATCATACTCCAGACAGAAGTGTGGGGGCTGCCAACTAGGATTCATCCATAGAATGTAGCAGGATATAGTGGCCTAGAAGCTGGATGGTGGCCAGGAGCTGAGTTACGTGATCTCACGAGGTCTAGGTGGATTTTTGAAAAGCAAGCACTGAGCTTGTTTGTAGTATGAAGGTCTGTACTTCATTCTTAATTTTACCCTGTGGTAGACTATGTGCTTTGGTCTAACTTGTTTATTTCTGTCGTGCTGCATGCCTTCTGAAATTTAAAATTTCTACTTCAGATCTGAGCTTAGCTACCACGGGTTGTGATTTCCTTTAGAATATCTCCATCCTAGAGTATCCCCATGATGTCTCATGGTTTGCCTTGGTGGAGGTGGTGGCATTGGGTTTTGAAGATCTATCTCTATGGTCATCCTGTAGACCTCCCGGTACCCTAGGTTTGTCTGATCTTTTTCTCAAAGTAGATTGAGGGGGCACAAATGTACAGGATGATGAAGTCATGTTTTTCCTGGAAAGAACACCACCATTAATTTTGCAGCATTGTTGGCCATGTCTGTTCCATCAGTGGGTTTGGGGGAGGATTTTCTTCCTAGCTTCAAATTACTCTGTAACCTGAGAGTGACCATTGATGCGGTTGTATGCATTGATCTTACTCTCCACTGCTAGCTCTTGTCCTTGTCAGTTATCACACAGAGTCTTTCTAACTCTTCCTATGTAGGAGCTAGCTGCCTACTGTGTGGCTGCCTGCCTTCCTCCTTTGTTGCTGACGTATAACCATTTTCCCCTCAGGTTATTCGTGTCTAACTAGGTGTAGTCAGGATTACCTCATTGATACTCCAACTGTCCCCATCACTGGCCAGTACTCAGTGCTTCCTCCTCGGTCCTTCATGGGGAGCTTCGGTTCTTCCAAGACGTAGGTGCGGACACACTGCTTCTGCTATGAAGAGAGACACCCAGACAACAGCAACCATCTGGCAGGATGGGCACTTTCCTTTATGCTTCTGTGATCAGAAGGGAAGGCAAGCACTCTTCTTATGTCTGAGGGCCAATTGAAACCGTGCTCTCTGCTCATGCTTCCATTTTATCAGATACTTGGTCTTCATTTTCTTCAAGTACCCTGAATTCTATGGAAAACTAACCATTTATCTCTAACAAACAAACTCTAAATAAAAAAGAAGCTGATTATACAGCTGAGAAATGCCTTCCTCCAGGCAAGATTTATGGTCATTCTTTCTGTAGCTTTTTACTATTGCACTGTCATGTCCTTTGGGTTTTACTGCATCTGCATCTGAAGGTGTTGCTAGCAAGCCTCTTGACTTCCCATAGTATTTGATGACATTTCTTGTGCACACTTAATGGTGTTATGTGTGTGCATGCAATTTTTCAGTTTATCCAGTGGCTCTTCCACTGATCTATAGCATCTGCAAAATGCCCTTTCTTTTGCTTATGGACAGAGATATTGGGGCTCATGGACAAAGATAGTGTGTGTTACAATAGTACCTTTAATCTAGACAGCTCCTATCCTGGATTTCTCTGTGCCTCACTCATCTGTCATTGAGGCAATTCTCATAATTTTTGAGAAAAATTATTTTCATATTATGTAAGTGTGTGTGTACTTTGGTGAATGTATGCCACATTTACTCAAGTGCCTTCAGAGGATAGAGGAAGACACTGAGTCCCCTGGGGCATGAGTTACAGGTAGTTGTGAGCCACCAGATATAGGTGTTCTATACCAAACACCTGGATCCTCTACAAACCTACAAATGCGGTCTACACCCTTGCCATCTGAGCCATCTTCCCAGCTCCTTAGTCTGTTCTAACCAGAGTCACAGATGGCTGTTTTGACTGTTACTTTTTAAGCTTTCTTTGCTGTGATAACTTGTTCAACTTTTCTTGTAAGTTGCAAAACGGGCACTGGAAGGATAAACAAATAAAATTAACTAAAGGCAGTGCCCCCGCCCACATCCACGCCAGCATGTGGCTGTGCCTTCGGTTGCACTGGTCCACTCTGCGACCCTAGGTGTGATTATCAATGTCTTACCCCAGGCAAAGCCTACAGCCATTTTTTCTGTTGCTTTTCATTATCCCACCATCACTGTCCATTCATCTCCCATTACAGATTCTTAGCAGCAATCTCAAGAATCTTGCCTGTTTTCCTCGATGCGGGTGGTAGAGGCTTCCATTGTTCTCCTCATATGATCATGCCATATAAAGGGTCTTACTTTGGGTATGGGCTCTGCTATAGGAATGAACTAAGACTCTGGATTTGTTTCCTTGGGTCTTCTTTTCCCCAGGTCTCCTAGTGGGACTTCTTTTCTCTTAAACTTATATTTAAGCTGTTTCTCTTTGTGATAGAGTTGCTTTGTGTCCTGCACACCATAATAAGTAGTCTAGGAGCCCTTGATGGTTTCCTGTCGTTGGGGCTGAGCCCTTGGTGACCTTGGGTTCACTCCAGGTCTCAGGGCTTGATCCACTGAGTGCCCTTCTCTGAAGGCAACACCAGGACTAAGGATACTGTAGTTAGTCCAAAGCTCTCACAGACCTGTGAAGACGGCTAGGTACTTTTCTCTCTGGATCCATATGAAGAACTTGTTAATAGATTTCCTGAGCTTAAACCCTCACTGTGTTGTTGGAATAAATCCCCCATAGCTAAAATAGGTTTTGAATAGAAATTTTGAGTGTGTCAGTTACCATCTCATGGTTTTCATGTTGGCTTCTACGATATCATTCTCCCGTTTTATGTCTGGTTCTGTTTTTACCAGGCATGACTGCCCCATGGCATGTTTCTCAAGTGAACATGATTTAGAAGATTTTCTCTTTTCTGTTTTATTTTTTCTCTTAATCCTTTACCCTTTGAGGGGTTTAGAGAAGTTTCCTGAGCCACCATAGCTTGAGCCTGGCAAGTTTCTCTGTGTTTGGAAAAATGAATCTGCATAATGTTTCCTTTTCTCTGAAATCAGTTTTGGTAAATTATAGTTTCCTAAAAATTTGGCATTTTTGTTTTAAAGACTTAGAATGTTTTCATATCAAGTTGTGCTAATATGCTCACCTAGTTGGTTTGCCTGTTTATTTTGTTTATTTATTTATTATTTTTTATTTTTTATTTATTAATTTTATTTATTTCACTCTTTTGTTTTATTCCTCATTGATTTCTGTTTTGTTTTTTTATCTCCATTTCCTTCTTATGGAAAATTTTATGCTCTCATTTCCAACCCCTTGAGTTGGTGATTTATATTTTATTTTTATTCATATCAGGGAATTTGAATTTGCTTTTGATCATGGGTTTCATTGTATCAAACTGTTTTTAATTGTATCTATTTCAACATATCATTACAGGGAGCCCATCAGAGATGACTACTCAGACACAGTTTATAGCCAGTTGAAAGTCTTGATTCCAGTTGGCTGGGACTGTACTCAGGGATTGAGAACCTAAATGCAGTCCCAAGCATTTAGACCAAGGGGCAGCTGGGTAATTTTCCATGGGACTCTCCGTCAAGGAGATCAAACTGTAGTTAACCGTGAAGTGGCTTCAGGAAGAATACAAGCTGGAGGAATCTCTGCACTATCGTTCAGTGTCACAATATCATATTTCAATCTTTATTATTTTCAGAATTTCTACAATTTTGGACTATACTTCCCTTCCATGAAGAACGGTTTTGTAGACATACTTCAGCATCTAGAAGGAAGCATTTGTCCATCAGGTGGACCATAAACTACTACTTTGATTGCTCTATGGTCAGTAAATATTGATGTTATTTTCTTTTTGAGGAAATATTTGCCACTGCTTTTGGAGCCTAACAGATGACTGATTATTTTAATTAATGTGTATGTGTTGGACTTTGTGCACATATGTGCACTTACTGGAGAGGTCAGAAGAGGGTATCTGATGACCTGGGGCTGGAATTACAGGCAGTTTTGAACCAGCCAACATGGGTGCTGGGAACTGCACTAGCTTGGATCCCCCAGAACAGGAGGTGCTCTTAACCTCTGAGCCATCTTTCCAACCGCACATGGCTGGTTTTAATGACCTTCCAAATTGCTACTAAGTTGAAGCCTTTGTTGAGTGTTATGAACTCTTCCTTACGAGTTTCATCTCTTTTTTAAATTCTTACTTGTCCTTTATCCATCTGATTCATTAGAGTAAGGATGATAAATTGAATTTTCCTAGGATGATTGGTTTCTCCTTGCCTGTCTGCCCTCCATGCTTGTTATCCTGTAGTGGGTACATCCCTACCTAGTCCTCATTTTTTAATATCTTTTTAATATAAATTTCAATCAGTATGTATTCATTGAACATTGTTATGGAATTCATAAAGGTGTTTGTATGGCATATCAGTCATTCCTTTCTTCTTTTCTTCCTTCTTTCTTTTCTTTCTTTCTTTCTTTCTTTCTTTCTTTCTTTCTTTCTTCCTCTCCTTTCACAGAAACCTCACTCTATCACTCTATCACCCAGGCTGACATGCAACTCAGGATTCCCCTGACTCTGTGTCCCAAGTTCTGGAATTACATATACACACCTGTGCCTGGCCGGGTAGTGACTTCTAGGGTTTTGCTGTTTGGGGTCACTTGTAACCCTCTACCTTGTTTGAGACAAAGGCTCTTTGCTGAGATTACACTCGGCGGATTTTAAATCTCACTACTATACTCAGCAGATTATAGATCTCACTACTACACTCAGCGGATTATAGATCTCACCACTACGCTCAGCGGATTATAGATCTCACCACTACACTCAGAGGATTATAGATCTCACCA
>JADRCH010000138.1:4962202-4999771 GCA_019843965.1 Rhynchomys soricoides | reverse complement strand
GGATTATAGATCTCACCACTACACTCAGCGGATTATAGATCTCACCACTACACTCAGCGGATTATAGATCTCACTACTACACTCAGTGGATTATAGATCTCGCCACTACACTCAGCGGATTATAGATCTCACCACTACACTTGGTAGATTATAGATCTCACCACTACACTCACCTTTACTTGTACTCAGGCCTAGAACTTATTTAGCAAGCGTGTTACCCGCTGCACTATCGCCCCAGCCCCTACCTCTGTTATTCCTAATTCTTGTCAGAACATGTAACATTTGCATATTATTGTTCTTGCTGCACAGTGTTTCAAGTCTGTGGGTACCTGTTCTCCGTGCCTACTTCCTATTTTCATGTTTGAGTGGAGTTGGTCCTGCAGCTACCCAGTCTTCTGAAGGCAGGAGTCCTCTGCTGTCTTCCTATTGAGGTGCCTACTGCTGTTGAGTTATTTTTACTTGTAAGACTCTTTACCCTGTTTGAAGGACTCTCTCTAGTTTCCTGTCTCCACATGGCTTCTTACTTCTTTTTAAATCTCATGTATTAGCTGATACACCACTGAGCTGCGCAGCCCAGGGCAGGATTTTGAGGCACAGTAACCTTTCTTTTTCCTAACAGAAAGCATTTTTTTTTTTCAAATCATTCCTTTATTTTCAATTTAAATTTTAATTTAAGTTAACTGCTTCTCCCATCAACCTTCTCCAGGAGCCTTTTACACACAGGCCTTTACCTTCTAAAAGACTTGGAAGGAACTTGGACCAGAGTTTGGAGAATGAGCATGGAGAGCAGCTATTTTAAATATCATGCATGAACACTATGTTTACATAATTTCCACCATATCCTTCCCAATCAAACTCCTCCTGAGCCCCCTCACTGCCTCTCAGATTCATGACATTCTCTCAAATGACAATTGTTACATGAACATGTGTGTGTATATATAAAAATGACTTGAGTAGTCCATTTAGTGTTGCTAGTATGCATATGTGTTTAGGGCTTACCACTTGATACTGGATAACCTGTCAGGAGTCCTGGGTGTTCCTCTCCAGCTGCCATCTATAGCCTGTAGCTCACAGAACATCACTAAAGATGAGACTGAAAGATTGTAAGAGCCAGAGAACCAGGGCATCTGTTGTAAGATAGTGTTTCCTATATGCAACAGGAAATATGCATTCATGTAATCTCAACAGTATGGCTGTCTAGAAAAGACCAGAACAAGGACAACAGCAGTTGACATGTCAACATAGATGGGTGAAGCTCACAAAGCCCCATCCTTAGATGAGGATTGTATCTTTCACTTCTGGAATAGGGAGATAGCTCAGTTGGTAGAGTGCTGAATTAGCAGGTATGAAACCCTAGGTTTGCTCTTCAGCATTGCTTAGAGCAGGTATCATGGTGCATGTCTGCACTCCCAACATTCAGGAGATGGAAGCACGGGAATCATGTTTAAGGTCATTCTTAACTACATCATGAATTTGAGGCCAGCCTAGGTATATGATACACTATCTGTGTCAAAATGAATATATTTATATATTCATGAATCTCTCTCTCTCTCTCTCTCTCTCTCTCTATATATATATATATAATATTATATATATTATATATAAATTTACATAATTTATACATGTATATCTATATATAATATATTGTAATATTCAGACAGCCAGATCAGTCTTGCCCTGATCTTGTGCTCCTCTCACTGGGCTCTACAGTTGGACATATACTCATTTTTTTCCTGTTTTAGTTCTGTCACACTTTCAGTTATCCTCGTTGTTACTCATTTCTTGTCTGTTTTCAAGACTCAGTCTCTTTTTATTAGCTTTTCATTCCAAACTTTGCATTACAGTCTCTGTCTAAGGAAGACTTCTCAACCCCTGTTTCATCCCTGTGTCAAATTCCTCTCCTTTGTTTGCTTAATTTTGCTGTAAGCTTTTGAAATTATGACTCGCTATGTCTCACCATGAAATGGTTAAGAAAAATCTATTGAGCTGGCCAATGTGTGACATTTGAGCTCTGGTCCACAACAAAGGATCTGTATCTCAGTCGTCACACTAACATTGAGAATGTGTTGGAAATGCCAATTCAGGTCTGTTGTGGTGGACTCAAGTTTATCTCAGCTCTCCTGTATCAACTTAACTCCATCATCATCCAGGGAATTCAAATCAGGAGCAGAACCAGGTATCCTTTCACAGTCTGCTGCCTGTGTGCACAACTGAGACCTCTAACCTTCACTATGCATTGCTTGATCCAGGCTAACACTATCAATTCTCTTCTATGACCCCCCCCCACCACTGCTGCAACTGCTGACAGAAACAGTGGCCTCCATGAATATCCCTAATGTCATGAACTGTAGAGAAGTGTAATTGAACAGGCCTTGGGAGTCTGGGAAAGAATGAAGAGCCGGGCTCTTAATCTTGGATTTTTCTTCCACAGGGACTATGAACTCAAGGCTAGACACTATGTCACTGCAGGGTCAACACCAGGCCCAGTGCTACTCAGAGCTAAACTTACAACAGCTGATTCCTTAACATGGGCTCTTCTGAGGAACCCCAGCTCTTTGCCCTCTGTTCAACCTCCTCCTCTCCCTCTAAGTTATCCCGAGGCCACAGAATGCTCTTCCCTGCTTTGAGATGAATGACGCACTGTCTACAGTAACCCAAGGGCTCACACAGTGTAATGGTGCCCTTGGCATGCCCCAGGCCAATGCAAGAAGGAACAGCAGAAGGCAGAGTGGGCCATTCATCCTGTGTAGTAATGAAAAAGCAAAACATCCATTACATAGTTTTTTAAAGTGTCATTCCTACTTGCAAATGTGCTGTGGACATATGTCAACCAAGTGTGCCTCTGGCACAAAGAATGCAAGTGACTGGAAATATTTTAATTCAAGCTACTGTATGCATCCTAGTTGACAGTTTTATGATGGGTCTCAGAGCCTCCATATGCTGTGGGTAAGGGCTGAGTGGTTTCCCTTCATTCCAAGCAGTGGAAGGATGGAGGAAGTAAAGGGGTGAAGGGGTGTCCTAGTTAGGGTTACTATTGTTGTCAAGAAATATCAAGTTCAGAAACAACTTGGAGAGGAAGGGGTTTATGTTGCTCACAGTTCCTTATAACAAATAGTTCATGATCAAAAATAGTGGAGGAGGGAACTTTAAGCAGGGCCAGAACCAGGAGGCAGATGCTGATGCAGAGGTCACAAAGGAGTGCTCCATATTGGCTTGCTCTCTCTGGTTTATTCAGCCTGATTTCTTATAGAACCCAGGACCATCATTCTAGTGGTGGCCCCACTCACAATGGGCTTGGCCCTCCCCCATCAATCAATAATTAAGAAAATGTCCCATAGGCTTGCCTATAGCCTGATCTTTTGGAAGCATTTTCTCTTTTCTGATTTTTCCCAACATAATATTTTAATTTATTATTTGGAAATTTCACATCATGCACCCTGATCACACTCATTTCCCAGTCCTATGTCTGCTTCCCAATCCTTGTGACATCCCCCCAAAGGTCAAAGAAGAATGAAGGAGCGAAAGTCCATTTTGTGTTGCCTGTATACTTACTGGAGCAAGACCAAACTCCCAGTGGCAGCCCACTAAGGAAAGTTGAGTCCTTCTCCACCTACACCACACCAGAAGACATCAACTGTAGAGAGCTCCACGTCAGGATCTTTATCAAAAATTTAAGGGTTCTTTTGATAGCTTGCTTTTTAGGCTGTTAGTTTTTGGGGAGGTTGGAGGGCACAGAAGCCTTCCACATTTGTCTTTCTCAACTGTAAATCTGCAGTCATTAACACCTCCTCAAGAATAGCTTCCTTGCTCTTTACAGTCAGCAGAAACATGAATCAGGTGGTTTCTGGCAACAGCATAGACCACAAACATCCACATGATCTCCAGCATTGGCATATGCCAAGGACCTCTGCTTGGTCTCTGGTGACAGTGTGACAGTGACCTCAACATGGTCCTCTTTCAAAGCATGGACCAGTATGGCATCCAGGAGAAAAGTAGGGACCATGGAGGTCTTTCAAGGATGTCCAATCCTATATATGGACCGTTCCTCATCTGGATATCATGTTGCTATTCAGAACCAGGGCTATTGCATGGCTGCAAAATTTGTCCAGTGACTGAGTCCATGTAAGCTCCAGATGCTGCACACTCTCCTGCTGACCCTTCTGGGTAACACCAGTTCCTCCATCAACCACAACCTTCTCTCACACTGGTCACAACTGTCATATCTCCAATTCCATTGCACCACTCTGCTCCTCCATCTCTTCCACCTCTCTATCACATATTAGTTCCTTGTAGTAGCATTGGAAGCAGCAGTGTGTTACCTAGTATGTCCTTCTGCACAAACATCTTCACATGCTATTGTTCATTGCAATGAGTCATTGGTCTAGTTCAAGGCTTCTGGCTTCTGCCACACCATCAACACTGGACCGTTGTCCTTGCTAAGACTCCTCTCAGATATTCTACTGTTGCCCAGAGTCATAGAGATCCTTCAGTTCTATTTCTACAGGACCAGTCCCTTCACACATTCCAGCAGTGCATAGATGGACTAGATCTTGGAGTAGGCTAACCCGAAGCCCTGGACATGGGCCTGGGTGGTGGCTGAGTTGATCAGCCTAGGCCACAACCAGAGCTGGAGGTGTTACCAACAGGTGGGGCCAGTCCTCCAACCCACACCCAAAGGCATTTTCTTAATTGTGGTTTCCTCCATGCATGACTTCTACATGTGCCAAATTGACATAAGACTATATAGCATAGGGGACATATATTAAGTACCTACTGTGTCCTTGGTCAGTGAGCTGAGCAATTTTTATTTTATCATGCTAAGTATTCCCAAGGAACAAGGGAAGGAGCTTGTTCCAGTTTCTCATACCAACAAGGGAAAAGTAACTCCCCATCTCTGCATAGCTCCTAATTTTCAGAGCCAGGCCTTTTTGAAGAACCAGATAAAGCCATGGCTGATTTTACCTGTTCACAGAACTGACACTGTTACTGTTTTCCATAGGTGGACAGGAAAGAATTGCAGAAAGACAACTGGTCATGCCCCTGGCCTATCTATCATCAAAAGGCTAGGAGAGGGCAGAAACTAGAAAGCTGTGTCCTGGGGCCTCTTATGGCCCTCTGAGACAGGAAAGCAGGCAGGATATTCTTCTTATAAGCCAAGGGAGCAGGCTTGTGTTCTCAGGGAGGCCAAGAACAGAATGAAGGGGAGGGGCAGATAGGGAAGGATATGGCTTTGATAAGTTGGGCAGACTGGAGCAATGAGGTTGAGGGCAGGTAATGAGGTTGCAGATAAGGCATAGGTGGTTGAGTCCTGTGTGGACTTTCCCTTGTGACCTTAAACAAGGTATGATTACCATGGAAGTCATTCCCCTGACCTGAAAAGGGGAATATTCCCCATGGACTTATCCTGAAAACAAGGGTGTTTCTGGAAGTGGACAGACAGGCTCTCCATTGTTACAGACAATGATGAATGAAGAATAGCTCTCTACCCTTGATGACACAAAGTCCCAGAGCAAACTGCAGCATCCCTAAGCCTTAGGATATATCTGTTTGGTCTAGCAACTAAAGGTCCTCTTCTGGTGCATCTATCAACATGAAGACTTCTGTCCATATTCACTGTCAGGCTCTGCAGCAGAGCCCTCATGATCCAAGCTCAGTGAACTCTACCTGGGGAATATTACTGCTCAAACCTAGGAGTATTCTTATTCCTTGCTGCAGTGTGAGTACATGGCTCTGGGTATGTATTCTATTACTAGGAGCAGACAGAAACTCATCACTTTCGTCAAATTTTCAAAAGCAAATACACACTGTTTTGGATGACCTATAAGACAAGTCTTAACAGCATAACTCTGCACTCATAAACTCACAGGATATTCTCAGATGCAAATAAGTCAATACATCAAATAAGCCTTATTTATGGAGCTAAATAGTCCAGCATACCAGATCTGACAGAAATATCACAAAAGAGCTGTGTGCATTGGTCCAATTACTCCAGAATTGTAGACCTCTCAAACTGTCTCTGTGGACTTTGGTCAAGTTGTCAAGAACGATGTAATTCAAAGTCAGGGGATTTTAAGGAGAGATGGCTGGGGCTTCAGCAATTCAAGCCTGTGCTCCTGTGGCTCCACCATGTTCTCACAAAAATTAGCTTTATGGACCCAACTAGACCTGAGGGTTCAGACTCTCCAGATCAAAGCAGCAGGCTGCAATGGAGCTGAATGCTTGGTCTAGTATAAAAACCACTGCCCCAGGAGAGCACATGTGATGAATTACAGGATGGCTCCAGGTGTTACACCCAGGAAGGTAGGCTGGGAAGGAGGATCCTCTACGGTGGCTCAATACTTAGCTGAGTTATCACACACTAAGTGACCTCTTTATATTCCTAAAGTGTTTAAAACCCATCTGCTTATTTGGCCTGTGGAAGGAATTTGTTGTTTATAGTTAATATCAATATACAGAAGCAATGTAGGCAGGGAAAATGATTTCCATATTTCAATCACATAACAAATGAGATATTGCAACACGAAGCTGTGTTCCCGGAGGTGCAGCTCTGTGCATAGCAAATAGTAATCTATTTTGCTAGTAAGCATTTGTCAAGGCTTTGGAAGACCTTGCTGTTAAAAGTCGTGGTTGTTTTTAGTAACAGACACTCTGTAGACATCCTAGGCCAGAGGGAATTCTGCACCACAGGCAGAGCCTCTGCCTCGGACTCATCATGACAGAGCATCCCCCATCCAACTTAAATAAGAATTCAAAGCTCTTCCTTTGGTTTCATCGTGTGGCCCTGTTCTTGGACCACTGCTGTGCTACATGTGGCTTGTCTCCCATAGTTCATGGGTTGGAGGTTTGGTCTCCATTAAAGCAATGTAAATGGTTGTAAGGCCTTTAAGATGTGGGACTTAGAGGAGTTAATGGAGCATCATGAGTGTCACTGGTGTGTGTGTGGGGGGAGATCATTCCTATCATCATAGCAAATGGATTAGATCTTATAGGAATGAACTTGTCACTGGAAGCATCAGTGAACAGAAGCTTATCAGATGGGACAATTCATCTTGAACTTTCAGCCTCCAGAATTGTAATGAAATAAGACATTTTTTCTTGATGAAATGTCCAGCTCCAGGTGTTTTGTTATAGTAGCACCAAATAGACTAAGACATGTGTAGTAGTGTAGTTTGGGCAAGAATCCTATTTAGGACAGTTTAGCAAGAATTCCCCTACACTAGAAGCCCCCTTTTTATTACTTTGCATCCACCCTGCATAGCCTTGATCTTTGCTATAAATATTAGCTATTTTTATATTTAATTTAAATTTAACATTTAAATTAATTTTGGCTAAAGTCTATCTCCTTTATTAGTGCATCAATAAGTCAAATACGATTTTATAACCTTTAACAATGGTCTACTCCAACTCCTATCTAATATTCAGCACTGCCTGTATCTATCACATCTGTCAAGGGGAGAACAGTAGCCTTTGTTGGCATCATGGGTGATGAAGACTCCAGCAACATTCCCTTTGTAGATGGCCCTCTAGCAAAGTTCTAATGGCAGGAGAATTAAAGAAAAGAAAGCCCCTCTTTGTTCCACCTGCATCTCCCTTTCTGGATGCATTCATGAATTCACACATCATCAAATAAGTCAGTGTGGTGACTGGCATACCCAAGCCCTAGATGCTTGATGCCACACTTTTTTTCTTGATCAAATGGCAGTCTAACAAACAGCATTGGGGCCCCCAGCAGCCTTGTTTTATTGTTCGGAAGTAAAAAGTTCTTCAGGTTCACGTATTCGAACACCACAGAGCGCTGAGTGGAGGGCTGTGGAACCATTAGGAGGTCGGGCATATCTGAAGGAAGTAGGTCACTGGAAAGATGAAACTTAAGGGATCTATCCAGCCTTATTTCCAGGCCCACATCCTCTCAATTTCCTTTTCTACTGGTATGTGAAATGAAGAGTCCTGACCACACATTCTTGTGACTAAAAAGCAGGATACCACTATGAGTGATGACATCACCATAAACCATGATCTAAAGTTCACCCTGGTCTTTTTAGGTTACTTATTGTCGGGCACTCTGTCACAATAGTGAGCAAAGTAACTATTATGCCTTGCTTTCCTCTTCTTACAGTCTCTGCAAGCTCTGTGTAGACTGCGTCTGTTTGCAGGTGAATAGAGAGTGTCACACAGAATCCCTTCCTGTATACGCCAATGCTGCTGAGACACTCACTTGTTTCCCAAGCTCTTATGTACAGAAAAGTCTCAAGGACTAACACCAGCTCAGAGCTCAGGAGCAGTAGAAGAGGCCATTGCCATTGTAGAGTCGTCTTTTTGCTGAAGCTCACAGGACACGCTGTGGAGTAGAGCAAATGGCCTGTCTGTGTTAGCTCCGTGAACAAAGGTTTAGGACACAAAGCAGCTTGGATTACACCATATCAGCTCTAAAAGGCCAGCAGCTTCTGGGGACAGAAGCTATCACTGTCCAAGTTGTGCACACATGGTCTCCATGAACCCTCACATGTACATTTAGATGGTAACTTTCTGGGTTCCATGCATTCCTTGGGACTCTATAATATCTTGAACACTAGTCCTCCAGAGCTAGTGTTCAAAATCTTTCTTCTGGATCTGTATATGCTCTCAGGAAAACTAGCATTCTGCTTTGCTTTCCAGAGCTGGACCTCTAAACCTCTAAACCTTTTGGAGTGCTTGGCAGTTGTAAGGAATCCACTCCAGAACTCTCCCTGGCTACCACTTAAGCATTCCTCATGGAAACTGGCCTTTTTTTGAAAAAAAAAAAAAAAAGATTTATTTGTTTTATGTATATGAGTACACTGTCGCTGTCTTCAGACACACCAAAAGAGGACATCAGATCTCATTACAGATGGTTGTAAGTCACTATGTGGTTGCTGGGATTTGAGCTCAGGACCTCTGGAAGAGTAGCCAGTGCTCTTAACCGCTGAGTCATCTCTCCAGCCCCCAGAAGCTGACCTTCCATGTGTTTATGCTTCTGGCCCCAGCTAACCCCCTATTTCTGGCTTCTACTATCTCACAGCCTCTTAACCTTATGCGTTCTTGTTTAGTATCCTTGCCCAGAGCATGTAGGCCTGGATCACTGGACCTTTCCTGACATCAGGACACTAAATGAGCATTGTTTTCTAGTAAAGAAGCTGACGATTATTTTGTACAGGACTTTTCATCTCCCAGAAGTTTCATATGCAGAGCTATAAAAAACAAGTATAAATAGATCAAGGCAAACTCTGAAGATCCCTGGGAATACAGAGGCTCAGTAAGTGAAGCGAACTTGAGTGCTAGCGCAAGCATCATCTTTGTCCAGAAAACTTGAGTTACAGATTGATTACAGAAAATGAAATGGATTTATATGTTAAGTCAATGTTGAACCATTATCATCTATGTACACATTATGGACCAGTCTCCATGAGGAAGCTGCACTCAGTGACACATCTCCTCCATCAATGCCATATGATGTCTCTTAGGCAGACATTCAACCTCCTCTGAACGGCCCAATACTATGGAGTCAAGCCTTACTGCCTCTCCTTCAGGTTCCATAAGAATCATTTATGTTTTGAAATCTCTTCCTTGGAACTGTGAATGGTCATTGGGCTCAGAAGACAGAAGCCTGTCTTGTCATATCTATGAGCTACCAGAAAGTAGTCATGTCAGGAGCTTCTGTCTTCCTGTTTGATGCAGGGTGGGCTTTTCTATCCCTGCTCAAGAGACTTCTGGGAATGTCAAAGTTGCACACATGTTGCAGACACTAAGATAACAACCTGCAATAGCATATAAGTTCCTTTGTCTTGTTTGTATCTATTCTGCCTCAGCACTCTGGCCCTCTGGCCTCAGCTCTCCTCAGTTCTCAGCTTTTGTTATGGTTTTTATAGGGACTGCCCTCCTCCAAAATGCTCTTTTGTTGAAGGCTTGGTCTCTAAAGCTGATTGTATTATGAATGAGCAGACCTCATCAGTGAGTTAATCCACTGATGGGTTCATAGTTGGGTAGTCTATTAGGTGTTAAGGCCTGCATGGAGAAAATAGGTCTTTTCTATTGCTGTGATATGACATCATGACCAAATCATCTTAGAAAAGAAAGAATTTAACTAAGCTTATAATTCTGGAGTGTTAGAGACCCTGATGATGGAGCAAAGGCATGTTGATAGGTTCCTTGAACAGCAACTGAGAGTTCACATCTTTATCCACAAGCAGGAGGCAGAGAGTTCTAACTGTGAATAGTGTGGGACATTAAAACCTCAAAGCCTTGCTCCAGTGACACACATCCTCCAACAATGACACATCTCCTAATCCTTCCCAAATAGTTCCACAAACTAGAGACCCAAGCATTCAAACATATGAGCCTATGGGAGCCATTCTCATTCAGGTTACCACATAACTGGAGATGTCTGTCTTTAAGGATCTGTCTGATCTGCAATCTCTCTTGGTCTCCCTTTCTTCTTCCTAGTTCCCATAAGCTGAATTCCTGTTCTTTTCCATATTCTTGTTCTTTGCCATGCACCCAGAAATGAGGTGCCAGCTAACCCTACGCTGTAACTTCTGATACTACAGACTAAAGTAAATAATTTATCTTTTCAGTTGTTTTTCCAGGGTGTTTTGTCAGAGATGGAAAGCTGACTTACAGCTTTCAACTCTGTAAGGCCCAAAATGGTGATCAAATTGAACTTCGCTTGAAATCAGTATCCAGTGAAGGTGATAGTGATGGCCCAGATATTGCTGTGTCATCATCTCCATGATGAGATGGAGCTGGTTGGAACAACACCCAAACAACCTGAAGAAGGAATGTAGTACCTCCTATGTTGGGGAACCATATTGACTTAAGAGCTACCTTGAACTTGCTGAATGTTCTCCTAGTGCTGTTTCCAAATCAAGTACGTAGCTGAGTGTCAGAAGCTATGGCTACTGTATTCATTAGATTCTCAGGCATTGTTAATGAATGATTCCTGTAATTTTCCATAGATATAGATACAAGACAGTGAGTCTCATATTATAAAACGTTATTGACTGGATTAGAATAATCCTTACTTCAGCTGAGCTGAGGGAACATGGTAGGGTATTTCTGCCAGGGCTTAGCATTTTCCCCAGATTCTCTCCAGAGTAGTGCTATTTATTGCAAAGCTGAGGACACCTGAGCTCCCTGAGTATGTCCACTGCAGCCTGTTGTGGCATTGTTGGTACACACTGAGGCAGATGGGAGTATATTTCTCTCACTTAGACACATTAACTAGGTGGAATGTGCCTCATGCTTACAGCCTGTTTATCAGAAGGATATTGAAGCAATAGAATAGGAGTGAGATTGACTGAGCCCAACTGGGACCTGGGTACCCAGCTCTGCTCTGTGGATGCCCATCTGTCAGTATATCGCAGAGGAATTGGGTCATTTTTTTACTTCCTGTCAGAGGGAGGGGCAGAGTGCTGAGCATTACTCAGTGCCTCCTCTGTTAATATGGCTGTGTACCTCTGATTCTTGGAAATGTAGTAAGTACCCCACCTCACAGGCAAGAACACCTTTTTTTCACAAGTGCTGAGTCTGCCAGGAAGTCAGACATCAGCCTCTCTGGAAAACAACTGGACAAGCATCCAATCCAGTTCTGAGAAGAGCTGCCCCTACCACATGCAGCCAGGGGGAGCTGCTCGTTGTGCTGAGCCCCTGACCAACTCAGGAAACTGAGTGGAGCTGTCTGTGGTCCTAAACTCCAGCCATTCTAACAGAGCTGCAGATGGGTATCTGTAGGTGATTGTGAGCACAAACCAGCCCAAATCCTACTGTCCGTGGTGCTGTCCATGCCCCTGAACTCCTGTAGACCAGCCTTTGGGCAACAGGGAGTTGTCTGTGGTGCTGAACTGTCTACTGGGCTGAACTCTGTTCAGGCTGTGAGTGGAAAGGTCACTCACTGTGGTGCTCGCATCAACTGCTGCTCCTCAGCCAAATGCAGCTTCCAGGAAGGGCACAGAACAGCCCCTTTACACAGAGAAGTAAGAGTCTTGAGGCCATGGATACAATCCCAGTATGATTTCTGTCTGATAATAAACAGAGGAGAAAGCAAGAAAGGAATTGGGATGAGGATGAGAAATGGAGAGTCTTCATAAAAAGTGACTAGAATTAAAAGGATTCTGTGACTTCTCTACAGTTTGGAATTGGAGAGGCCAGAGGTACCGTCTGAGAAGCAGGGTGATACTGTAGGGGACTCCGGGCAAGGGACATTTTGGTTTCATGACTGCATTCTCCATGAAGCTTCTGATGCCTTCCACCAACATAAGTCAAATATGAGGCACACTGCAGCAATCTCTCTGTCCCCCAGGTTTTGGGAAAGACCACATTGCTTTGAATGTGCTCAAAAGCAGAGAACTGAAGGTGCAGGATCTGCTGGGAACCAGGGAAGACTTTTACTTCATAACTTCTGACACCTAGCCCTGCCTAGGACTAACCAAACAGTCAGACCAGTTGGAAGTGTAGGAACAAAGCCAAGGCATGCCAGCAGGTAAATGAATGAAGGAAGTTCCCCTCCTTCTTTGAGAGATGTCCGCAGAGAATATGGCAGGTATACTGACTTCAAGGAGAAGGCAGCATATGTGAGGTGAGTGGGCTGAGCCTCATTTACTCTGTGACTCACAATCTGAAAGAGTTGAGACTAGAATTACTGGAAACTTGAGAAGTATGCCAGAAGCCCTCTAAAATCATCAAATTTGGTTATTTTTCTGGGATCTTTTATCAGGCTGCTTTACCAGTCCTAGAGTATTGGTGAGTACTGTAGATTCTGATGTCACAGTGTATGATTGTTACTGTGTCCCATGCTATCCAAATGGCCAAAGTCCTCAGTACCTTACTCTACTAATGTGCAAGGTACATTTAAAAAAAAAAAAAACAAAATTTTTCTGACTATACTTGTCCTCCTTCCATGGCTCTTATGTGTAAGTGTGTATAAGTGTGTAGTATTGAAAGTTCACAGATCCAAATGATGGGAGTGCTCTCTAGACCAAAACCAGAATGCTTTTGCTACTGTTGGCATGCATTGGTACCAGGACCCTCCCTGACACCAATCGGAACTGTCAAATAGATGGACATCTGCACCCTAGAGTAACTTCTCTTTGACTTTAGAGTAACCTCTCACCACACTTTGGGCTAAAGGAAGATAATGTGTATTGTCCCTGGCCAAAATAGATGACAAGAGGCTTATCTCACCATCTGAGCCTAAAAGGCAACATAAAGGAAAGATCCACAAGCTAAGGGGAATTTTCTTCTTCTTCGTGAAAAGGTTCATCCTCCCTGGGGGGACAAGAAATGTCACAGGAAAATATAATGGTTGAATAATTCAGAAAAAGTTTACATAAAATATGTATATTGATAGTTAGCATTTGACGTGAAATTTCAAGGGAAAACCATTGCCTTAAATTCAGCTCTTTACTCCAGGAACTAGGAGAGGGTACCAGGGTAAACTACTTTGTCACTCAAGCATGGGAACTTGAGATCAATCCCCAACACACATGGAACAAAGCCAGGTATTATGGTACATACTTGTCATCCCAGTGCTTGGAAGACATAGAGGAGTTGATCCTTTAAATTTGCTGTTCTAGTTGGTGAGTTCCAAGCCAATAAAAGATCTTGTCTCAAAAAATAATGGTTGGGGTTGGGTACATTGTTAAGGGGGTGAATCACTTCTTGTACAAATATAAGGACTGGAGTTTGGATTCCCAGCACCCACATAAAAGCCAGATGGGCATGGTGACCTATCTGTAATCCTGAGACAGTTAATCCCTGGATCCAGCTAGCTAGCTGGATTCATTGAATCAGCAAGCTCCTGGGTCACCAAGAGACCTTGCCTTAGTAAATAAAATAGAGAATGATTGAGAAAGACATTGATGGTAAATTTTGGTGATGTGTGCACAGTTGTGTGAGGTAAGTGGTGGGTAGATAATGCATAGAAGTTGAAGCTGGAATAGTCTCATGCCACTGACCTGTGCATAACTAGTATGCCTTCCAGTCTGCACTACATCACTTGTACCTTGCAAGTGATATATGTACATTGTAGCACTGACTGCTTAGAGACAAGGCATAGCTTACAGAAGTAGCTGTGATGTGGTGAGTTCTCTTCCCACATGACATCACTGCTGCCTTCTCCAAAGAGCTCCCATGGCCTTGACTAATGAGGGTGATAGCTATCTATACTTCCAGTAATTCTGTCCACAATGCTGAGGCAACAGCCATTTACAGAGGAATGTTTGTGTGGGTGTCCAAGATGCAACAAATGGAAAGCCAGCTTTGGAAGAACAGTCATAGGCACAGCATGAGCAGCTGTGAGGTTCTGAGCAATAATAGGAGCTGAGTTTCCTATACTATCTCAGAGCCTAGAAGTTTCCAGAAGGCTTCAAAACTTTTAGAGGGCAGAGTGAGTCCAAACTCTCTGTGAGGTGCTATGTTGCCCTAAGAACATAGAAATGAGTGTAAATAAAGGCAGAACTTCTATAGCTGTCATGAAGTAGGCCATGTAACAACAGTCCTACACTGTCTAGTCATTCTTACAAGTAATACACACAGACCATTTTTAAAGAATAATCAGCGCTCTAAGAAAGAAGCCACCAAGCAGGGCAGTGGTGACACACGCACTTGGGAGGCAGAGGCAGACGGATTTCTGAGTTCAAGGCCAGCCTGGTCTACAGAGTGAGTTCCAGGACAGCCAGGGCTACAAGGAGAAAGCCTGTCTCAAAAAACAAAAAACAAAACAACAACAGCAACAAAAAACAAACCAGAAAGAACGAACGAAAGAACGAAAGAAAGAAAGAAAGAAAGAAAGAAAGAAAGAAAGAAAGAAGCCACCAGAGAGAATACTGTGTCAGGGATGAGCGAGAGTGATCATTCTTCAGTTTTCCAGTTTCTTGTGCAAAATGTACCAGGCAGATTGTAGTATAGGCCCATATGAGACATACCTGAAATTATTTTAAATAAATTATTGGTGATGGCCAAAGCCAGGAGGAGCCTGAGAGATGCAGGGGTTAAGTGGAATGTGGAAATATAAGTGGCATCCTGGTACAGAGAAAGAACATGGAGTAAAGGCTCCAACTCTCCAAGAAAAATATGCTATTAGATAACATTTTAATTCCATTTCATGTTTCTGGGATAAAATAACCCGGATAAAGTCAACGTAGGGGTAATAGAGTTAATTTTAACTCACAATTCCAGGCTACAAATTGTCATTGAAAGGGATTCAAAGCAGGCCAGTCACCTGACATCCACAGTCAAGAGCAGAGAGACAAATGAACTCATTCACACTTACGGCTCAGCTAAATTTGTCTACTCTTATGCAGTACAAGACTTCCAAATTGTAAATATGCTGTCCTCTTTCAGACTGGGTCTTCCCGCATCAATTAAAACAAATCAAGACAACCCCCCACAGACATGCCTACGTGGCAAACCCATCTACAAAGTCACTCACTGAGACTCTCTGTTCCCAGATGATTTTAGGTTGAAACTTAAACTATCACAGTTAATAATAGCCCTTTACAGCCTTTCAAATCTAAAACTGAGGTATCCTATGATACAAGATGCCCATAATGGAGGAAACTTAATATTTGGAACATGGGTACTCTGAAATACTTACCAATCTTTCTTTAAACATAAAGTTATTTTTTAAATCAATTCAGAACAGAAATAAGAAACAAGAAGGGTCTCCAGAGATCATGGCTTCTTGCTCTAGAATTTGCATCTCAAGATGGACAGGGAATGGATGGGTAGCTGTTATGAAATGTGCTTTGGTAGATTCAAGGTAGATTCTTCTACCTTGCTTCTGCTTGAGTGAGCTAGTTTTGAAACTCCTTGCTATGGGTTGGGTTGGTTTGGCCTCACCCAGTCCCTTACTTAACAGTGGTAAGAAGAGAGGGAACTGTGAAGAGGCATTTTGAGTCATGATGAGCCTCCTTCATAAAGGATCGAGGCAGATCCTAACATTCTGGGTGTTTCCACATATGGCTGTTTCCACATCTCTCCCATGATAATACAGTCTGTGACTCTCACCAGCAACACAGCCTGTCTTCAAATTGCAAGCTGCCATGCACTGGTTTCTTTTTGTGATGTACCTATCTTTCAGAACAGACTGAGACACTGCCCACTGTCATCTTGGGTGTCTTTCAGAAAAAGGAATTCCTACCTGAAATGAATGGGCTTATTGCTGGAAGAAAAGCCATCGAGAGATTGCTGGGAAGCTGACTGGTTCCCTGTTCTGAACACATTTGACAGCTGTCCTGGCTATGGGCGAAGTGAGAGGGACCATTTATCACTGGGTAGCTTCATCTCCGCATCCGATCCTGAAGCAGGATTAGCGAACCCCTCATCTCCAATTGACAAGCCTTCATCACTTTCAGGTGTTGAGAATTGAGCTGTGCACTCCAAAGTCACCTGTGAAGCTTCTAGCAGGCATTGCAGAGCACACTGGAGTTGTCAACACAGGCCCGATCTAAATCAGCCTTTGGAGCTCTCAATCCACACTCACACTGTGACTTCCTCTCCCTGAATCTCCCTGCCACAACCCCAAAGGCGTTCCAATACGGATGGCCAGAGGTTGTCTGTGTTCTTGGTGCAGACCTCAAAGATGGGTGCCCTGTACTTGGCTTGGGATAGCTGTAGAAACACTGAGTTATTAATTATTTGAAGCATCATTTCATTCATCTCATTTATAAAATATTGCTTTATGGCATCTGTATGATAATTAATTTTAAGTAAAGAACTCAGCACAGATGTGGGCTTATATTAGGGGTTCAATTCATCTTCTATGGCTTTGTATTAAAAAGAAAATGAAGCATGGATAGAGTCTGCCAGAGAGAGAAGTCAGTGGAAATAGGATGTTTTCTTTGGCACTTAGCAGAGACCAGCTGTCTACATGGGTTTGAACACGATAATACTTGTGTCCAGTGTTTGCCCCAAAGGCACACAAGTTGCCCTCTGCCCTGTGGAGTAGACTGGGTGGGTGGAAGTTAAATTCTGGGTTAACTGCTGACCTCTGTGTTATTCAACATGATAACCTAGGAACTCCTTCAAGATAATGGAGTCTTTCTTTGTGCATGTGCATATGGATGAGTTGGGGAGCAGAAGATGAAATAATTGCTCATTTTAGGTCCATTTGAACATTCATTTAAAGTGTTTTTACTTTATTTGCCATACTAGGGTTTGAACCCAGGGCCTTGTGCATCCCAGGAAAGCACTCTACCACCAAGCTATATCCCCATTTATCTTACTTCCACTAGAATGCCATTTGGTTATCTTCAGAAGCTTCCCTCCAGCCAGCAACATGAGACAGGTTCCTTGTTCCTAGTGAGGGCTCTGCAGCCCTTCCCCAAGGGTTGTTAGCAAAGTAATTTTTCTCATGTATATCTGCCTCTCAGGCACCCCAGCCTGTTTGTGTCCTACTCAGGCTCTCCTCTGTCCTAGTCTACAGTCCCTTCTCCACAGGTGCATTAGATTGCTGACTTCTCTGTCCATCTGTCAGTCATTCATTGAAACCCCTATGTCTGGGGCTAAGAGGAACAGGAGTAACCAGCCACACAGATTTATTCTTATCTTGCAGGGTAGCAGGGTCTAATGGAGGACACAGAGGAGACAACTATCCACCTAGTCCTTGGGTTGAGTGAAGTGGGTGTGGCATACTGTTGGAGCAGCAAGTCTGGAGAGGGGTTAATTCCAGAAGAGGGACCAAAGACAATGATCTGGTTCCATACCTATCCCCTGAGCTAAGGCAGCTGCCATCCCCACAATGGGATAGGTAAAAAATGATGTTGAATAGGGAGAAAAATCAGTAAGGCAGAGACAGGTCTGCCACAGGTGGGAAACGCAATAACTCTGACGTTTTGATGAACCGTCTTGGTGCACAAGAGATACAGTATTTTTATGGTGCTGCAGGTACATTGTAATTGATCAAAAAAGCCCTTTCTACATGGAAAGCACTCGGGTCCATCGCCAATCCAGCCCATAAATCACATTGATCATGTCTCTCAGTTCACGTGTCTGGCTCGGGAAAGCAATGAAAAAGTTTTTGATGGATTTGCTGAGTTTTCCTCAGTCTCTAAAGGAAATGGTACATTGGAGCCTGGGGCAGAATTCACACATTTTTCCCTGAGAGGTTTGAGGCCAGCCCCTGAGGGCCTTTTTCAGGGTACTTAAATGCGAATGCAAAGCACAACTCTCACCTCAAAGGGGACACTGGAGTTTATTCTGAGCTAAATAAGACTGGCCATGGCTAGGAGTGTGGATGCAGGTGGCCTTGAATAGCACTGGAATAAGAGTGTTAGCTACAGAACAAAACAGCTGTGCACCAATACATTTACCAAACACATTGGTGGGAATGGCAAAGCAGGGACATTTCTGCCATAGGTGCCATATGCTGCCAGATGATACTCTTAGCATTGCTATTAAAGATGATAGTTTCCTAAAAACACATTCCAAAGCTTTCACCCAATTATCAAGGATAGTAGATCAGACACAGGCCTTGGTCATGAGTAGTTAAGAGTACTAAAGAAAGCTAGAGATAATTAGGCACTAAGTCTGGTAACATTTTAACTCCACACAGTCATGAAACTCTAATCAATCATTCAGCCTTGTAGAATCATTTAAAAACAGGTGTGAATATTTTCTCTCTGGGAATTTCCATTTACACAGGCTTAAAGGCAGGACTGTGAGAAGACCTGAGTTGGGGGACTCTGAGCTGCACAGGCTTTGAGCACACTGGTGACCATAGTGACCTGTGGATCAGTGTAGATCTTATGTTCCCCCTAGCTTGCTGACCTACAGGCAGTGCAGCACCCACAAATCCTCCTCATGATCTGGTCCCACATTTTCTTCATAACTTCTGGTCTAGCAGTCTTATTGCCTGAAGCTGAGAGGACAGCGTTCCACAGAGCTACCCATAGACAGAACACAGAAGTATCTCTGTGGCTTCAGGCTTTGTTACCTGTTGTGGCCTAGATCTTGCCCCCCCCCCCCATCCAAGCTGACATTTAATTCCTAGTACAACAGCAACAAAATGTGGGGTTTTAGTGGGTGATTGGGTTGGAAGGACTCCATCCTCAAGGTGACAAGTCAACGAGATATCACCTTCAAAGTAGGAAGCAAGTGTGGTAGATATTAACTCTGCAGCTACCTTGGTTTGAAATTTTGCAGCCTCCAGAAGATGAAGCCACATGCTTTCACTGTTTGTAAATTACATTTTCTTGAGTGTGCATTGTTGCAGCAGCAGAATGGGCTGAGACAGCAACTTAGGGAGGGTTTCATCAGCTGAAGACCTCCATCCTATCTCACGAAGGAGTGATCAGGAAGGGCACTACCCTACACATCAGTGTCTCTTCCAAGCTCCAATTCCACAGGTCACTGAGCAAGTGCACCCTGGGGCAGCTTGTGCCACTGGGCATTTCATTAGGACCTTCTTAGCATCTGTATTACTAATGAGACCCATTCTCAGCAGATAACTTGAAGTCCCTTTGTTAACCCTCTGCCTCAGTGGCTCTGACACACACAACACCCAGTTGCTGTGACCATGCAACTTGTAGCTAATTAGTTTCATAGCCACGATGTGCACACTGCTAAGCTTCAGCTGCTTCTCTGAACTGGGGTGGAGAGGGCATCATAGCAAGTTTGCCTCAACCATACCCTTCTGATGGGGGAGGGGAGCTACTTTGTAAAAGCATGAAGTGAATAGGAAGAATACATCTCATAAACAGAGTGAGTGCACGGCCTCAGTGTCTGAAATAATTTGTAGGGAGCACTGACCAGGAAGGGGGCATAGTGAGACAGCTAAGCCATGAGTAAGGGTGAGGAAAAACTACATTTCTAAGCCTTTTTAGACACTGGGACAACCTGAAATGCATTGTTTGGCATCAAGCAAAAAAAAAAATGAATGCTTTAGCATTCATTTGTTGATAAAACACAGAAGAAATCCAGGGTAAATCCCTCCACTTCTGTTTCAGTCCATGTGACCTGGAAATCTGGGACAAAGGAAAGCTGTGCAGGGATGACTGAGTTTCTCTGTGGGAAATGGTCAGCGAGAGCTGGGGGATCTCACCAAAGCTAAAGCCCATAGGCACACTACCATAATGTCTGGAAACATTGTGGAGTTTTGTCTTCTGTGTTGAAACTTGGTGCCTGTAAGATGCTGAGGAGCCCCTTGGCAATGCCTTCATTCTGCTTGCATACACAAGGAAAGGGGGCAGCTAAGAGAGGGATTCCATGGACGCAAGGGGAAACACACAATTCAGAAGCAGCCAATAAAGCACCACATTTCCAATATCTTACACTGTGAAATCCTAGGTGAGAATTCTAATCACATATCACATCACTAGTGGAAAGGTGACCACATGACATACCAGGCAATAGTCCAGCTCACAGTCCAGACCCAAGCTGAGCTCTGTAACCACCAATCCACAAGGTGACTAGACACAGAAGGACAAGAAGATATTGTGATAGTTTGCTCTGCTGAGCTCTGGTACCTGTGAGGCTCAAGTGTAACAAGGAGGGTGGTACCTGGTGTCCCATACGGACAGTTGCTAAGGAAACAAGAAAGATGAATCATTTCCTTGGGGAAGTAACATTCTGGTGGGAAGAAGAGGTGGAATAGATATGTGGATTTAGGGAGAATACCCAGGACTGCAATGCAATTATCCCTAAATCCAGCCCAGCAGTGTTTCAATCCTTTGGGCTGCCTGGACAGCAAGGTTAGATTCCATAGTATGAAGCAGGAGATGAGGGGCTGCTCCCAGGCCACGAACCACAGCACTCACATGCAAAATGGATTTTACCTGCCACGAGTTAGGACAGATTCCAAGCTATACATGAGGAAGACCAAATGAACAAACCAACAAAAAAGATGTAGTAGATGCAGGTCAGGGTTCATGAACCCCAGGGACCTGGAAGCAAGAAGATTTAATGCAGCCAGCAAAGAGGTCAAACCCATGGTCAGGAGTTGTATGTGACGCCTGGAAGATTTTAAGGCAAGACTAACAAAGAGCCACCAAGTGTACAAAGAAACATGAGGGAGCCTCCCCACCGAAGACAATCATAATTAATAGATAGAGTAAAATAATGAGTTCGTTTTGGTGATACTTTGAAAACTTTTCAAAGTTTACATGTATAGTTACCATTTGACCCAGTAAATCCATGATTAAAGATATAGATATAGCTGAGTAAAATAATAATAATAATAATAATAATAATAATAATAATAATAATACACTTCACAGGTCTTGTACATAAGTGCTCACAGAATACTATTCATAACTGCCTAACTGTAAAGACAGGCTGGCTGCCCATCACTTGAGAAGAGGAGGATGAAAGATGCTCTGTGCTAACCATGTGATTCCACACAGTGGAAAGAGCAGGAGCACCAAAAGTGGGCCATGCCAAATAGCCTGAGAGCATCAGATGGAAAAGAATTAGTCACAGGACAGAACATGATTTGATACTCCTTCTGTAAAACGTCACCATGAGCAAACTTTCAAGACTGTGTGGGGTTCAGATTGAGGCAGCATCAGGATGAGGAAGGCACCACTTTTGTTTGAAGCGCTATAATATAAAATTATGTTATGATAATTCCTACCTTAAGAAGACAGACAAGGAAAACTGAGTACTCTGGGTGAATTGCATGTAATGGGAATTATGTCTCCATAAAGCAGAAATAATGAACTTGGCACACACACACATATTTCATGGTGGTCATATGAGATGCAGGAGATGCTCAGCGTGAGTTGCTGATGATTGAGATGATGATCAAGAGATATGCACAGTCCGTGTCACTCCTCAGAGCTGAGCTACATCTTAGTACATCTGTGGATGCGCCAAGTGTTGTGGTCTCCGGCAGGAGGCAGGTCTTAGAGCCCAAAGCAGCTTCAAGGTAGAACACAAGCGTTGGTCAAGTTCTTACTCTTTCCACATTTAATATTTATGGATTCATTTTCTTATTTGTTACATAGGTGTGTGCATCTAATTTGACATTTGTATAAATACTGAAACAGAAAAGTTTGATGGCAATTTCTGGCATATTCAACCATACACTAATCGTGTGACCACAGATGGCACTGCTGGGTTTCCATTGAAGATTAATAAGGATTTATATTCACAAAATACTTGTTCTAAGACATTCATTCATATTAGCTCCATGAATGGAAAGAATACAAATGCTCCCCAGCAGGCCAGCGGGTAGAGACTGGGGCTCTTCCTTACAATGGCTGCAAGGGGTGGATTGAAAACATGCTTCTCTGTGTGAAAGAAGCCACACGCAAAAGGTTATTTAGGCAAAGGTTCCATTTACAGAGCATTTGAGAGAGGAGCTAGGGGAGCAGAAAGCAAGAGTCCAGCCACAGGGAATAGGTGCACTAAGTATGTTATAACAGCGGGTTTGGGGTGGGCTGCAGGTGTTCTCATGGAGGGCAATGACTTTGCTTTTAAAGTATCAGACAATCATGCGATTTCATTAAATATCACTAAATGGTGATGTGGTGGTTTGACTATGCTTTGGCCAGGGAGTGGCACTATTTGGAGGTATGACCTTGTTGGAGGAAGTGTGTCACTGTGGACATGGGTTTTATCATCCTTGTTTTAGCTGCCTAGAAGGCAGTATTCTGCTAGCAGCCTTCAGATGAAGATATAGAACTCTCAGTTCCTCCTGCACCGCACCTGCCTGGTGCTGCCATGCTCCTGCCTTGATGATAGTGGACTGAACCTCTGAGCCTGTAAGCCTGCCCCAATTAAATGTTGTCCTTATAAGAGTTGCCTTGGTCATGGTGTCTGCTCACAGCAGTAAACCCTAACTAAGACAGATGATATTCAGGAAACTGTGGATGTCACAGTATGAAGACTTCAGAAACTCTGATAAATAAAGGAAAATACAAGAAATCCACTATAAAACCGCCTTGAAAATACCATTCTTTTCATCCCTCAAACAAGCAAAAGAAAAACATGGCTCATAGAGGGGAGTTAAGGTGGAGGTATGAGGAAGCTGGCTTTGTGTCTTAGGGTCAGACTTTCTGAAAAATTCATTTCCTGAACTGCAGTGGGTGCCCTGCCCAATCAGGTGAGCTAAGGGGAAATCCCTGGACTCTGTTTCTGACTGATGGAGGTGCAGGCTGACCCAAAAGGGTCTGATTAGAAAGGCAAATCGGTGGACTTCACAAGAAGACCCTGGGGCACCTGTGCCCTGAAATAAAAGGCACAGAGCTTGGAGCCTCATTGGAATGCACAGGGCACACTCTCTTTCACGAATTGCCACAGGCCAGAGTGGGCCTCTGATGTGCCTGCAGGCTGGGTCCTTTGAGCACCAGCTTCCCAACACTGCTGCATTTGAAGGACAGAGATGGAACTCACTCTGTTCAGCACTTACTTGGCACACCAAGCTGCTAGGTTTGGGCATTTTGTCTCAGCCAATATTCAGGAAACTGCAAGACCTGAGATACAACTGTGCTCATTTTAACAGGTGAGAAAACTCACTTGGGGATCTGAGGTAACCTGCTCCAAGGTATAAACCAAGTAGGAAAGGCTTATGCTTGGTCTGTAACTCCCCAAATTTTGATGCTTTTTAAATTGCCCAATCTTATTCTTCTGAGCCAAAGGTGGGAGAAAGAAATTCCAGGACCACCCTATGGGATGTGCAGCTTCAGGGCTCATCTTATTTAAACCACACAGGACAAGGACAAGCCCATATTCCTCTACTGCAAGAAGTCAGAGAATACCTGGCAGAAGGTACTTCTACTGCCAGGCATGGTCTCAAACACTAAAGATCTCAGCTGCAGCAGAGACATGCAGACTACCCTCAATGGTACCAGGTTAGGGAAAGACAGAACACATCTGACAACTGGGACTTTTGTGCCTTTCATGATTCATGGAGGTGTTATCACGAACTGTCAAGGGCAGATGCCAGTATTTAGTAAAGGTGACTCAGAAAAGCATCACTGGCTCTGCTAAAGAGCCAATAGCATAGAAATCCCTTCATCCCCTCATCTGCTCACTCACTCATTCACAAAGCCAAGTCCAGGGAGAACCTGCCACAAATAGGACAGGTGTCCAAGAATCTTCTGTAGAATCAAGGGCAAAGACCAAGAAGCAGAGTATCTTGGCTCCTCACCATGAAGCAGGGATGTGGTTTGGCACAGGCTCAGCCAGAGCCCATGGACATGATGCTGGGATGATTTGTGACATTTTGCATGAACGTAAAGGGACATCCACATTCTTGTGGCTGGGAAAGAATCTCAGTGGAGGCCAAGTCTGGGGTGGGGTGAGAGGAGAGAATGAGGTGAATTTATTGTTGGCTCTGGACTGTGTTCCTTCAGGTCATTTCTCTCTTCCACTTTGCTGTGGTCCAGCAGTGGCAGGCAGTAGGGTGTCAGGACACCTGCTGTGGCCATAGGATCGGAATGTTAAGGTGACCTGATTCAGACCTGAGCTAAGGGTGTTATGGCTGCTTAGGAGCAGGGTGAGGGGTTGTCAGGGTGAGGGGTTGTCACCATTAGCTTCCGTTGTCAACTGATGCAAGTCTAGAGTCACCTGAGAAGAAGAAACCTCAACTAAAGAATTGGCTCATTTAGATAGGCCTCTGGCTGTTCGTGATGCATATCCTCAACTGCTAGTTGAAGTAGAAGGGCCCAGCTCACTGTGGGTGGTGCCATTCATAGATGTGTAAGCCTGGACTATGTCAGAAAGCTAGCCAAACAAGACAGAAGAAGCAAGCCAGTAAGTAGTCTTCCACCATGGTCTCTGCTTCAGTTCCTGTCTTGACTTCCCGCCTTGGCTTCCCTTGATGATAGACTATAACATGTAAACCAAATAGCCCCCCTCAGTTGGTTTTGGTCAGTGTTTTATCAGATCAACAGGAACCAAACTAGGCAGGAATCTACTTGAACCAGCAGATGATTGTGGGGTTTTAGAGAAGGATAGGGAGGAGGGACCCTCAAGTGCCTAGTGATTCAGTAGTCATGGATATGGTTATAGTTTCAAGCTAAGAAAAAGGCAAAAACCTTACAAATACTTACTTTCTGGTGAGTGTGGTCCTCTAATGACTGGAACTACAGTGCTACACCAACTGACTTGTCACAGGCCCATATGGACACCTGGAATATTGGATTATAGAAACCACCTGGTCTTGTGAGCTACCTGGACACATGAATCATGAGGACCCATAAGCTACATGATCATACAAGCCCTCTGGCCTCAAAGCGACTCGATCACAAGAACTGCCTGGGCACCTGAGCCACCTGATTACATAAAATATGGTGGTTTGAATAGGGATGGCTCCTGTAGACTCATGTGTGTAAATGCTTGGCCATAGGCAGTGGCACTATTAGGTATGGCCTTGTTGGAGGAAGTGTGTCAGTGTTAGGATGGGCTTTGGGATCTATTATATGATCAGGCTATACCCAGCGTGGCACACAGTCTCCTTTTGCTTTCTACAGAGCAAGATGTAGAGCTCTCAGCTCCTCCAGCACCCTGTCTGCCTGCACACTGCCATGTTTTCCACTATGGTGATAATGGACTAAGCCTCTAAAACTTTAAGCCAGCCCTGATTAAATGTTTTTCTTTTATAAGAGTTGCTGTGGTCATGATGTATCTTCACAGATATGAAACTCTAACTAAGACAGTAAGCTACTTGGTCATTTGAGCCACCTAACCACACTTGTCTATATAAGCCACTCAGCTGTATGGGTCATCTGACCACACAATCTCCATTGCCAAGGGCCCCCTGACCCCTAGAATCCCTAGATCATATGAACCTCCTAGACCACCTGACTGCATAAGCCACATAGTCATACAAGCCACCTGACTACATATGCCACCTAATCACCTGGATCATTTGGTCGTGTCAGCCACCTTACCATCTGGCCTCTCATGTATAGAGTACATATGTATACTCTGATGTATAGTGTATAGTGACTGGATAGCATTGGAGGCTGGAGTACTCCATCCCGATCAGTTCTCTTCCAGAAACCAGCTGCTCTGGCTGTCTCTCATACACATTATACCCTTAATTCTACCTGCCTGTGCAGATAGTCAGGTGCCCTTGTGAAGTGCTATGGAGTCAAGCAGACGAGCCATGGCGACAAGCATGAGATACTATCAGTCTATATGTGTTGGGGGCCAAACTTGTCCTGGACTTTTCCTGAGGCCATGCTGTATGGAAGGAACTTAGTTCCTTGTCCACAACCAGGAACTTGCTGATCAAGGCCTGTAATGGCCCAGGGCCTTTCCAGAGATTTCAGACCCTGCTAACTCAAACATCCCCTTCCCTGCCTTGAAGGACTGTGATTATCAGGCTCAGACCACTGAGTGCTAGGTCTACACTACACTTGAGATATCCCGATTCCTTTATGCTGCATTATTTGACTAGCTTCCAGCCAACTCTGCCCTGTTCTTCCCCTGCTAAGAGTGTGTAAGATGCTGTACTTCTTAATAAGCGTGTGTGGCATCCACCATCAGCTCACGCACCTACTGACCTCAACTTTCCTACCTTCTTTATTTTCTCATCTCCAGTCCTTCTTCTCATGAACCTGCCACTGAAGAATGGCCTGCTGGCCCAAGTCATGCAGGCACATCCCTGTGGCAGGCAGAGGACAGAAGCATGTTTCAGTTGTGTAGAGAGAAAGTGGGAGCCAGTGGGAGAAGCACCTGGACCAGGATGCAGAGGAGTCTTCCTCTTAAGATACTGGGGCATTCTTATTTGTGGGTCACCTCCCATCATGCCCCTTCACTGGCCCCATCTATACAGCTCTGTCTACATCAACTATCTACTATGAACTCCAAAGACCAGTGAGTAGGCGCTTGGGAGACATTACTTGGGGCCAAAAACTGGTACCTTGGAACTACTTGTCACAGAGCACAGATAACTCTGGACCATCAGCTCATCAGAATTCGATCAGAAGATGCTCTGATGTAGTTTTGATGGTACTAGGAATCCCTGGTCCCAGGCTGGACACCACTGTTCCTATTCTGGTATGGAGGAATAGCCAGCCGTGGAGGAATGCAGCAGCAGAGTGGTACTTCTGCTGTACTCCTGTCTTCTGTATTAATGGCCTTTTTCTTTTGAGGCTTTGAAGAAGCAGAGTAACGTTCCCCCAGCTTTAGGCTGAAATGCTTGAAGTCTTCCTGGGGGACCGAACAACATCAGAGCAAAGAATAAAAGCTCAGAGTCGGGCTTCAAAGGATGAGAGGAGCAAGGCCATGGTGCTGACCTAAATGCTGCTGTGTGGCACCTCCGAGGCTGACTCCGGCTGACTATGATGCTTGGCACAAGGCCCTTATATTGAGCACCGGAGTTTAGGGAGGAGACCTCTTTGCTTGGGTTCTTATAAAGTTTTGGTTGTTTTATAAGTCTCTAGTCTTCTAGAATAGGCATGGGTGTATCCCCTGGGTTATGGGGTCTGAAGGGTTGAACACTCATAGCTCAGGTGTGGAGAAACTGGGCTCCCCAGCATATGCTCTCATCTCCAGTGTCTCAAGAGGTTTTGGCCTCTGCCCAGCCACTAAGACAGGCTAGAGAATAATCAGGATTATTTCCTACCCAAGGAAATTGACAGCTCAGTAAAGCCATTGTGTTACATGAAATGTCACTTTAAAAGTTTGCTCAGTAGACAAATGTCCTTCCCATTTAGTTTACTAAAGGATTAAAGGAAACTATTACAAGTTTGTCTTACTCACCTGTGACTGGACACTAACATACAACCCAGACACTGACACAAACATCTATTTGGACTGTAAAGCTAGCAAACATCCCAATAGGTAGATAGCTATGCCTCAGAGCTCATGGGTAAACAGCTGTCTCCTGATGCACAAATTCTACTTTAAATCAATTTTGGAGAATTCCTGGGGGCCCAGTGAATGCTCAGGATGGGGCATAGGCATATATGTTCCTGACTCATGTAGAGTTGAGCAAATGCTAGAAACACCAAATTCTAGACCCTAAATGTGTATCAAAGCCCAGGGCTAGGGAAGTAGATAACACAGGAGAGATGGACCACGGTCACTGGGGAATGCTTATAATGCTTCCCTCTGCCTGAGGAGAGGCTGTCAGCATGTTTTCATTTAAAAGGCTCAGCTGGTAAAGCCAGGTGTCATGTACCTGTCACTTATGGTGGAAACAGTTTAGTCCACCCCACTGCATTCCTTTTATTACTAAGCCATAATTCTTCATGTTGTTTTCAATTTTTTTTTACAATCCGGAGAAACTGCACAAACAAAGAAAGCATCTGTGGATGACTCATTTGCATCTCCTCTTGATTTGCACAGTTCCAGTTGCCTAGAGGAGTCAAGGTTTTGCCCAGTGAGCTGCCTCAGCTTGACAAAAGCTTCCAAATACAGTGAGGAGTTGGTGGTGAGCAGTCTGCCTCCTTGGATGTGTTCTCCCAGAGATCTCTGACTTCCAGGTTCTGGTGCCCTGGGTCCTAGCTGTGATTATCAGCCTGGACTCTAAGAGTGTGGGTTCCTTCCCTAGAAAGCAGCAGGCTCTGCCTCATCTCGAAAGATTTCTGAGGCTGAGGAAAAACATAGTGATAAATAACACATCACTTCCTGTAGTCCTGTGGCCTTCTGACCTACCAGTCTGGAAAGCCTCAGGCAGTGCCCAAGGTGACCTTCTGTAGACTCCTTCCTAATTTGCAGTGACTCAGGTAGAAGTCCTGCAGGAGTCTTCTAGCTGTAAGAAACTCTTAAGAGGCTTCTAGAGGGACCCAGAATGGCCAAGAAGAAGAAGAAAGCAAGCATCCCTCCAGCAGCCGGCTCCAGACAGGCTACCAAGGCTCTCTGTCCTTCCTGGAGCTCCCCAGAATTTAAAAGTCATATATGTGCTTGAGATCCATAGCCCTGCATCACAATGGGAGGAAGAGATTCACTTTCCTAACTCCCAGAGACAGGAGAGTAGCTTCATTCATAACCTGTAAACCCGAGGTGACAGCAGTTGGGCCAGAGGCCACTCCTGAATGGCTTTGATGGCCTTTAGATATCAATGACAAGGGAACACAGAGGAAGCCACACACTGACAGATCTGTAGGGAAGCCATTAGCTACCAGAGTCTGGGGTGGGATAGAGTCTAGCTTTTGAGAACAAGGAAGGAGGAGGCACCTACCCATCAACCCAATGTAGCCAGTGTATTTATATTCTGCAGTACTTGGGCCTAATAGGAGACCTCTTACCTGAATAAGTTCATTTGGCACATGGACTAGTATTTGGGCTCCCAGTTGATGAAATATATTTTAAAGAAAATAAAACATCTGATTTTCTCCTACTCTTCTTTGTTCTAATAGTTTGATCAAAATGCCCCTCCAGGAAGCTTAAGCAGCTCTGTAAGGGATTAATGGAGAGGTCCTCTTAGCTGGAACTTGAGACCTTGTCCTAGATCTTCCCATGGTCCTGGCTTGGCCATACTGGTTGAGTGCCAAAATGAGTCTATCCACAGTAAATCTCAGCCTGGGGTCAAGGATGACATAGCACACTTCTTTCTGGATTTCTGAGAAAGTAGCTGGGTTCTGTGTGGGCAACATGTGGGATGAGCATCACCCAGTGTAGAATCCAGGGCACATGAGTGACATGTAAGCCTACCAAGTAAGCCACACGGATAGGGAAGGTCACAAAGATGGTGGTGGATGGACAGAATCACTACTAAAATGTGGGAGCTTTGAGCTGAGTTCTGAGACAGAAACAATGAACTCATTGCTTGAGAAGTTACGAACAGAAAAATGGGGAGAAATGCAATCTGGTCCCAGTCATGACCATTCTTAAGCCAATGGTTCATTACACCACACAAAAAAAGAGTGCTGGCTGGTCAGCTTCTGTCAGATCCGTCCCAGACATCATCCATAAACTATGATTCAATCTCTAGTCTTTGACCTTTTTTAAGGATGGGCCTACTTTTGGTATTATGAAGGCTTCTGGGACAGCTGTAATAGTGTCTAAGAAAAGACACTCAGCAATACTCTACCTAGGGACTCAGCCACATGAGGCCCCACTGTTCAACTGCATTGTGCAAAACCATAGCCTAAGCCATGGCATACCAAGGAATGAGAATCCATGAGAGAGACCTGGCTCAGTATCTCTTCCAGGTCATGGAATCATCTGTTTGCAGCTAGTTGAATTTCTTATGGATCCTAGCCAATGAATAGCTAGTGTCTCAAAGGTCCCTCCTTCTCTCTCCAATACCTTCTGTCTTCAGTGCAAGCAATGGTCAGTCTACCACGTTTGCCCTATTTATGCTAGCTTCAGTTGACATCCAACACCCCCTTCTTCCTAGCCTGGCCAGATGAGAAGTCACTTCTGGCTGAAGTGTGTCTTCACTAGCTTAGACCACTTTCTACATGCTTTATTGTTCTAGGCCAGTCTCTATGAGCTTATAATATCCTAGCTCCTGAGAAGCCCCTAATTTTACACCTCACCTGCCCCCAGCTTCAAGAGTGCAAATTGTGCGTAGGAACTGTCTTCCTGCTCTGCCTGGCTTCCTCTGGGAGTAAGAGGGGTTCTGTCCTTGATCCAGGTACTAAAACCCAACTATATTGGGAATGAACTGAGTGAGCACTTAAGAAACTTTCCAATATCCTGGCCTCCCATTAGGGGCTGACTTATTTGACTCAGAGCAGGGCTTGGCTCAGGTTTCTTGGTATCTCTTCGTAGCCTCATGGGCTACTTGATGGGTAGACAGAGCTGAAACCCCTTCTTAAGTCAGACCTACAGGCTTTCTCCTCTCTTTTGGAGTAAACTTCTGTGCCCCAGGGCTTCTGGGCTTGCCTTTTGATAAACCGAAGCTGTCTGGATCCTAGAAGTCCTTAGAGGGGCCTCACTCAGGATGATATAGCACAGAAGAGTTTTTTTCTTTTAATCCAATAGTCAATTAAAGAGCCCTTTTTGCTCTCACCGTCTCACCTTTAAACAGAAAATTTCCAGTACTGTGGGTAGATCCCCAGGAGTTATTATTATAGGGAATTGAAACCCATCAGCTCCTCATGACTTCCATAGAGTTCTTCCAGAGGCAGGCCACACCTATCCATGCTGGGGTATAGCTGGACAGTGACAAAAGCCTTTACTTGTCCACCCAGCCTGGGCTCCCCAACACAGGCAGCATTCTAGGGTGTGGACACAAGTAGATGAGACAGGATATTGAGAAGTCTGAGGGAAGATTCACTTAGAGAGTCACCTGCTCTCTACATGGGCCTAGGCTGCCTAACTTCAAACTTCAGTGCCTTGGAGTGGAACATGCAAAGAGTAGTCTACCAAACCCAGAATCTGGATGTAGATATTGCATGACCCCTCCCACACACACACCTCAACTCATGCCCATGCCTGAGGGCACATGCAGCAGATGAACAAGGGTTGATGGAGCATCCAGAAGATCAAGTGGAGTCTCAGCCAATTAGCATGGTGCGGGCAGAGCTCTGAAGACAGTGCTCACCAGAGGAGAAAGTCCTCCTTCCTAAAGACTCCTACTCTCTCTTCTTCATGGGGCTCAGGTTGACCTACTCACCAGGTTGAATGCTTACGTCCAGGGTAGATGTCTGGAGTGGCAATTCTCTTAAGTGAACCCAGAGATGGCTGATACTAAATTTCCTATTAAATAAGTTCAATGGAATCTTGGGGAAAGTTAGATTACTCTGAAAAGTAAAATGGTGAAATTTCTTCAAGATATGTCTATCACATAAACCTTGAGACCCGAGACACTGGTCTCCAAAGGCTCAGCACTACCAGTGCCTGGAACAGGAAAGGACAAGTCATCAGATCTGTCATCAACAGAAGTGTGAGAATAGCAGCTTGCTTGAGCATCTACCTGTGCTCTGTGTTGTCTAGCTTAGCCCCTCTAACCCCCAGAGCAAGGACGGGTGGCAAGTAGTCTCTCTGTTGGGCCATCTGTGACTCCCAGTCAGTCAGCTCTGTATGAGAGCTCTCCACACAGTGACTCCATCACTCCTGCCATAAGTCACTCCTATCTCCCCTGCCCTTGGCTGTGGCTATGTCTAAAATGTACCCACCATGGTCTATGGTCAGAGCCCAACACAGAGTCTTCTCAAGAAGGTGGCAAAGCAAGACGAAGCAGGAATAAGAACAGGGAGGTATCTGTGGGGATAACTGGAGCAAGCAGGATGGGCGGGTGACTGTGTCTTTCAGTAATGATCCCCACATCTGTCCACAGAGGTAGGAAGAGTCTCAGAATATCTGGAATTCATTTGTAAGCTACCAATAGTCTTACAACCCTAAATTTGTGACTGTTCCCTTGTCCACTGAGGTAAAAATGAATATGAGAAAACAGAACACAGGGCCATAGGGGCCTTTCTCGATGTTCCCCATGGTCTCTGTGGTGATGATCTGTCCTTGTCCTGTTTTCAAACACCTTGTCTTTAGGAAAGCCATGGAACCCAGCACAGATTCCAATCCAGTCACCCAGCTTGCTAGATGTCTCTCCCAGCCATGCCTTCTCTGACTAATGAACTGGGTTTTCTGAAAAGCCTCCTTTTCAGAAACACATTCTGAGTTTCACCAGCAGGGATTGAAATTCAGGGTGTGCTGGCCTTGCCTCCAAACATCAGATCACAGCCCCACAATGTTTATCAAACTGTCAGTATATTGAGGTCTCTTGTGGATCCACCTCTTACCTGCTGTTGAGCTGTAGGGGTTTTGGTACCTTTCAGATATATATGTATACATGATCTTGTGTCAAGTTGAAAGCTGTAAGTCAAACAAGTAATTTTGAGAACATGCAGAAACTTTGGTTTATGTTTATACAGAATAAAGGCTTCTCACTGAGAGTTGAGCTGTAGGCTGGTTCTACATAATCCAATAATTTTTTTTCCTAGCAAATTGGTTCTTGATGTTAAACTACTGAAAGCAGAGTATCAATCACCCTCCCTCTTGCTGTTTCTCTGCTGCCTGATCCTTTTGCTCCTCCAATAGCTGCAATTAATTATCCACGCTTCAGTCCTTGCCAGCAGAGTCTGAGCTTTCCCCTCAAGGGGGCAGAGAGGCTCATGGCCTGACGTTCAAGAGTCAAGCCAGAGGTCTGCGGCGGGGTTCTCACTTCATCCGGGAGCATGTCAATCTCCCAAAGACCTTGATTCCTTTAAAGTCAGTTGCATTTTTCCATTCTCCCTTGTTGTGTGTTGTACAATCTTTGTCTTGGGCTAACTTTTAAAAAATTGTCTTACTGGGAAACGTAAGACAATTGTGTTGCTTATGTGCAGCTGTGTAAGAACAAAGAGAACCATCCAGCACTCTATGGAGGCTTTCCTGATGTGCACCAGACACATTGGGAGGAGCAGTTGAGTCTAGGAACTGGAAAGCACCTGTTCTTTGTGTTGTGAATACTCACTAGGGCCTGGAGAGCCACCCATAATCACACATGTTCATATTGCTGCTAAGTAATATGATGCTTCTTAGTAGCCAGCCTAAGAAGGATGAATGAAGCTTTTGAACAGCTCCACATGAGATGGAGGTATGTTTGCTGCCAAATGAATTTTGAGCCATTAATGAAGAAAAATGAAAGTACTGATTCTTTTGATTTGGGGATTGCAGATAGGAGACATTAGTGTTCCATTCTCTCCCTGTTTTTATTTTCATTTATTTATTATTTTAGGTGCCAGTCATCACTAGAGATCCAGAAGAGACCTGCCACCATTGGCCTCTAGTGTTGCTAGGTAGAAAAATTATCTTCTCCAGGTGTGAACTCAAGATCACCCAGACATAGAGATGCAATATGGAGTCAGAATCGGGACTGGCAGCCTCAACAGATAAAGATCAGGATTGGGGTTCAGGACCGTGGCCCCTTCAGGAGTTCTGACATGATAGGTAAGGAGAAAAAGACTCCTCTGCTTAAGCTGAGAGAGGAGTAGGTACCTGCTGCTTCTCAACTCACAATACTGCCACTACGCCCCTTGAATCTTATCAGTCTCTGACCAGGTGCTGACCAGTATTCCTGGCATCATCTGTATATTTGATAAATCCTGTACAAGTAGTCTCCTTTTCTTCTTCCTCTTCTCGGCTTGCAGACAGACAGAAAAGAGATTCTAGATACATTCAAGATGGAGTACTTCTTTCCTTTCTTCCTCCTTTGCTTCTTTCCTTCCTTCCTTTCTTCCCTCCCTCCCCCTCCCCCTCCATCCCCTTTATCTTTTTCTCCCTCCTCTTTTTCTTCCTCCTCCTCACTCCCCCTTCCTCTCCCTCTCCCTCCCCTTCTCTACCCCACTTCTTGAGACAGAGTGGTGGGCTTTCCTCTATAGAAGGGAACAGTTCAATAGCAATTTCAAACCTTCCCAGAGAGTTCTGCTGTGGCCTGACTCAATCAACATCCCTTCCTTTGTCTGGATATTTAACTTCTTACAATAACCCAAACAGCCAATGCCTAGGAAGAAAGGAAACTCATCCCATTTTCTTTTTATTTATTTATTTATTTATTTTTAACTTTTGGAAGTTGCTTTTTTTTTTGACATGTCCTTTTATCTTTTTTATGTAATAGTTTTTTTATTATTATTATTTTTCCTACTTTATTTACATTTCAAATGTTTCCCCCTTTCCAGATCTCCCCTTGGAACCTCCCCATTTCCTCTCCCCTCCCCCTGCCACTATGGGGATATTCTCCCACCCACCCACCCACTCTCGTCCTCCCTCCTTGTCATTCTCCTATACTGGGGGATCTAACACTCTCAGGCCCAAGGGCCTCTCCTCCCCCTGATGTCTAACAAGACCCTCCTCTGCCGCATATGTGGCCAGCACCATGGGTCCCTCCATGTGTATTCTTTGGTTGGTGGATCAGTCTCCAGGAGTATGGGGGGCGGGGGGAGGTCAGGCCAGTTGCCACTGTTGCTGCCTCCCTGGGGATGCAAACTCCCCCAGCTCCTTCAGTCCTTTCTCCAAGTCCTCCATCTGGGACCTCACACTCAGCCCTACTGTTGCTGTGAAGTGACTCTTGGGTATTTCAAACTTTTGGGCTAATAACCACGTAACAGTGAGTACATACCATGTTCATTCTTTTGTGACTGCATTCCCTCACTCAGGATGATATTTTCAAGATCCATCCATTTGTCTGCGAATTTCATGAAGTCATTGTTTTTAATAGCTGAGTAGTATTCCATTGTGTGAATGTATCACATTTTCTGTATCCATTCCTCTGTGGAGGGACATCTGGGTTGTTTCCAGCTTCTGGCTATTATAAATATCAAACATTTAAAAATCTCCAGCCTTCTGAGCAGAAGAGAGAACCATTTTCGGCTTAACTCCCCACTCTGGGAGTCATGTCCCCACACGTCCTCGTGTGCGTGTGCATGTGCATGTGTGTACCTTGCTTTTCCAGCCTTTTTAGTGTTTAAATCAGTGGGAATAAAGAATCTACTCCTAAAACCTTGGACAACATCGTCCTCCTAGTATCATCCATCTGCCTGACTCAGTGGACAGAGTGTCAACTTTTCTTGCAGTGAGCAAAAGGCCAAACACATTCTCTCTCCTGTGACCATCCTAACCAACTTCAAGGAGGGCTGTCCATCTTGTATGATATTTAAGAGTGCAGAAATTCTTCCCAGTACCTACAATGGCATAAAGCCTTCATACCCGGACTTCTGACCCTCCGTGTACGGAAGGAGGACAGGAGGAGGCGCTACTTTATCTTCTCTTGGCAAAAGAAGGCAGATACAGAGATGAAAGAGCATCTTTGTGGGCTCCAGATAAAGTTTTTAATTTGGTACAGGCTCCCTCTGCAGAAACCAAAACATGCAAATGTTTCCTTGGCTCTAGTGCCATCAGACATCCATGGTGTAAGAACCATGCAACAAAAATGTCACTTTTTATAAATACAGCCATTCCTTAGCTACAAAGCAGCTTTTGAGAAGACCCTGAAATGCTAAGAATGCTTTACTTAATCAGCATCAGGGATGGGAAGTAATAATCTTGGGCCAGGATCCTCATAAGTAAAAACTAGGTTTAGATGGAGCCACAGTGCTGTTTATTGCCTGTAGTCTCTCCTCTGGTTTCCACACAAGTTATCATGACGTAGCTGAAATTGGTTTAGGGCTATTTTAAGTCAACCTAATCTGTTTGCTGACTTCCACAGCATGTTGCCAACTGTGTCAGCAAGATAATCTTCCTCTCTATTCCTCAGGTAAAGGTGCTAAATGTAGCTCATTTTCTAGAGGCTCTTGACCTTCCATGCCTTCAGCAATATGTGTGAGTCTATGGTGCCTTGAGTACATTTATTGCAGTCCTGAGAACACTTGGCTTTCCTATGCCTTGGGTGCTGGTCTATAGGCATTCCAACCAACCTGCCACTAGGATATCCAAAGAGAAGTGTCTGTCTCTCTGTCTCTGTATCTATCTATCTATCTATCTATCTATCTATCTCTGTGTGTGTGTGTGTGTGTGTGTGTACTTGCACATATATATCTATTGAATCACAAGGAAATAACAAGTGGCCCATCAAGAACAGCAGGAGATATAAATATGGTGGATTCCCATTGGTGCTATTAGACACTGGAGGTACATGTCTTGAACCACACAGAGACCAGACAGTCTAGTTGACACAAAGTCTGATTGACACAAAGACACAACTCAGAGAATAAGAGGTAATTTGATTCTGGAGCAAAAGGAGTGAGCGAGCACAGCCTTGGAACACTGATTCGGATTACCCTACATGCATACCTTTCAAAGAGCAAGTTTATAGTACTTGGAGTTTATAGAAACAGAACAAAGAAAGCCATAAATCAAGGCAATTTTAAAACACACTGGTGAGTACCTCAGAAAAGCAGGTTAAAGCCAGGCAGCCAGGCCTCAGATGCTATCTGATAGCATTCCTAGCCCTTTGATGAATGGAGACTGGGTTTTTGTTAAGTAAATACATTGCAAAGGTTTTTATCTGTTTGTTGTGATGTTAGGTTCAGCTTTATCTGCTACTTACAGGATGTTAGATCTGACACAGAGGTGGACCAGGAATGGCTATTTGGTAAGCTGAATATCTCCCAAGATAAATTGTAATTAGGTTCTGAAACTTCAGCATCCCAGCCTCTTTCATTCATTCAAGTTTGAGCCAGTCACTCAGCTCTTGCACACAGCTTCTTTCTAGGAATTTTTATTCACACTAGTAAAGGAGCCACTCTTGAGCTCCGATTCTCTCCCAGTCCCACTGGCTGGGTTCATTCACTGTTTCTTTTATTATGTTTTTATGAAATAAGATTTCACATAGCCAATAAGGTTGGACTCAACCTTACCACATAGCCAGGGACTACTTTGAACTCCTGATAGTACCATTTTTGCCTTTGCAGGGCTAGAATTAAGGACATGCACCACCACACCCAGCAATCTTTTATCTTAAATTGACGTTTTACTCTGGAGCAGTGCTTCTCAACCTTCCTAATACTGCAACCCTTTAACACAGTTTCGCATGTTCTGATGGCTCCCAACCATAAAATTATTTTGTTACTACTCTATACCTGTAATTTTGCTATTGCTATCAATCATAATGTAAGTGTCTGATATGTGACCTCAGAGCAGATAAGACCCACAGGTTGAGAACCACTGAGGTAGAGTACTGTTTGATTAGCACACAGCAGCAGAGAATGTGCACAGCTTCCTGGAGGGCTCTTTGCC